>CM062918.1:14942061-15269561 GCA_031878705.1 Tapirus indicus
AGTATGGTCAGTCAACTCGCACCAGGCCTGCATTTTCTTTTCCTCCATCAATTCAACTGGAAAAATAAAGAAGCTGATGCCACCGTGCACAATTAGTACAAAGGACTGTAATTGTTTATAAGAGAAACGTAGGCATCAAACCTGAGGGCAACAGTAATCTATTTTTAATGAAAGGAAATATCACGAGACTATAGATAGAAGTAAACACCAAGGAAATAAAGAGTATAGCTGTATTGTATTTACATCACCAGAGCTTTAAACAAATATGTAGTGGGGAGAGGATGCCTGGCCCCCCATTAGGAGAAAGGTACCAGAACTGGAGTTAAAAATGAGTCAGAACTATTCCTACCTGTTAATCACCTGAGACACAGTCAAAGGAGTCACCCTAGTGGTAAACATAGTAATAGTTACGGGGCCCGTGATGTTGGACGACAGACTTGGTAGTTAAAATGTGTAACTTGCCAGATATACTAAACTCCAAAGCTCTTTGGACAGCTGTGTGAGGAGACTGACTAGTCTTTGAACACTTGCAACTGGATGATTAAGTTAGTGACTACGCTACTTTTTTCATATTTGCCTAGAAATAAAGCTATGGAGGCATAAACATTACAGCAAGGAAATGTGCATTTTTGCCTGATTACTGCAGGGAGGCTGATAGAGGCTATTGCGGCTCAAATCTTTTGTGTTCAGTGGTGGTACCCAATCAGACGAGAAGATGGAAATGAAAGAGAAAGGGAGTGATAACCGTTTGTAGGAAAAGCTATCAAACCCACAATTATTGGAACGTCATTTTAAAGGGACTTTCAGGAGTTTTAATTTTTCCTTGTTATTCAAGAAATACATGTTTACTTTAGAAAATTTAGAAACTATAATAAATTATAAAGAAATTCTAAAAATCACTTGTTATTTTACCACCCAGAGAGAACCACTAACAACATTTTGGTACATTTCCTTCCAGAAATTTTCTCACACATACACATTCATTTACAAAATTTAGATCATACAGTACATACAATTTTATATGTGTCAAAATATATTTAAGGAAAAATGTAAACCAAATATTTTTGTACACCAGCATCCATATATTTCCATGATGCTGGTTGGCTGGCTCACATTTGAGTATTTGTACAAATAGATTTTCAACTCATAGAGACCATGGGCTTTGTTTTCCATATTATTTCTCTAACAATACTTCCCTCTCCCCACTAACCCCAAAGTATCTAGAATAGTTTATTGTATTGGGTGGGCCCCTGCAACTGCTCATGGAATAAATGAAAGAATGATAGTATGCCCTTAATTAGAAGATTAATTTTTCATGGTCAATTTACACATAAAATATTATGTTTGAAGTCAAAAAGTTATAAATATTTTATAAGTGTTTTTTCTCATGGGAACTATTTCTTAAATTTAAGAATTTTGAGTTTAATTATTTAAAAAAGCATTTTAAACATTTTTTTTGAGATATTCTTTAAACTATGTCAAATTGAAGAGATGATCACTACATAGACTTTGAGTAGATGTTCCAGGAAAGTATTACAGGTCAGTTGCCTGACAGGGATGACGTGATTGACATGGAGCATCCACTGAGAGACAGGTTCAACTGATACTATTTCCCTGAGGAGCAGGGATGGGGCATCAAACAAGAGTCATGTTTGTAAAAATCACAGTGGTAATGAGAGAATATGATAAGTGGTAAGACAATATCGTGGAAAGAACATAAAACCAAGGATGGCAAGACCTGTGCCTCAGTTTACATTTCACCACTAAATTCCTAGGGGAACTTGATCAAATTAGGTACCACTTCTACTTTTGTTTCAAAAATGCCTACTTTGGGGGCTGGCCTGGTGGTGTAGTGGTTAAGTTCACACGTTCCACTTCGGCAGCCTGGGGTTTGCAGGTTCAGATCCCTGGTGCGGACCTACGCACAACTTATCAAGCCATGCTGTGGCAGCATCCCATATAAAGTAGAGGAAGATGGGCACAGATGTTAGCCCAGGGACAACCTTCCTCAGGAAAAAGAGGAGGATTGGCAACAGATGGTAGGTCAGGGCTAATCTTCCTCACCAAAAAAGAAGTCTACTTTGCAGCTGTTTTTAAACATCAGGTAAGAGAACAGATTTTAAAAGGATAATCATTAACAAGAAAAGCTTTCTATTCTTGTTCCACCACTGAACTGATCTGGGGGCTGCTGGAAGAAGAGTAAGTTGTGGCAGGGCAATTTGGTGTGGGGACAGTTGAACACTGACTCTCATGTACCCAAACTCAGAAAGAAAAAGCCATATTCTTAAACAGGAACAAAGAGGAGAATATATAAATTTTGACCCTTAAATCTGCCATCATCATCCTTAGCATGAACTCCATCCTAGGAGCCATATTATGTAAACTACTGCAAGTCCTTAGAAAGACTTTCAAGAAAAGTTGAGTAAATTATAACTTTCTTAAAAAAGAAACAACTAGACAACTTTTTTCAGATTGTTTCACACTTGGCAATATCAGTGATCATGAATATAAAGCAGAACTAATAGTTTTTATGAGTAACACAATTCTTGATGTTTTATATTTCTCTCCATCTTATATTTCTTGAGATTGGTCAAACCAATGAGGAGTATGTATATTTATCCACCTTTGCTGACTTCTTGACACCCTGGGCGTTTTCTCTTATACTATTTGCTACCAAGGAGAAATGGGCTTAAAGGGGTCTATCTTCAACCTAGAGTAGTAATAGCCACCATCATTTCAAAAAGCCTCACTCTAAGGTGGTTTTCCCTAAAAAGTGGTCCCAGAGAATCATGCTCTGGGAAGGCTTTGGTGTATTAACCTTTGTGATGTATTACATTAGATGGGCCTCGGACACAGGTCTGAATAGAACAAAACCAAGGTTAAATGGTACAGGGCCTTTTCTAAGTCAAATAACTTCTAAGGAATTTATCAAATATAACTTCTAGAGTGTCACTGGAGAAGTGACAAATAATACTAAAAGTCATTGTATTCCCTGCTCGAGATTTAGGACAGTTACATTACTTTAAAATATATCTGTGTTCATGGCTGTCAGAAGAAATCCTAACAAAATCCACACATTTGCCACATCCATTACCACTGTAAAGAATTGCTTTCAAATGCTTGCTCTAACAGTTACACAGCTTCCACTTCCTCATTTGAGGCTGGACATTTCTAGTTCCGGGCTGACAGTCTGCACCCAAGGAGCCAAGCAATGGTGTCTCACCTACCAATTACAAGTTCTCACTTGCAATGAAAAGTAATAACAGCCAATGTCCCTTGAGCACTTTGTGTTTCCCATGCCTTGCATGTGTACATCATTTACTTTATTATCAAAACTTACTCCCCTAAACAGGACTGCATGGCTGGTAGTAGTATTTTCTCTATTCTACAGATGAGGAAACTAAGGAGAGAGATATAAGGGTTTACCCAATGTCACAGAGATAGTAAGTAGAACTGGGTTCAAATCCAGCTTTTTGCTGACTCTAGAATGTCTTCCCTGCACAGACATGCTCAGAGTCATGGGAGAAGCAGGTGGAGGACTGGCAGCCCGTTATAATATCTGTTTGACCATGAGCATAAAATAGTTCTATTTTAATTGTCTTTAATACTAATATAACACCAAAACCAAAAATTTCCAAATATTTAATATAAAAAGGAAATTTTTATTAAACTGAATGCAAATAGTCACTAGTGCTTGGTATGCTGAAATGTCCAATACTTTTCATGGCAAATTCTTTGATAGGCCACATCACCAACATAGAATCAAAACTATCAAAAATAAGTCCCTTTAATCACTGGTCGTTCCTTTTATAAAGTGCATGTTTTCAAGTATCCTCCTTTTAAATAATCCACCAACCCTCCAGGAACTTGCAACATGTGGGGATCTCTTCACAGGAGACACACGCATGAGAAAAACAGCCTATGATTTGGGGTAGGGCCCAGCTCCCTGGTGGAGTAGATTGTGCATCTTAGACAACCGGGCAGAAGGAAATGTTTTATAACCATCACGTTTGGCACAACTTCTAGATTCTTGGAGGTTCTCTTCATGCTTTGCAATCATTCACCTTAAAAAATATACAGTAATAATGACACCATCATCTTGTTTTGTGCTTAATAATGAGACGGATAAAAACCATAGCTACTCATGAGTGCAAAAGTGAAAAAGAAAAACGGCAAATGAAAAGGTAAGTCATTCGTTGTAAGAACCTACAAATAAATTAAACCTGGCCTAAGATGTATTGATTTTATGTGGCCTTGCCTGTAGAATAACATCAGGGCTCCTGACAATCCATTACATACAATAGGCAAAATCTCCTTATAATTTTTTTTCTGTTTCCTGAATGATGTATAATCTATTTTTTCCTTGATGAAAAAGCAGTGCTTTATAAGCTTGAAAATTCTTTAAAGTGGTAAACAAAGCAGACACGTTGAACGTGGGAAAGTTTCTTCTGATCACTTCTTCAACATCATATATGGAGAAAAATTAATTATAATTGACTCTATGTATGATGAGTTACATCTAAACACATGTATACTTAGTAAACATACCAGCGGAGTCCAGCAAACTGGGAGCGATTATTGGGTCATCTTTATTAGAGAGTTAGAAATGGCATGCCAGGGCAAATACTTTGCATTTTTTATCAGAGATTTTCAGTATTGAAGAAGAAAACAAAAATTAATTATAGATTTCTGATGAATTTCATTGAAAAAGATTCACTTCTCAATATCTTTAGATCATTATTGGGAACTGATTCTTGACTGCCGGTACTAAAAGTGAGTCCAAAGAAAACATTTTAAAAATAACAATATTTCACCACAGCTCAGAGAGATGCTCTTCTCAAGCCTGTAATAAAAAGATTACTTTTACCATGAAAAATAAAATGTCTCTGCCTACATTGATGCTGAAGGAGAACAAAGATAGGTATAACAGTTCTAATAGAAGAAGAGCAAATAGACCGATCTTTTCAATCTTCAAACCTGCAATTCCTCGAGGTGTGCATGCGTGTGTGCGTGTGTGTACATGCACACTCACAGTGTTATCCATGCATGTTGTCCTCCTGCTGATAGCCTGGTAGCAGGAGGGATATGAAGATGCTGGAAATTTCCTGACAAGGAGAATTTCATTTTTAGTGTTTGACAGTGGTGTCTGGTCTTGAAATTGGCAATTGAGGGGCCTGGCGTGCCAGGCAATGGGATTCTGGAACTTCACAATTGTGTGGCACTGAGGAGGCTGCCTGACTGTGAGAGTTTTGGAGCCCTGCAGATCAGGCTGCCTTGGTGCATGGTCAAATGTCCATGCTTTATGGTCTCCTGGTGGTGGCTACTTGATTTTCAAGATTTAACCTAGACTTTCTTAGAAACTCTCCCAGGCTACCAAATACCCTTAAACTCAGTGAGCAGACGACAGGCTAACTGCAGCTTTGGAAATGTCTTCATTTGCCACTGGAGAGTAACTTGGGCAACAGGAAACTCCAGCTTGAGTAATGAAGCCCACCCCCTAGGAAACCCTTCATCCAAGAAAGAAAACTGCTACAGTTGCACAAAACTTCTTATCTGTATTCAGAGAAATATAAAGACTTGAGACAGATAGGTAATGCAGATTCCAGAGTGAACTTGTAATGCTGAAACTGAGTAGACAGTCCTTCATAAGTGTATTCTTTCATCCATTCCATAAACGTCCAGTGAGCACCTATTATGAGCAGACACTGTGCGGGGCAGTGGAGTCAGAAATAAGTTGGGCCCATTTGTGTTTATAGTTCATGAGTTTACAGTCCATGAGACAGATACATGGAAACAGCTATGATGCAGTGTGAGACATGCCACAGCGGGATGTATGCACAGGGGCTAAAGCTGGGAAGAATCAACTAATGCTGCCTCAGGGCGAAGGGAAAATTTATGAAATTCTCCTGACTGCAGGGAGCGGGCAGAGGACAGAGTAGATGCGGCCACAGAGGGGCCCAGAGACCACACAAGTCCAGGGCAGGAGGACATCTGGGTGGATGCCTCCTACAGGATGTTAAATCTGGGCTGTGTCTGACATTAGGTGATGGTGGTGCTGTGGAACAATTAGAGGAAGGATCTGATTCAACGTCTAAACTGGGGCCCAGAGGACCTGGGGAAGGGAATCCAGTCGGGAGATCACCACAGTGTCCGAGGCGAGGTTCTGCTTTGTAGTCTCTGTGTCTGCAGCCTCCGCTCCTCTCTGGCTCCTTCCAGTGGGTCCGAGAACAAACCCAAGGCTTTTACATCTTGACAAGACACCTCTCTGCCAGTCTAAAATTCTCCCAGTCTTTCTCCTCGCTCCCCTTTTTCCCTTCCCAGCTAAGCTTTATGAAAAAGTCATCTAGGCTCCTTATCTCACTTCCTCACATCCCACTCCATCAGCAACCCTCTTTTATCTTACCTCAGGAAGCCCCACGCTGAAACTGCTCTAGCCAAATCTCCAACAATCTATTAGTTGTCAGATCCGATGGGCCCGTCATAGGCCACTTCCTACCTGGCCTCTGCTCATTCACCATTACTAACCACTCAGCCTTCTCAAAACCCTCCCCTCTCTTTAAATGGTACCACGTCCCCTTTGCTTCCCTTCGGACCCCTCTGTCCACATTTAAAAAAATTGCACATGGGCTTCTGCTTTCTCTACCAGCTCTGTAACTGTTCTCATGCTACCCCTCCTTAAACCAGTGCTTGTCAAATGACGTACATTAGAATCACCTGGAGGCCTGGACTGAGATGGCCGGCTCACAGCCCCAGAAATCCTGATGCAACAAATCTGGAGTGGGGCCTGAGAATATTCATTTAGAAAAACAAGTCCCAGGTAATGCTGAAGCTGCTGGCCTGGGACCACACTTTGAGAACCACAGTCTTAAGCAATATTTTCTGTGCCCACGGCCTCAGCTACGAGCCACACTGATGATCCACTGCCACAGACATTCCCACAACCTCAGACCTGGCCATCCTTTTCCCACATCTCTACACAGTATCCCTCAGGCCTCTGGAACTTCATCCATCCAAAACAGAGCAAATCAAATCTCCCTTGCTCTTTTCTCTCCACACCCCCAAATCTGCTCCTTCTCCTGTATTCACACTCTTGGAGAAAGGCACTGCTCACCTGACATAGCCTCCACATGTCACAAACTCCCAGGACTTACTGCCTTCAAAGTTCTCTAGTTCACATGCTGCCCCCCAGGCACTGTCACTGCCCCTGCCTGGGCCCTCACAGAACTCCTGGTCTCCAGACACACCGATGTACTCACAGCAAATTTGTTCCTCTTGCCTGAATTCTCTCCTTAAGGTTGGTTGCTCCCCTGAGGCCCGTAGCTAGTACCCTTATCACGTGCACTTACTACATACACTGTCTTAGTCAGCTTGGGCTGCTATAACAAATTACCATAGGCTGGGTGGCTTATAGACCAAACACTTATTTCTCACAATTCTGGGGGCTGGGAAGTCTAAGATCAAGGTGCCAGCAGATTCAGTGTCTGATGAGCCTGGATTGCAGACGGCGACCTACTTGCTATATTCTCACATAGTGGAGAGAGAGAGATCATCTCTCTCGTGTCTCTTCTTATAAGGGCACTAATCCCATTCATCAGGGCCCCACCCTCATGTCCTAATTACCTCCCAAAGGCCCCACCTCCAAATACTGCCACACTGGGGATTGAGGGCTTCAATATATGTATTTTGGGGGAAGCACAGACATTCAGTCCACAGCATGCTCTGCTGACATTTTAGAAACACCATGTATTTAATTTTAGTAGCACAGTGCCTAGTAATGTGCAAGGCACCCTGAAAAGACCAACGTTTTGTTGTTTTGACCTGACTTAAGAGTTTCTTGGGAAGAAATAAGCTGCGTCTGAAATCTTGGCATTGTTATATCCCCTTAAATTTCTCTGGCAATTAAGCTGGCTCTGAAGGGACTGTGGATTATATACTTCTCTCTCTGGATGAGCTTGGTTATGTTACCAACAAATAATGCTAGGTGCTTTTTATTCTAGTAACAGAGATGGTTGGCACTGGATTTCTTTGAAATAAGTTTGCAGTCAAAATAATAAGCTATCTATTCTTCAGTAAGCTTGAGCTGTAGAGACGGAATTAATGAGACATGGGCTCTACTTCCGGCTTGGCTATAAGCTGCCCACACTCCACGGACTCAAGACCTTTCCCTATGAAAGGAGTTACTTCGTTTACTGAGGTCATCACTTTAGAGCAGTTTTCAGCCTCAGTTTAGAATATTAACAGCCATTTCAACCCAGCATAATGAATGACCTTCAAGTATGAGTGGATAAAAGAAAAAAGTGCTTTCCCTCTGTATGAATGCATGAAAAGTTGAGCAATGGAGAAATGTGGAGGTGAGGGGCTGTAGCAGTTAAAGCAGAGACCCTTGTGCATTGGGAACTGGACTTGGATCCTTGATCTGCAGAGAGGCCAGAAGGCCAATACCATAGTGACTCTTAATTCTTTTGTTTATAGTGTCTTACATCAACGTTGAAAAAAATTATAATCTAAACACCACCTGCATCAAAACAGAGTATCAAAATGCATATTCCTGGGCCCCAATCCAGACCTCTGGAATCACAAGCTCCCCAGGTGATCTTTATGAATATTAAACTTTGGGAACCACTGCTAAGTGAAAAGGACCCACCCAGGTAGGGGTAAAGGTGACACACTGAAATTTACCTGGACTCAGTCAACACCTAGAAGGTTACCATCTGGTTCTTTAACCAAGCATTACCCTTGCTAGCTTCTGCTACTTATCAGTTACACAGAGACTATCTTTACTGGAGGTTGCAAAACTAACCAGTCTTTTACTATTTTAAAATCTATTTTCATTGTGATATCATCATCTACACCAAGGTCTAAAATCATAATCAGATTCATTGTCGCTGGCTGGGGTAGTCAGGAAGAGGATTCACTACCCTAGAAAGACCACTTTGATACATCACATGCAAAAGAAGGATGTAATTAATTAAATATTCACCAACGCTGTCCAAACCCAAATGCATTCTGCTGAACTCTCCCTTAGCTTGATACCACAACCATCAGATACAAAGGCAGTGGAAGGAAGGGTCACTGTAATATGCAATACAATAAATATATCAATTGAAGACCAACATTAAAAGAGTTATTTGCTAATGGGCACCATGCCAGGGTTGCTCAGGCAATGCTGCCTGCAGAATTCCTAAGCTGAGTTCACAAGATACAGATCGATGCACCTCCAAAGAGAGTCTATATCAATCTCCATTTCATTCATTAGCTCCCACTTCGAGCTGGTTGGCTGCTAGTTAACTCTTTAATGTGGGAGAAACTGTCAGTGTAAAGGCCACTGGGACACGTGCTCTTCCCAGCTGTACTTGACCTGTCAATATTTCTTGCAGCAGGCAGTTTAAACTGGTACGGCTAATGGCAAAATGGAGACCTGTGGGGTTTTGAAGGCTTTCATAGCTTTAGAAAGGCTTACCATCCAATAGGAAACATTAGTAAATTCATCCTGTTGCTGTGTTTCTGCCTGTGCCTTACTATCCAGGTGCACAGACGCTGGGATACAATTATTTTCCACAGTTCTGTTCTTGAACTCAAAAGTATTTTAGACAACACATTATGTAAATGTAGGCCCCTCTACAATGAGAGACGATCACACCAAGGACTTGGCTGCAGTGGAGATCATTAGTTTGTGATTCAGCTCTAAAGAAGCCTCAAACAATGAGGGAAGCAAAGCAGCACTTTCTATAAAGTTAGGATTCATTTTCAATTTGTATGGGTCCAGGGACAACTTTATTGTGACACAGTGGAAGAACCTGGATGCTCAGGGGGACGCTCGGTGCACGAACTATTTCAAGTCATTCTGAAAATGTAAATAAGAGCCCTGAAACATAAAGGCTTGATTACCAAAACAAAGAACAGTCTCAGACCACCAGGAATAGCTGGCTTTGCTTATTTTCTTTCTACAAATATTGAGTTTACTAATTTCCCTTGCCTTACTGTTGAATAAAATCAATTTTCTCAGTAGAGCTGATCTCTGCTTGGTGTGAGGTTAGATGTGAAGTTGATATGCATCCTTAGATATACTGTTGGGGAGAAAGCCTTGAATATTTAACCCTACGTCACAGCGAGCCCTCCTTTCCCCATCCTGTGGGGTGTATATTGATTTGTTATTTGACTATCAGGATTCTCCATAGGTTAATTGACATGTTTGGAATTCATGGCAAGAAAATCTGTGCATTATTTTAAAACTCCTGTCAAATTGTTTGTAGATACGGTTTGGTAACAACACCTGTTTTTTCCTCTCTTGGCCAATACAATCCATTGAGAATCCTGGCTTAAAAAATTTCCCTGCAGAATTGTCAAACATATGTATTTGTATTTCATTACTTGGGTAATAGCTGATTTGCCAAGTTCATTTACTACTAGTTGCTTCTCAAACATCTCAGTGGGATAATTAAGGAATACTAAGAACTGAAACTGTACTGTTAGGAGGGGGCTGGGGCCATCACCCAAATCCCAGTCCTGATTAAACTGCTGTCCAGAATTAAATATTCAACAACCAAAGTGCTCTTTTCTTCCTTTACTCTGAGCAACTTATCAAGAAGACAGAGCTACTCCCCCAGTTGTGCAAAACAGACTCTCCTCAAATGATCTTTTCCAATCACATCACAATCCTGCAGACTTTCAAGTGAAAGATATTTAAACTCAAAATTGTTAATGGTCTAAATGGTGCATTCCCTCAGTGGATATATATGTGGGGAGAGAAATAAATAGTACCTCTAGGAGTGTGTGCTGGAAGAGAGTAAAGAAAGGCCAGGCACAGTTCAAGGTTACGGCTGAACATGGCAGCACCGATGAGAGTTTGGACAGCTAATACCCTCTCTTGAGAAATTGTGGATGTGAAGGGTTCTGGAGAAGAATGTTGAAGTATGATAGCATTAGAGTTTAAATGCTCTCAAAGAATCTTGCTGGCTCATTGCACAAAGAAAAGAGATATTTTAATCATGAGCTATCTATCATCACTTGAATTTGAATGCCTGTTGTTTGAAGTCACAAGCTACTGACTCCCGCAATGTAGGTTTTCAGGTCTATTGCTGGAACAAAAAAGGTATGAAACTGAACAAAACAAAACAAAACAAAACAAATGGCTACGAACCCGATAGCGAGAAGATATTATGTCTGAAATGTTGTCTCTTTTAACTTTTGGACAAGGAGAAGTAAGGATAATTGAATGGTGAATTTCTCAGTATCTTCCCTCTGGAGAAAATGGGAATATATGAGAGACTAGAGAGAATATGTTTAAAAATAAACTATTGAGGAGTACAAGCCCCACTGCTATCATAAGACAAATGCATTCGATTCTTTAGTCCGTAAGTTTTCCAAGTTCATGTACACATCATAGGAAAAGATACCCATGGATCCAAAACAAAATTCTCTTTAAAATGCAGGCACCAAAGTAGGAGATGGCTGAGCTCTCTCATCAGACAAAGACTCTAATGTGAAAGGGCAATTCTGATGATGATCCTCATTTATTTCCCATTTCTCCTGTTTTGATGTATATTCCTTTTTGACACATAGCTGATAGACTCAAGGGGTCCTTAATAATTCCATAGAGAGATACTCATCATTTTCCATCAACTATGCATTGGGCGTTCATAGGGGAGGCATCATTGATTTTCCAAAAGCGAAAAAGTTACCTAACTTAGTACTGACATGATCTTGTTTTATCCTATTTCATTACATGAGAAAATTGTATAGTTTTTTTCTCTTTCAATGCCCAGGAGCCCAGGCTTAAGGAGGGGGAACAGTTCAGACTCTTCAAATAAAATAAAAGTAAGACAGAAGAGCGGGAGAGCTTCTCTTGTCACATTTCTACAATTTCCAGCTTTCAAGCCGCCACTTACAAGCCACTTCTTGACATAATCTTTAGGCTTAAGCATGTGGAACAGTAGACCAACCAGCTTAATAAAAAGACAAAGATGATATGCAACTAATGGACAGAGCATCGCAACTAGGTGTTAACACACCATTCATTGAACTAAATGCTCTTTCAAACTCTGCAGCAGAAACAATTAAAGTACTGACGGCGGTCTTAAGTTGCTTCAAATTGTCTGGCACAATTGATCTACAATTATCTTTGTACTCCCTGAAGCCCCCGAATGCTATCTTCTTCATTGACTTTAAATTTCCTTCACAGTTCTCCAACCTGTGTTCTGGAATACTGAATATCTGACAAACTGAATCTCCATTGGAGAAGGCCATTTTGATAGATCTAGGAATCCTAAACATCCTATTAAAAATCTGAGTGGTATGCCTCCTAATGCTTATCACTCACTCTTCATAACAAACAAGAAATCTTTTTGAAGATTTAAAGATGAGAGTTAAACTGTAAGACAAAAGAGAGAACAAACTTTTTCCATTAGTTTCATAACACAACTCATCAGTGAAATTCTATGATACAGGATTTACGGGAAACAAGCAAATTCTATTTTCAAAGTCTGAACTTTAAAATCACCCATGTCTACTATGGTCAAGGAATTTTGTTCCCCATTTTTGCATCCTTGGGCCAAGACTCTGATGGGCAGTATAAATGCTACTGATAAAATATTTTCCCAAACGTTCGTTTACATGGTTGTTTGGACATCTCTTTGGTAAAAACCAAACTATTAAGTGGCCGATTCATCAGAATCGCTGTGAACGTCCTTTGGAATACAAGCAGATGTGTTTGGTTTGCAAGGCACTGTGAAAGGAATTTGTTTTGGAACATAGGCATAGACGTGTTCATTAACACTATCTTACACAAAATAAATATGTTTTTAATAATTTTTTTACCTTAATCTTTCCCCTTTTATGTTGTTGATGTCTGGTAGGAAATTGTGCAAAATTATATGAATGAAAAACCTTGAAAATGGAGAGAATCAGCTGCCTACCTTGAATAAGGGTGCTCTTGCCCTAAGAATGGCAGAGTATTTGATCCAAACTGAAAAGTCATTTTCAAGTGTTATGTGAAGACCCACACTGGGGTATATGCCCTGGACTCAAGATCACTGATATAATTCAGTCACGTGAATAAGACAGTCTATGGATTATCCTTCTATATAAACTGTATGTTTGATTTTTTTTCTCAATTAGGTGCATTCTGATATAGAAATGGTGAAGCCTATTTTAACTGGAACCAAAATTGCCAAGGTTCTTAGAATTTCGCAAAAGTAAAAGCTGAACCGTATCTCATGAGGGTATCAGAATATCTTGATTCAGTATCCTCATGGAATAAGAAAGAAAAACCACTTTTATTTGTGCCGTGAGGCATCTTCATCAGGATCTCACATTTGCTACCTTAGTTCAGTTTTCCCAACAATGCTGTGAAGAACCCTACAGAGATTTCCATGGATCTTATTCAAGATGTTGATTAAAACTGCTACTGGACACAAACTTTATTATTTTATACTACCTAATTTCTTTCTCTTTTCTCTGAATAATAATTTATGTGGCTTATTGAATGTGTATGTGACAATAATGTGCATATGTATCTTGTATACTCTAATTCTTTGATGCTTTGTTTCTGGCCTGGGGGAAATGTTAATATATGGAAGATGCAGTTTCAGGAAATTAGTACAATACTTTGTTGACAAGCATATTAATACTGGAAGCCTCACTCCCATCTCATGGTGTCCTAATCCCTCTTGTTTACTTTGTCTTTTTTTTCCCTTTGCACTTAGAACCTTAAGTATCAGATAATTGACTTGTTTGATTGCATTTTCTGTTTACTGTCTATTTCCCTCCACTGGAATATAAACTCCATGAAGGCAGGAGGCTTTGCTTTGTTCACTGGCGTGTCCTCAGCACCCAGAATGGTGCCTGTCACATAGTAGCTGTTCAATAATATTTGGAAATGAATGACTAGTATCACTAGTCATAATAAAGGGTAGTGCAAACATCGAATGCAGTTTTCATCCTATAATTCCTTGATTCTGTCTTTCCCAATAAGTTAATGATGGCCCAAGAGTCTATGTTTAATAATCACCCTAGGGAATATTGCTAAAGGTGTTAAGTATTAATTGCCTCAAACACAGTGGGAGGTATACATCACTGGAGAACCTTTAAGTCTTGTATGAGAGCTCGTACAAGAAGCACTGCTTTTCATATATTCAACATTTGAGATATTTACTTAGCATCTGAAAAAGGAAGGCAAATTTTGGGAAATGCAGTGACTACTTCTGGAACTCAATATTGTAACTGCATACAGTTCCCCCTTCAGAAGTAAATTCTAAACAATTATTACTTTCAATAAGACAAATAAGAAATTTTAATACACGTAGGGGATTATAGATTCATATTCATTCTCATTCTTTCTCTCCCCCCCCCCCCCGTCTCACACACACACACACACACACGAAGGACGTGGGAGAAAGAACACTCTGGCAGAAAGATCCTGATATAAACATATAAATGCAAAGAGGAAAAAGCTAGAAGTCAGAAGTCCTGGACTGTAGCTTCAGTTCTGGTATAATCCAGCCAAGTGATCTTGGCCAATTAACTTCTCTTTGAAGATTCTGTTTTATCATTGATTAAACACTGAAGATCCTATCACTCTCTAGCAAGTCTGTAAGCCCACAAATGGAAGACAGTGAGACTAAAGTGGAAAAAGAAAGTTTGTGTAAATGATTCCAATAGCCTTTCCATTTTTTTTAACCATTTTTTTTTATTGATGTCTTAATAGTTTATAACACTGTGGGGCTTTAGTTGTACATTTTTGTTTGTCCATCACCTTGTGGATATAACCCTTCACCCCTTGTGCCCCCCCCACCCCCCTTCCCCTTGGTAACCACCAATCAGTTCTCTCTGTCCGTGTGTTCACTTATATTCCATATATGAGTGAGTTCATGCAGTGTCTGTCCTTCTCTCTCTGGCTTATTTCACTTAACATAATACCCTCTAGGTCCTTCCATGTTGTTGCAAATGGGACTACTGTGTCTTTTCTTATGGCTGAGTAGTATTCCATTGTATGTATACACCACATCTTCTTTAACCAATCATCAGTCGAGGGACACTTGGGTTGCTTCCACTTCTTGGCTATAGTGAATAATGCTGCAATGAACATAGGGGTGCATACGCCTCTTGTGATGGTTGACTTCATGTCCATTGGGTAGATGCCCAAGAGTGGGATTGATGGATCATACGGTATTTCTATTTCTAATTTTTTGAGGACTCTCCATACTGTTTTCCATAGAGGCTGCACCAGTTTGCATTCCCACCAGCAGCGAATGAGGGTCCCCATTTCTCCACAACCTGTCCAGCATTTGTTGTTATTTGTCTTGGTGATTATAGCCATTCTAACCAGTGTAAGGTGATATCTTAGTGTAGTTTTGATTTGCATTTCCCTGATGATTAGTGATGTTGAACATCTTTTCATGTGTCTATTGGCCATCTGTATCTTTTCCTTGGAAAAATGTCTGTTCATATCCTCTGCCCATTTTTTGATCGGGTTGTTTGTTTTTTTGTTGCTCAGTTGTATGAGATCTTTATATATTACTGAGATTAATCCCTTGTCGGACAAACGATTTGCAAATATTTTCTCCCAGCTGGTGGGTTGTTTATTCATTTTGATCCTGGTTTCATTTGCCTTGTAGAAGCTCTTTAGTCTGATGAGGTCCCACTTGTTTATTTTTTCTTTTGTTTCCCTTGTCTGGGTAGACATGGAATCTGAAAGGATCCCTTTATGTCCAATCTCAATTAGTGTACTGCCTATATTTTCTTCCAGGAGTTTTATAGTTTCGGGTCTCACTTTCAGGTCTTTGATCCATTTTGAATTGATTTTTGTATATGGTGATAGGAGATGGTCTACTTTCATTCTTTTGCATGTTGCTGTCCAATTTTCCCAGCACCATTTATTGAAGAGACTTCCCTCTCTCCATTGTATGTTCTTTGCTCCTTTGTCAAAGATTAGCTGTCCATAGGTGTGTGGTTTTATTTCTGGGCTTTCAATTCTGTTCCATTGATCTGTGTGTCTATTCTTGTACCAGTACCATGCTGTTTTGATTACTGTAGCTTTATAGTATATTTTGAAATCAGGGATTGTGATGCCTCCAGCTTTGTTCTTTTTTTTCAGAATTGCTTTAGCTATTCGGGCTCTTTTGTTGCCCCATACGAATTTCAGTAGTTTTTGTTCTATTACCGTGAAGAATGACATTGGGATTCTGATTGGGATTGCATAGAATCTGTAGATTGCTTTAGGTAGAATGGACATTTTAACTATATTTATTCTTCCAATCCATGTGCATGGAATATTTTTCCATTTCTTTATGTCCTCCTCGATTTCTTTCAATAGTGTCTTATAGTTTTCATTGTATAGGTCTTTTACCTACTTGGTTAAATTTATTCCCAAATATTTTATTCTCTTTGTTGCAATTGTAAATGGGATTGTCTTTTTGAATTCTCTTTCTGTTGTTTCATCATTAGTGTATAGAAATGCAATCGATTTTTGTAAGTTGATTTTATACCCTGCCACTTTACTGTAGTTGTTGATTGGTTCTAGTAGTTTTCCGATGGAATTTTTTGGGTTTTCTATGTATAAGATCATGTCGTCTGCAAATAGTGAGAGTTTCACTTCTTCATTGCCTATTTGGAGTCCTTTTATTCCTTTTTCTTGCCTAATTGCTCTGGCCAGAACTTCCAGTACTATGTTGAATAAGAGCGGTGAGAGTGGGCACCCTTGTCTTGTTCCTGTCCTCAAAGGAATGGCTTTCAGTTTTTCCCCGTTGAGTAGGATGTTTGCTGTGGGTTTGTCATATATGGCCCTTATTATGTTGAGGTACTTTCCTTCTATACCCATTTTGTTGAGAGTTTTTATCATAAATGGATGCTGGATCTTGTTGAATGCCTTCTCTGCATCGATTGAGATGATCATGTGGTTTTTATTCTTCATTTTGTTAATGTGGTGTATCACGTTGATTGATTTGCAGATGTTGAACCATCCCTGTGCGCCTGGTATAAATCCCACTTGATCGTGGTGTATGATCTTTTTGATGTATTGCTGTATTCAGTTTGCCAATATTTTGTTGAGGATTTTTGCGTCTATGTTCATCAGTGATATTGGCTTGTAGTTTTCCTTCTTTGTATTGCCCTTGTCTGGCTTTGGTATCAGGATGATGTCGGCCTCATAGAATGTGTTGGGAAGTATTCCATCTTCCTCTATTTTTTGGAATAGTTTGAGAAGGATAGGTGCTAAATCTTCTTTGAACGTTTGATAAAATTCTCCAGGGAAGCCATCTGGTCCTGGGCTTTTATTTTTTGGGAGGTATTTGATTAATGTTTCAATCTCTTTACTTGTGATTGGTCTGTTCAGATTCTCTATTTCTTCTTGATTCAGTTTTGGGAGGTTGTACGCTTCCAAGAATTTGTCCATTTCCTTTAGGTTGTCCAATTTGTTGGTGTAAAGTTTTTCATAGTATTCCCTAATAATCCCTTGTATTTCTGTGGTAACTGTTGTAATTTCTCCTCTTTCATTTCTAATTTTATTTATTTGAGTCTTCTCCCTTTTTTTCTTAGTGAGTCTGGCTAAGGGTTTGTCAATTTTATTTATCTTCTCAAAGAACCAGCTCTTTGTTGCATTGATCTTTTCTACTGTTTTTTTTTGTTTCAATTTCATTTATTTCTGCTCTGATTTTTATTATTTCCCTCCTTCTGCTGATTCTGGGCTTTGTCTGTTCTTCTTTTTCCAATTCTGTTAGGTGCAATTTAAGGTAATTTATTTGGGATTTTTCTTGTTTGTTAAGGTGAGCTTGCATTGCCATGAATTTCCCTCTCAGGACTGCTTTTGCTCCATCCCATATGAGTTGGTATGGTTCATTTGTCTCCAGATAGCTTTTGATTTCTCTTTTAATTTCATCAACGACCCATTGGTTGTTCAGTAGCATGTTGTTTAGTCTCCACATCTTTGTCCCTTTCCTAGTTTTTTCCTTGCAGTTGATTTTTAGTTTCACAGCATTATGATCAGAAAAGATGCTTGTAATGATTTCAATCTTCTTAAATGTATAGAGGTTTGCCTTGTTTCCTAATATATGGTCTATCCTTGAGAATGTTCCATGTGCACTTGAGAAGAATGTGTACTCTGCTTTTTTTGGGTGGAGTGCTCTGTATATATCTATTAAGTCCATTGCGTCTAGTTTTTCGTTTAAGTCCATTATTTCCTTATTGACTTTTTGTCTGGATGATCTATCCATTGATGTAAGGGGGGTGTTAAGATCCCCTACTATTATTGTGTTATTGTTAATATCTCCTTTTAGGTTTTTTAGCAGTTGTTTTATGTACTTTGGTGCTCCTGTGTTGGGTGCATAGATATTTATAAGTGTTATGTCTTCTTGGTGAAGTGTCCCTTTTATCATTATATATTGCCCTTCTTTGTCCCTCATTACCTTTTTTATCTTGAAGTCTACTTTGTCTGATATAAGTATGGCTACTCCTGCTTTCTTTTGTTTGCCATTAGCTTGGAGTATTGTTTTCCATCCTTTGTTTTGAGTCTGTGTTTGTCTTTAGAGCTGAGATGTGTTTCCTGGAGGCAGCAGATTGTTGGATCTTGGTTTTTAATCCATCCTGCCACTCTGTGTCTTTTGATTGGGGAATTCAATCCATTTACATTTAGAGTGATTATTGATATATGAGGGTTTAATGTTGCTATTTTATTGTTCATCTTCTGGTTCTTTTGCATTTCCTTCGTTTCTTGTCCCTTGTGTTTCGGACTGCAAATTCAATTTGGTATTTCTGCATGCTCATTCTCTTGGTTTTCTCTTTATTTGTCATGTGTGGTTCTCTTCTGGTTGTTTGTTTAGTGGTTACCGTGAGGTTTATATAAGCGATCTCCTGGATAAGAAAGTACATTTTCGGATGCCTCCTTTTTCCTGAGGCTGGGTCAATTCAACCCTTACCTCTTCCCCTCCTTATTTGTTATCTCTTTATTCCAGATTGTGTCATGAATGTGTGTTTCCAGTGATGAACTTGAATTAATTTTTGATGTTATCCAACTGTAGTTTGTTCTGGTTTAGTCTCCTGGCTGAAATCGTTGTATCCCCTTTCTCATTTGTTTTTTTTTCAGGCCTAAGGGCCTTCTTGAGCATTTCTTGTAGTGGGGGTCTTGTGGTGACGAACTCTCTTAGCTTTTGTTTATCAGGGAGAGTTATTGTTTCTCCATCGTATTTGAAGGATATTTTTGCTGGATAAAGTATTCTCGGCTGAAGGTTTTTGTCTTTCATGATTTTGAATATATCATTCCAGTCTCTCCTAGCCTGTAGAGTTTCTGTCGAGAAATCAGCTGAGAGCCTGATGGGGTTTCCTTTGTATGTTATTTTGTTTTTTTATTTAGCTGCCTTCAATATTATTTCCTTGTCACGGGTATTCTTCAAGTTTGCTACTATGTGGCGAGATGATTTTTTATTCCTGTTTATATATTTAGGTGATCTATTGATTTCATTCACTGTTATTTCCCTCTCGTTCCCTAGGTTGGGGAAGTTCTCAGCTATTATTTCTTTGAACAAACTCTCTGCTCCTTTTTCTCTTTCTTCTCCTTCTGGAATACCTATTATCCTTATGTTGCTTTTCCTCATTGAGTCTGATATTTCTCGAAGAATTTCTTCATTTCTTTTTAGTCTTAGCTCTCTCTCCTCCTCTATCTGGAGCATTTCTGCGTGGCTATCCTCAATAGTGCTAATTTGTTCCTCCATATTGTCAGTTCTGCTCTTTAAAGACTCCATTTTTTCCACTATCTCGTTCATTTTGTTTTTCACCTCCAATAATTCTGATTGGTTTTTCTTTATGGTTTCAATCTCTTTTGTGACAAAATCCCTGAATTCGTTGATTTGTTTCTGTGTGTTCTCTTGTATTTCGCTGAGTTTGTTTATGATAGCTATTTTGAATTCTCTCTCATTCAGGTTATCAAATTCTGTGCCTTCAGGGTTGGTTTCTGGGTGTTTGTCATTTTCCTTTTGGTCTGTAGCCCTGACAAATTGTCGCAAGGATCCGATGGGGACAGCCTTATTTTTTCCCCTCATGATAAAGTTGGTCCTGCAGTTTCCCCCTGCTGCCACTGGATGGAGATCGCGAGCGGTTTGCTCTGAGGCGGCTGCAGCCTCCGGAGGGATTATGCTGAAACGCCGGGCGTGTGGGGGGAGGGGTCCTCTCTTTCTCCTGCGTGACCCGGGGGTTTCCTTTCTGGCTCTCTTAGGGTGTTTGCTACACCCCTTAAACAGTCCGTCGTTGCTTCCCAGTGGGGATCTCGTGACAGTCTGTGAGAGCACCTGGATGGCGATAATTTTCCCCGCTGTGGGCCGCCCCTCCCCCCTCTGTCTGCGAACCGCGCTGTCTTTGCCGATCGACTGGGGAGGGGGAGTACAACTTCTTACCTCTCCTCCCGTCCTTTTGGGCTTCCTGCGCCTCCACTGTCCGATGTATGGCAGCAGGGGTTTCTTAGAAGTCCTTCGTAGTGTTTGATTGAGCTCTGTTGGAATGTGAATGATGTTTTCATTGTGTCGTAGGGGGCAGAGATTCAAAGAGGGAATCTCACTCCGCCATGATGCTGACGTCACTCGCCTTTCCATTTTTGATGGATTAAAAAATCACTAATTCCCATATTTCTTTATTATTTCCCATTCTTTATACCAAGAACATTATTATTATTATTTGGAGACAATAAGGTTAGTATCTGATCCCCTAATTCAGAGCATTGCCTTTGGTGAACAACTATGTTGCTTATATAATTAATCAGAGAAAATTTCAAAATAGTTTATATCATCAATCTCTTTGACAACATATCTAACAGCTTATTTCATCTTGCCTTTGGAATAATGCCAGATAGCAAGATCTACTATCTTCAGGCAAATCTTGTCCTAACACCTGCTTTGTTATCCTCCCTGCTGGATACAGGTTGTTCACCAACAAGCCAGTGTGGAGAATTTCATTAATTCACCTCTGCGTCTTTAATCAGCCCCAACTCTCCCACAGCTTCTTTAAGGGGATGCATCCCTACTTGTCACAGGCAGACCAGACCAGGTAGTAGCTTCCTGTTGTTACAGTAAGAAAAAGACTTTTCCCTGCTTGTATCAGAATCTCCTATACATTGGCTGCTCAGAAAGTGGTCTCACCTATCATGTTTATGCCTACAGTTTTATGCTCAGAATTTAAAATAAGCTGGTGATGATTTGGACAACTTAGGCTGATTTATACTTTATATTTTTAATTAGTCAAGACCAAAAAGATAATTATATTATGCCCATTTTAAAATTTAAGTAATCTTGGCAGAGCAAGTGCCAAGGTCATCAGTTAGGCCCCTAGCAAGACCAAGATTACAACACGAGAGTTCTTTATATTACATTCTTATGTTATGACATTCTTATGTTATGGTACGCAAGAATTCTTTACATTATTTATGTTTCTAATTACATAAAAGGTCATCTTGCACTAAGACAGACCTACATAGTCAAAGAGAAAACATACTGGATTGGAAATCAAACAATATGGATTTTACCACTAATTAAATATAATACCACAGGTAGTTATCCAAGTTGTGACTATATTCATTCAATATTAATTTATTTAATAAAGAATTAAATGCCTACTCTGTGCACAAATATATGCATGAAGAAGGCAGGAAATAGTTTCAAGACAGCAAATTGACAAGTGTGTATAAACCACATGTACAAATGCTGAGCGAATTCAGAAGAATTGATCTTATGAGTCTCTCCCTGCTGGACTGACTGTTTTGACTTAATTGACATCTGATCCTTTCATTCAGACTGACACTGACATAGTTTACCAAATTATAAGTGTGTTTTGGATTTTTGAAAATTCAACTTCGAATTTTTTGTTTGTCCATTACTTTTCCAATGTTTAAAATAAGATGATTAATCCCCTACTCTAATTAATAAAATGAAAAAACTATACAGTTCTTCTCAAGCACTTTGTGATATTCTAAACCAGTGATTCTCCTTATTTTCTATGTCAAGGACCCATTGAGAATCTCATAAAAGCTATAAAACCTCACTCCCAATCATAAAAAATAGATGAAGACAAACTTTTGTATCAATTTCAGGGATTCATAAGTTCCTCAAATCCTATCCCTAGATCCCAGGTTAGAAACCTGTGCCCTAAACCAAAAAGCAGCACAACTTCAGGAGAGCATCCTCATTTGCTATGATGATCTTGATGCTAGCTCCACAATCCACTTATTCCACAAATATTATTGAGCATCTAGTATGTGCCACTTGCTGTTCTAGGTGATGGGATATCTCAGAAAATAAAACAGAGTTCCCTGACCTCAGGAGGGTAGAAGAAAAACAATAAACAAAAGCAATAATTAAATTGTATGGCATGCCAGTAGGTGATAAGTACTTTGTAAAAACATTAAGTTGGAAAGGAGTTTGAGGGTGCCAGGAAGCATGGAGAAGGAAGTCTGCAATTTTAAATATGGTAGTTGGGGAAGCCCCGCAGAGAATGTGACATTTAAACCAAGACTTGAAGGAGGTAAAGGAACAAGCCAGACAGATATCTAGGAAGAGTGTTGCAGGCAGACAAAACACAAGTTCTCGGGTCCTGAGAGGATGGGACAGAGGCAGGAGAGCTGGAATAGAGTGCAAAATGGGGAACAGTAGGAGATAGAAATCAGAGAAATAAAAGGTGTGTAGGGAGGGGGCAGTGACAGGTCACAAAGGGCCTCAGAGGCCTTTTAACAACTTTGGGATGGGAAGTCCTTGGAGAGTCTGAAGTGAAGTACCGTGATCTGATTTAGGTTTGAACAGGACCATTGTGGTTTTTGGGTTGGGAGGCAGGAGGTCCTCACTGGATCACTGGATCACTATAGAGATCCAGAGACAGACAATAGGAATTGGATACAGTCGTAGCTGGGAGGGGTGAAAAGTGCTCAGACTTGGGATATATTTTGAGGGCAGATCCAGATGCTGAGGTATTATGCCTCCAAGGTTATTTTGGCCTGAGCTGCCATTAACTTCAACTGCAAGGGGAACAGAAGGAGGGTTGGGGGGAGCGGTAATAACGATACAGGCGTTTGAAAATTGACTGAGAACCTATTGTCCACCATCCACTCCACTTTGTAGGCTGATCTGAATTTCTCCACTTTTACTTATGACCAGTATTCTCAGTAGAAAATTGGGCTTAATATTTTTACTTTTATTTAGTTTCTAGTTGGTTGGATTAGACTCTCCCCATAAAGCCTTCCTTGACTATTCTAGCCTCCTCTGAATTTACAGCCCAGTTTGGCCACGCACTTGTTTATAAAACTGTTCTCTAAGTGGTATGTAGATCTGGATGTTTTGTTCCCCAAACTAGATTTCAAGGTCCAAAAACACAGCAGTGATCTCCAAATCCCTCTTCTGCATCTCACCAATTGTACCTAGCACTGGGCTGGGTGCCGGGCAAGGAGAATCACTCAACAGTTTGGGCTGATAAAAATCTCTGCAGAGTTCTTCCTTACACCAACTTCCTTTCTTTTCACTTTTACTCTCAACTCTGAAAATGGAACAGCTTGAGACATCAAAGTCTTTTACAATTTGACAAAGTTTGTATAATCGGTGAAAAGATAAACCACATGCAACACATTTGTGTCTCAATACATTTCCTGCGCTGCAATCTGGATGTAAATAACTAAGGCCAACACTTGGGCAAACTCAATGGGATCTGAAATTTTGATTAATGCTACAACCACATTCATATTATTTGTGTCTTTGAGGGAGGATCAATGTTTAAAGATCTGTCAAATCTGTTCTGTAGAATTTGAGTGTTTGATCCTTTCGGTGTTTCTCTTTAATTTTCTTACAAGTGAAACATCAGGTTCATTATCAATTGATTAAATTGGCAGGCAGTCAGGTAATGAACAAAATCATATATGGTTGCCTGAATTATTAAGGTACTAATAACTTCATCATGTTGGCACAGCAGAGGGCTATTAAAGATTATAGTAAATGTTTCCAGCACTTTCTATAAAATGGCTTTTCTTCTGAGCGTTCATCCTTCATATTAGCTGTAAAGAAAGCTTCTTTCTTATGGTTCCACTTTATTGATGCATTCTAATTCTGGATCTCACAGACTTTATTTAATCTGTTGCATCTGACTAATGTTTACTTCTACTCTTTTGGAACTCACTGGTAATCAGGTGAGTTCGGGGACTGAGAACAGTGGTCTTGAAGGTCAGGAGCAAAACACTTGGGGAGAGACATGGGTAAAGCAGATCGACTGCCACTGCAATCATTTCTGGCTCAGGCTAGTGCGTACTGGTCATTGTGCCTTTCAGAGTCATTAAAATTTACCTATTTTAAATTCTGACACTGGACCTCTCTGGCTCTTTGTTTCTTTTCTCCCTCATTATGGGCTCTAAGCAGGAGTTTATTTCAAATTACCCTCCATTACAGACATGGCATTTGCTCTGTGTCTTCTCTCTGAGTGACCTTTCCCCTCTCGGAGTTTCTTCATTTCTAAAACTTGAGCATTTCAAGAGGAGAGGATGTGTGTGCTGGAGGGAAGGTGAATGCATTGACTTGTGTCTTTTTTTCCTTTCACTTTTTACCCCTTGGAGTTTGCTTATTTAGGTTTTGATAAGAAAAGCGATATTTCTCTAATTTGTGAGTTATCCAGGTCCCTTATTTCTTATTCTTTGGCTGCTCTCTGCTCACATTTAGGTAATCTATTGCTTGCCACCACATCCATCAGAAGGGAAAGATAATTAGGAAAATGCATATTAGCCAATTTTGGAACTTACTAGCTATTTATATAAGAAATTTTATGAAGATGAGGTATGGAGATAATTAAATAAAATTAGATTCCTCTATTATAAGATTTATATGGATTTATACTCTGTCTCTTACTACCATGAACGATCCATTAAAAAAATTTACACACAATGATTCAAGGTATGCGGACTATTATCAACTAGAGGGGAATAGAAATGCTAGACTTCAAACTCAACTAATGTGATTTTCCACAAACACTCTGATGTCCCTATGTTTTAGCTGGGAAAAGAGAGAATTTTTGGAAAGTATTTGGATGTTATAATATCACATCTAATTCCTCCTTCCAGTCCAAAGTTAAGTTCTATTTTCTCCATGATACTTGTCCCTAATTCAAGGCATCTTTCAAGGTGTCTATAAATACGACTTATTTTTTTCTTCTTTTCCTTTGGTTCCATATCCACCTCTACTTTTGTCTTTACCACCTGATGTGTTACTTATTTCAACCCCACCATTTCACATACAGTCATGAGCCTCAGAACAATGTTTTGGTCAATGATGGACCGCATATACAACAGTGGTCCCAAAAGATTAGTACCATATAGTCTAGGTGTGTAGCAGGCTATACCATCTAGGTTTGTGTAAGTACATCCTGATGTTCACACAACAACAAAATCACCTAACAACTCATTTCTCAGAACGTATCCCCATCATTAAGTAATGCATGACTGTAGCTGGAAAGAGCTGGAAAGTTCTTAAAGGCAGTATCTGCTCTTAAACAACTTTTACATAGGTCACAGTCAATAATACAGTTCTAGTTGCCATAATCATCTAAATAACTAATTTGCAATAAAGTTACGTATGTTTTTTGCTAATGGTAAAGCATTCTTATAGCTGATCAGATTTATTAACTTTCTAGCAGGCTAGATGGATGATATATCACCTCATGTTTGCTTTAGATTGCTCAGAAAAACAGGAGAACTCCCTCTGCTGACTAAGATTGCATGTACCAACCATTTTCTGAGCCCTCCTTCATTAGATGGTTGACACTCTGAGAAGAATGATTGCCTGTTTCTTTATCAGTCAAGTCAAAAAAGAATAAATCAATATGGCCAACCTGTAGGGATAAATTCCTAGCCCAAGTAAACTTAGGAAAACTCATAGAATAAAATAAATATTTGGGGCATCACAAGTGACCAAATTATGCCTATAATAACGTTGATTTTTTTAAAAATTAACTTCAAAATAAAATTAATTTGGGAAGACAGTTTTATTCACATATTCTGTCTTACCTAAAGTCATTTTATTCTAGAAAAATAGTTAACATTCGTCTTTGCCATTTCTTTGAAATCAGTCTCTTTCTATATTCACAGAATGTCCACATGCACACATATACACAGCAAATAGGCTTCTATCTTCTTGCTCTTACAGAAACACATCTTTATTTTCAAAGGGAGAGTTTTACTTTTTGTGGCTGTGAGAATAGAGTGAAAGAACGAAGGACGTCTACAGTTCCATTTTCATAATAGAATTCTGTTGTTCTGGAATGACTTATTTTTGAATAAGGAAAAATGTAAGGAACTTGGAACACAGACAAAAGTACCTTCTCATCAAAGGTTGTCTATCGTTTCATGAATCACATGTGATGGATGAGATTTATGAATTAGAATCTATGTCAAGAGATTTACAACATACTAAATTAGTTATGACATCTTCTCGTCGGTGCGCATAAACTTTCAACAAAATATCTATATCATCACCACAGGAGCATGGCCGGCCCAATTCTTTCATTCCACAGCAGCACATCCAGACCCTGTCACTGTAGTTGATGAATTCTTGAAGGAATGGGCCTCAGATCAATTAAAATAAACACCACAAGCTGATTTATCAAATCTTTTCTGAATGCTCTCAGAAAATGTCAAAAATCTGATCCATTGACAGAGAAAAGTCGGAGAATTGTGGCAGCCTATGGGATCACAAGACCTTTTCAAAACCATCATAAATCACCACAGAAAACAAATGGGGCACCATGTGATAAGATTTCTCCTGACAGCTTTGCCTCAACAAGACATATATGAGATAAATGGATACCTTTGTCTATACCCAATTGCCAGTTTACAAAGTTCCATTGTCAAACTGTAAAATACACTAGTATCAAAGTCCTTCCAAATAATATACCTTTTTTGGGTATACAAGAGTGGATTTAAAATAATTTCCCCTTCAGTTCTGTTTCATCATTGCAAGCTATGTAATATCCCTGCTGGTGTGTGAGCTTTCTAAGAGAAAGCACGAGTGTGCATGTGCATGCACACACACAGACACACACAGCAGGCTCCAAATTTACCTTCATATACATCCTTGTCTGAACTAATGAAAGTTTCTTCACTTTCCATTATTAAAAGAAAACTGCTTTATAGTGCTGAAGTGCATCTAATCAAGGTACCCTTTGGTTTTTTTTTAATCATCTCAGTCTTGTCTCATTTCATATAGGTTAAGAGCACATTCAGAGACAAGCAATAACAGGCTAACCTATTCTTCTAATCTACTTCAGGAACAGAGAAATGCTTCCATTAATGAGCTTTTGCAAATATGATCAAAACCTATAGTATAGGTATAATGTAATAGGCCTTGGATTTCATAGTAAATTTTAATTATAAATTATAACTCATCTATTCCACTATAGGTGGCAAATAAAAAGTCATGTAAATATTAGAAATTTCATATGATATATGGAGCTGGTTTTCCTGATTCAAAGAAGCCAAAGAGTCTCATTCTGAAAGCAAGACTGAAACATGAATCAAAGGAATGGCATCTATAAATTAAAGTTTATTAAGAACATTTACAGTTTCCACAGTAAAAAAAGAAATTGAGCTTAGTCTTACAGGTTTCAGATACCATTCATTTTCAAAGAGCAAGAAATCCAAAGCACTAGAGAAATAATTCCTTGTGCTGCATCCACAACTGACAGTACCTCACTCATTCTCTTCCTACATCTTTAAGTCCTTACTCAAATCCTACGACTTCACGAGCCTACCTTCCTCAGCTATGAAAGGTCTTGTTTGTTTGCTTACTAATCCAAGTTGCATTCCCTAGGAAAGTAACCTTGTGCTTCTAGGCCCTGCCACTTACCATGTTCTATGAACCATGGTAAATTAACCAATTTCAATGGTAGGAAGCCATTTCATAACCATCAAGTACCTGGGATGGGATTCTAGGATCAGGTGAGAGTAGATATCCTGAAATATGTATAGAACAAGATTTGACACTTCTCAGTTCAGGATGGTTTAGAGAGAAGATATATTGCTGAAATTATTATTATTTTGTAGTTGATCCAAGGACTTCAATTGTTCCACAAACACTTGTTGAGTACCCACTGTGTCTCGTGCACTGAACTAGACCCCAGAGTTACTGTGCTCAATACCAATCACTGAGTAACATTATGCAGTTACTAGCAGAGAGACAGAAATGTCACCCATTTTTCACTGCTCAGTAATCTTGAGGGTATTGCTAGGGAAGTTAAATGGCAAAGACTCTTAGAGACCCTTCTTTATCATTTAAGGCATCCAAGAATAGTTTTTGCCTCTTAAGCAATAGTCAGCAGGGAATTGAAGATATCGTAAAAATCACTTACCAGGATGTCTAATCTGACAGCCCTTTATCCCAATGATTTCATACACATCAGGTTAGTGTGACATGAATTTCCACTCATTCATTTAGAGCAAATCTCAGGGTCATCAGTGGTCATTCTGAAATATCTATTAATTTTGGAAACAGGAGAGCACATTAATTCTGAAGGGTGCCATGCAAATGTGCCACGTTTATTTTGGAAGCAGGACAGATAACAAAGATTACAGGTGGTGAAACTGTTCAGATCTTAATCTCAGCCGGTACTTGAAGCTACCGGTATCATCTTTGTGGGAATGTGGGAGTGTGGCTTTTTTTTCTGAATTTCCTCCCATCTGGGATTTTTTTTCTCCTGCGGAGCAAGCAATGAGTTCATTCCATGGCCTTCAATTGCTCTTGTACCTTGCTAATTTCAAAATCCCAACTAAAAATAAGCACTTTGCTATGAGTCAGTAAATGGAATACATTAATAAAGCTTGAGTGTTTGGCCCTTTTCCAGACTTGAGAACTTGATCAGGCTGGCTGCAATGCAGGCTTCGATTTTTTGTTTAGTGTAAAGGAAAATTACCCTATATAGCTTTATACTCCCCAAGGCGATCCCTAAAAGCCTTACTCAAACTTCTAAGGTGCCTGGACTAGTATTTGAGCTGAGAAAAGCTGTTGGCAAATCCCAGTGAAATTTTTTGACAGATTCATCTTTTAGCCTTTGGGAAAGTGAGGGTGCTGCAGGCAAGATATTTGATTAATGCCATGAAAAATAGTGTTGCTGGCACAGCTGGTATGTTGGGAGAAAAATTCATCACTAACTCTAAAACTGCCATGTAATTTTCTCCCCACAGTTCTTTTCCTCACTTGTCAGAAGATTTGCACAGGACAAACTAGGCTGACAGAGGACAAGTCAGCCAGATGTTGAGGTATCTCTAAACATGACAGATCACTATGTTTTAGCTCAGATTAATTCGCTTATTAGAGGTAGACCTAAATCACTGGTCATTGTCAAATCAGTTGTCACCACCAGCAAATCATGTCACATTTCTGAACAAAAATAGTTCCACTTTAAAGAGTTGCTCTAACCTCAGCCCCTCTCTGCTGAGAGTGAGATTCCAGCAAAAAGTACTGGACCTTCTCTTCACCAAGGCAAACATTTCAAAATGTGCACTTCTAGCTCAGCAGCTACTCAGCCTCTTGCTTTCTAGGAAGAACAGGGCAAGTGTGATTTCAGAGTCTGATAATTGCCAAGCTCCGAATTGTTCTGGATTTGTGATTTCACCTGCTTCCCTGATCCTCCCTCCTTTGCTTTTCCAAAGCACTCTACAGGGCGTTACCATGTTCCTGACATCAGCCAGAGGCCAAATGTAAACACAAATGCATTCGTCCATAAAAAAAATGTCAAGAACATCTTTCAGGACGAGCAGGTAGTATAACTCTGCTCCATAAGTTCACATAAAGCATCTTATCCTGCGAGGACTTGGTGGCCTCTACCAAATGCACTGGCTCTTTCTAGTTCAACTCCCAACAGACCAGTCATCCAACTTACAAAGTCAGGACCACAACTGGCCCCAGAGTTGGCAGGCTCAAGAAAAGTGTCAAGGAGTCAATAAGCCAGGGAAAATAGCTAATCTCTCCATCCCAGGAGGGTGGGTTAAGGGATGGGAAACTCTGGCAATAAGAGAAGTGGAAAAATCGACACCAACTATGCCTGCACTGTGGCTGCCTTGTGAAGGGAGAATGGGTCTTCTATGGGACTCACGGGGAACCGGTGCTCCCAAGAGCAAAAGTCCCTTTAAAAGTGCAATAAATCAAAGAAAAGGACCACCATAAAAAAGCAGCATTTCTGCCTCTCGTGTTTTTCTATTTTCTCTTAAAGACCATAGTTTAATAAATCAAGCTAGGTTGGTATGTAGAGTAATGACTATATGGAAAGGAATGTATGGTTATGGGGATACTAAGCAGGTACCCTGGATTCTTAGTTCTCATTTTGTTTGTTCAAGATCTAAATGTAGCACTAAGTCCCAACCTAATAAGAAAGTTGATTGGTGCTACTTTTTGATATTACTCAAAAACTAGCAAAAGGGTGCATGAAATGGAAAGGAAAGTAATTGACTGACAAAATTAAATCGGAACTAAAATGGAAATCATCTCTTTGGTCAGAGTCACAGGATTGACAAGTTGAGGTGACCTTCGAATCCTCCCTCTCTTTTTCCGTTGTTTCTCTCAATATCAGATCAGTAACCAAGTCTTCCATTCCTCCTCCTTAATCCCTTCCCAAGTCTACTGCCTTTGCTCCAGTTCTGACCTTCTACCTCTACAATCACCACTATAACAGCTCCTTTATCTTCCTGCCTTTTGTCCCTCTTCTATAATCCGTCCTCTGCACCACAGCCAAATTGAACTTCTGTTAGTATTACTTAGTTTGTGCAACTTCCTGCCTTAAAACTCTTCAGTGACTTCCACTGAAGATTCAGTTGCCAATCAGATAAAGTATCAACTCCTCAGCCTATAATGGATAGTATTCTTATATCAGGTCCCAATATATACTGCTTATTGCCCAACACAAACCTAACTATTGAGTCACAATTATTTATTGTCCTTTGTGCTGCCCTTTGTCATCTCAGTATCCATTTCATCTAATGTTCCTTTCGCCAAGAATGGCTCTTTATCAGCTCTAGTTATTCAACTCCTACCCATCCTTCAAGGCCCAGTCTTAGTGAACCCTCTTCTATGAATGCTTCATTGCATCCTTATTTCTTCTCAACTTTCATGCTTCATTTTTTCCCACAATTCTCATGTTGTTTCTCACTTTCTGCTTTGTACTGTAATAATTTTTGGTATGTATTAAATGGTAAATTCTATGGGAATTTGGATGAAGAAGTATTCACCTTTATATTTCTGTAATTTTTAACTAAACAGGTACTAAAAATATGTTTTGAGTGACTGAATTTGAAAAAAGTTTAGTTATTTAAAATAACCTAGTTTCTAAAAGTCTCTGATCCTTAAATTGAAATTTGGAGTTTCAGGGCTGAATAACTAGACAATGGCCTGAATTCTTTATTTTCATTTTGTTCTGACCTTCAAATAGGTAACAGTGCTTTAAACTGCTGAGGTCTATGACCCCAGGTGGCTAAGAATATGGTTTCTGAACCAGGTGGTATTCCTCCTAGAAAGACGAGCACGGTTACAAGACCTGCAGTGGCCTGACCTCTCAGTCCTGCCATCATCACCTTTCCAAGGGTCCCATCTTCCTTTTCTCCATGTTGCCACTCAGGGTGTCCACAGGGAATTTAGGGAAGTACTGAGGATGTTGATCTCTACCCACCAGCATACTACACAAACATAATTCTCTGTAGAAAACTCTTGTAGCTTTATCATGCCTATTTCACAATTAATTACTTCTACAAATATTCTGGGTACCCTACAAGGTTTGTTTGGTTCTTTTAGAGCTTAGCATTCTTTAGTTTCATTGACCCCATGAAAGCATCACAAATCATGAGACAGAGCCTTCTAGGTGATAACCATTATGAGGGAACAAGTGATTCTGGCCCCAAGGAATTTAGAATCTGACCTCAGGTGGAGGTGATAAGATAAGCACATATGTAACTGCCATACAAGAAAGACAAGTGCCATCATAAAAATACACACACTGAGGTTCCAAAGAGACTTGCAAGCCTTGAGGTCAAAGAAGGCATCATAAAGTAAATAGATTTACTTGGAACTTAAAGGATGGACAGACTTTTGACAAAGAGGTAAATCATGAATTCTGACTCTGGGGGTTAGGAAAGGCTTCATGGAAGAAGATGCAAAGGATGAATATTAATGACCAATGGATAAAAGGGAAAGGGAAGGTCCAGGCAGAGACACCTGGCCAGTCAAAGCCATGGAGGCATGGCACATTCTGCCCACCATACAGCCATGGTGGGGCTGGAGCAGTGGACTGGGGGAGGTGGAGCCTCAGGAGTAAATGTGGAAACGGGAACAGAATGTGGCACCAACCAAGACAGCAGGGAGAAATTTTCAGGTATGATCTGAAGGCAGCCAATTTTCCAGTCTGAGAAGGGCATAGAGATCGCATTATGGGAATTGTGGATAGGAGGTTGGAAAAGTCAATCTGGAGACAAGGATAAAAGTTGAACAAACTCATTTCTCGGGACCTCAATCTTCTCAGCAATAATGAGGGTGACGAAGGCTCACTTCTTGCTCGAGGATGTGCTCAGCACATCCTTGGCTCACAAGTCCTCAAAGGATCTCTGTTTCCTATCCCAGACCCAGTTCCAGAGTTTATAAATGGTCAGGGTGACTGTTCCTCCGAGAGGAAGGATTAGTAGGGCCAGGAGCATAGGCCGTGGAGTCAGCCTGTCTGATTGATTGGGCCGTGGTTCTCTCACCTAAGAGCTGTATGAGTTTGGGCTAGCTAATCCAACTCTCTGCCTTTTATTTTATTTATTTATTTTGGTGAGGAAGATTGGCCCTGAGCTAACATCTGTTGCTAAACTTCGTCTGTTTCCTTGAGGATGATTGTCACTGAGCTAACATCTGTGCCAATCTTCCTCTATTTTCTATGTGGGACACTGCCACAGCATGGCTTGATGAGCAGTGTGTAGGTCCGTGCCCAGGATCTGAACCTGGGCCACTGAAGTGGAATGCATGAACTTAACCACTACGCCACCAGGCCGGCCCCTCTGCCTTTCATTTCATCCATATTTAAATCCCCACTGATTTGAACACAGTAGTTACTCATTAAAATGCATGTTGAATTTAATTTTCAATTACCTTACATTGCTGCCTGATATCTACCAAAAATTATAAAATATGAAACAAATAAAAACAGTAAGCTTGAATAAACCAGTTTTTGTAGGTGTATGGGATTTTCACATCCCTTGTTTCTCTTCCAAGTAATTAAAAGGAAAAAGAAAGGAGGAGAAGAATGAAGAAACCCCAACACCTCTTTTTCCAGTGATTCTACTTTGTTAAAAATTGTGAAAGAAGCCTCATATTTCTCATCCTAGGACATAGAATATAATAGTAAACTTAGTCTTCCCCATATTAACTTTTATTGTAAAATTGATTTCAAAATAAACATTGTTATAGACATAACTTCATCAGTTAACGCTCCAAATATTAATTTTGTTTTACGAGCTTTCTTAAGTTTACTTGAGCTACAAATTTAACCCTACAGGTTGGTCTTATTGATTTATTCTATTTCAACTTGACTGACAAACATGTTTTCATGGGATAAACAGAACTAGAAGTATCCAAATCATCTATTTTTTGGGGGGGAAGACTCTCATATAATCTTGGCAGACACATGTTCTAACTTTAAATTGCTTTTTCTAAAATGTAAAAGTTGTCCTTAAATAAGACACCACACTTAAAAAGATCCCCACGCCTCCTATTCTGAATCCACAAATGGCATACAAAGATTTTTTAAATGAGTATATTTATTTTTCAGCAATAATATGTTTTAAAGCCTGATGAACGAAAAATCCCTCCAAGGGAGAATTTGATTAATTAAAAAAAGTGATGTAAGTGCTTTGTAACTTTGCCACAGAACACCCGCTTGGAGGTCAATGGAATTGGAGAGGTGACAATGGCGTCTGTGCCAGCGGAGGGTAGAAAAGACAACAGGTTTCAGGGAGCGGGGAAGGCAGGATGTGGGCGGCCATAAAGAGGCTCAGCTGGGTGTGTTGAAGGACTCTGAGCACAAATGCGAGTGGAGAGAGAGATCAGCTGATCAGTGGGGCATCACTGTTCTCCCGAGTCGACAAGAGGTGATTTTTTTCTCTTTTCAACCTCCCCAGCAGGGGACTTCTGACCAGTCGTCCACCGTCTCTCCCTGCCAGCCTCCTGGATTTCCAGAGCGGGCAGACACGTCAGAAGAGGGGAGCAGCGTCCTGGTGCACAGTGCTGTGGATGCAGGTACCCCAAGGCCCCACATGGCACATGGGGCAGATTCAAGTGGCTCCACCAGGAGGCATCCAGCCACTTTCCCCAGAGGCTGCAGGGCCCAGCCTGCCCAGTTGCACATTTCAATCAGAATAATTGAATTAACTTCACTCAATAATTCAAAATTAATTTTTTAAAGAGATGATTTCATTTATTATTAATTGATTTCCACTCGTAAAGCTTTTTTAATAGATTACATTAAGCTAAATGAACTAATTTAAATAAATTTTCACAAAAAAGTAAAATAATCATCTCGTTGATCATTTAAAAAAAACCAGTGTGGCCAATTTTACATTGATGATGGTGCCATTTTTACAAGAAAATAAATAGCCTCATCATCTTGAACACAGGTCTATTTTCACAGACAAATACTTCTAGCTCACATGTATGACTGGTGAGTAGATCATGTTGTGAGTAGATCATCAGTAGCTCCTTAAGGCAGTAAGAGAGTTGGAGTTAGTTAGCCTTCTGGAGGGTTTAAGTTCTGGAGGTAAGACTGCCCTTCTCCTTCTGTATTTTACTCCCCCAGTCTCAGACTCCTTCAAAGTGGGCATCTTATCTCCCCTCTCTTCCTCTATAGTTTCTCTCTCTGTGAAACATGCAAAATTCAAGTGTTGTCATACACGTGTTTAATGACAACAAACAAACAAAAAAAACAAAAGCAAAAACCACAACCACAGAATAGTCTATTTGGCTCATAGTGTGCCTAGAATCAGTAACAATCATTCCACTTTTACCAGTACTGTTCCACCCTGCCATCGGCAATTTGCAAAACATTTTCACGTATGCTACTTCATAATGATTTAATTTTTTACAATAATGCTGGTGTTGGGGGGCAGCTGTAGCTTGTGTTCTTTGGGAGGTCTACTGGCTTCTTTTGACTATTAGGATACCTTCCGGTCAAATGCGTCGATGACTTAGGAAGAGTCCAGTGTGTGATACTGGAAGGCACACGTCAACACTTGGCACCTGCATCAGGAGACATGTGTGATTCCTCCATGTAAAAGGTTTTTTTGCACACATTTCAGTCTTGGTTTTGAGAAGACGCAGGGTGAAGGTAAAAAGAGTGGTCATCTACTGGAAGAAAACTGTAAGCTGCTCCTGTCTTTAGGAAAAACCCTGATCTAAACTGCTCACTAAAATTCAGCATTGTTCCCAACCACCTTTCCTAATTCTTTGCTAATTAATGACCCAATATCTGGATAAAACGTTATTCAGAGTCACTAACCCTAGTAAACAAATGAGGTTGAGTTTGATACTGGGATTAGGAGAGAAACATGACCAAAAATTAGGTTTCATTTTTCAGCAAGGTGTTGGAAAGTTAGGGGTATAGGAAACGAAATTTCTTTCCAGCCAGATTGCTCTTGTGATCCTTGTTTCATGGCAATCAACATGAATAATCAACAGTTTCATTTTAAAACTTCTTTTTCAAATATTAGTAAGAGAGTTGTAAATTACTGAAGGATAGAATCATAAAGATAGTTTGTGGGTCTTTTTGGTCATCCAAGAGCATTTTTTAATTGTGGGCCTTGGCAAGAGAAAACCCCTCTTCTCACAAACTTATGAGAAAAAGGAGAGAAAAATTTTTATTTTGTGAGCTTGTGAGAGGTAGTTTGCCAGTGAAACAATGCTGAGATGATAAAGAGGAATATCACGCAAGATCATCTTCCAGGCAATGCAAATGGAATTACCTCTATACACAGAAAAAAAAGCATAGTTAACTCTCTAAGCAGACATATGCTATTCTGGGAAGTAAACCTGAGGTTGGCAGACAGAAGTAGTTTAAGATACCAGTTTCCTTTTTATTAATAAATTTATATTCTTCAACCTGGAGAGTCTTTGAACTCATTTCTTCCTCTTTCTGGCTTCCCAGACTTATTTCAAACATTGGTTTGGAAAGGACCATTATGACCTGTTGCTAAAATAGGAAATGAAAAACATATAGCTGTCACTAACTTGGTGGTCAGAAAGTGATTTAAAAGATTAAACAATAACTCTTCTGTTGAACTGAGGTCTCTATAATTTTTTTTTTCTCTAGGTAACACTACATTTGGTTAAGGAAATAACGACTTAAATAAACAAATGAACAAATCGAAACCCCAGCTCCTCACGCTGTTTCCCCACCCAGCATTAGGACGTCTGGTGGATGATGCCTGCAAGCTCCTGATTGGACCAGACAGAGTCAGAGACTTGGTGCTGCAGAGTGGGAGGAAGTGTGTAATGAGGCATCAGTGCCCAGTGAAGAAAGGGGAAAGATGAAAAAGAATAAGAATTAGCCCCCGGTGCTGCAGAACTCAGGAGACCCACAAAGGCTAATTTCAAATGGCTGGAGCTCTCACATCTTAGGGATGAACTTGCTTCTCGACGCACTCGTAACTCCCATTAATGTTAATGCTGCCAAGCCCACCGAGAAGAGAATAGAGCCCCTTAGTTTGCTTTCATCAATTCAGTTCCTTCTTTTTTTTGTGGGGGGAAAATATCTGGTTACCTTTATGAATTAAGACAGGAACCTATGAAAATGTACAAATACATTTGGGTTGAAAAAGAAAAAGAGAATAACCCATGAGCCATAAATCTTATCCAAAGTACATAGAGGAGATGGCAGCTCATGGAATGCAGTAACAAACACCCTCCAAATCTATCCAGTGGTCTTTCATAATGACAAATTCAGAAAATCAGAGACATTTTTCTTCTTGGTACCACTCATGCAACCCCTCCAATCCACCCCCCCCCCAAACAACCATTCATGTCAGAAAGCTGTTAATGTCTCTCTAGTAAACATTTGGTCAATACTACTAGTTATTTTTTTACAAAGAGGGATAACAGGGCAGAAAAAACCGTAACTTTGCTTTTAATGATTAGAATAATTCAATGAGAGAATGAGGAGGATTAGCTTCTAAGCAGGGAGTTTAGTGGCGAAATGAAATTGAACAGATGTAAACGTCCAGGAGATAGACACTGCAAAGATGAACAATATCTCTAAAACATTCATCTTGTAGTCTCAGAAGAGATTCGATTAATCCAGCATGGACCCTGTGGGATGATATGGGTGTGGATCTTGAGGACATTTCCTTTAGTTCTGTATGTGGTCTATGTTTGGTTGATTCCAGTTGAGGTCTTGGTGATGTGGATGACCGAGTACAGGCATGCAGTGGAAATGACGAAGGGGATGCAACATTGGTAGCAGGATCATTATCCTTTCAATAGGCCTCTAAACTGGGCTCCCATCAACTTGCTCCACTAAAGCTTACTCTGAATGTATGTGGGAACTCTGCACCTCATTTTCTTCTAGTCTATTGCTGGTCTTTTCACTCACTTTAACATAGACTCTCAAATAGCAAGAGTTTTTAATTTCAGTGCAGTCCAATTCAGCAACCTTTTCTTTTTTGGGTAGTGCTCTGGTGTCGTAAAGACATTTGGGCCTACTTCAAGGTCACAAAAGTTTTCTTATACGTTTTCTTCTATAAGCTTTATAGTTTTAGGTTTTACACTTAGATCTATGATCTAGTTTGAGCTATTTTTTTAATATGGTAAGAGTTATGGATCAAAATTGTTTTGCATATGAATATCCAATTGTTCCAGCACTACTTGTTGAAATGACTACTATTTTCTCTACTGAATTACCTCTGTACCTTTGTTGAAAGTCAGTTGTCTATAAATGTGTGGCTCCAGTCCACTGATGTGTCTACCATTAAGCCAATACCACACTGTCTTGATTGCTGTAGATTTACAATAATTCTTGAAATTAGGTAATATCAGTCCTCCAACTTTGTTTTTCATTTTCAAAGTTTTTTTGGCTATTCTAGGTACTTGCATATCCATATGAAGAATCATAGGAATCAGTTTGTCATTTTGTACAAAAACATCTGCTGGAATTTTGATTGAGATTGTATTAAAACTATAGATGAATTTGGGGAGAAATAACCTCTGAATATTACTGAATTTTCTGACCCATAAAAATGGTATATCTCTCCATTTATTTGGGTCTTTAATTTCTTTCAGTAATGTTTTGTAGTTTTTAATGTAGGGGTTTTTCATATCTTTTGTTAGATTTATCCCTACCTATTTAATTAATTAAGAATGCTATTGTAAATGGTACTTTCTTACTAATTTCAATTTCGAATTGTTTCTTACATATATAGGAATATAGAAATACAATTGATTTTTGCATATTGACCTTATATCCAGCAACCTTGCTAAATTCACTTATTAGTTCTAGTAGGCTTTTATGGATTCAATCAGATTTTCTATGTAGATGATCATGTTGTAAGTGAATAAAGACAGTTTTACTTCTTTTTTCCCCCTCATTCTGGAAGACTTTTATTTCTTTTTCTTGCCTTACTGCACTAACTAGAATGTTTAGGCCAATGTTGAATTGAAGAGGTGAGAGCAGACATCCTTGTTTGTTTTTGGTATCAAGGCCGCAGCATTCAGTTTTTCACCATTAAGTATGAAGTTAGTTGTAGGTTTTTTATAGATGTTTCTTATCAGTTTGAGGAAGTTCTATCTTACTCCTACTTGGCTGAGAGTTTTCATTGGTTTTCTCAAAGAGCAAGCTTTCTGTTTCATTGCTTTTCTCCATTTGTTTCTATTTCATTGATTTCCACTTTGATCTTTATTATTTCCTTTCTTCTGTTTATTTGGATTTTTAAAAATTTTGGATTTAATCATTTTCTAGCTTCTTAAGATAGAAGCTGACATCACTGATTTGAGATCTTTCTTAATTTCTAATATAGGCATTTAGTGCTATAAACTTCCCCCTAACTACTGCTTTAGTGGTATCCTGCAAATTCTGGTATGTTATATTTTCATTTTTATTTCATTCCAAATACAATTTAATTTTCCTTTTGATATCTTCTTTGAACCATGAGTTATTTGAAGCATGTTATTTAGTTTCCAAATATTTGGGGCTTTTCTAAAGGTCTTTCTGCTAATAATTTCTAATTTAACTCTCGTGCTCAGAGAACATACTTCGTAAGACAAATATTTTAAAATTTATGGAGACTTGTTTTATGGCTCTAAATATGATTTATTTTGTAAATGCTCTATGTGTTCTTGAAAAAGAATGTGTATTCTGCTGTTGTTGGGTGGAATTTTTTTGTTTTTATTTTTGTTTTATAAATGCCATTTTGGTCAAGTTGGCTGATAATGTTTAAATCTTGTATATCATTACTGATTTTCTGTCTATGACAAAGGGTTATCAAAATCTCCAACTATAATGTGGATTTATTTATTTCTCCTTGCATTTCTATAATTTTTGCTGCATATATTTTGAAACTTTGTAATTAGTTGGATGAGTATTTGCGATTGTTATAGCCTCTTATAAAAGGATCCCTTTTTCATTATGAAATGATCTTTATCCATGGTTATATTCTTTGTTCTGAAATCTACTTTGTCTGATATTAACATAGCCACTCTGTCTTTTTATTAGTGTTAGCATGGTATATCTTTTTCCATATTTTTACTTTTAATTAATTTTGTCTTTATAATTGAAGTGTGTTTCTTGTAGGTAGCATATAGTTGGGTTTTGATTTTTTTTTTAATCCAATCTGACAATCTCTACTTTTTAATTTGGGTATTTATACTACTTATGTTTAACGTGATTATTGATATGGTTGGGTTTATATCCATCATCTTGCCATCTGTTTTCTATTTATCACATCTATTCTTTGTCCCTCTTTCCTCTTTTTCTGCCTTCTTTTGGATTAAAATGAGTATTTTTTCATGGTTCTATTTTATGTCCTTTGTTAACTTATTAGCTGCAATTCTTTGTTATTTTTGTAGTTGTTTTAGGGTTTATAGTACACATTTTTAACTTATCAAGTCTCCCTTTAAGTGATAGTATACCAGTGCACATAAAAGAGTCTTAGAACAGTGTACTTCTTTTCTCCTCTCCTGAACTTCGTGCTAGTTTTTCATGCATTTTATTTTTATATATGCTATAAATCTCACACTGCTGTGAAAGATAACATGACTGGAGCCATTTTAAAATAGAGCCATTCCAGAGGAACTGCCTTGCTCATCTTGTTCCTTGAACCTAGGACTAGGCCAAATGTTTGGACTGAGCCAAAACGGCAGTTGTTTTACAAACAATTTTTTGAGGAGTCAGCAGGAGAACGGACATCCTTATCACAAAGACTGATGATTGTGGACTTACTGAAGATAGAATCAGTAGTCCATCAATGTTTAGTCAAAACTTGCTTCTGCCTCCAACTCCAATTAAAATTCTTGTAATACAACCTTCCTTCTTTGCCTACAAAAGCCCCTGACTTTTACTCCCAATTTGGTGTCTACCTGAATCTGTGCTACCCAAATTATAATTCTTTGATCCCAGATAAACACTTTGCCTCCTAAACTGGTTTCTGTTTTTGTAGGTTGATACTACAATGCTATTATTTTTGTTCAAACGGTCCACTTTCTTTTAAAGAGATTTAAATATTAAGAAAAAGTCATATATATTAACTCATGTTGCCATTTCTGGTGCTCTTCATTCTTTCGTGAGTATTTATATCTGGTATCATTTCACTAGGTATAGAATTCTAGGTTGACATTTTTTCCTACAGTATTTTGAAGATCTTGCTTCACAGCTTCCAACAAGAAATCTGCTTTCATCCCTATATCTATTCCTTCATATATAAGGCTTTTTCTTTTGCTGCTCTTTCTCTGGCTGTTTGACAGTGGTTTTGAGCAACTGAAATATAATGTGACTTGGTGTAGTTTTCTTCACATTTTTATAATTGGGCTTCATGGATAAGGGTTTATAGTTTTCATCAAATTTGGAAAATTTCAGCCATTATTTCATGAATATCTTTTCCATTCTCCCCCGTCTCCTCTCCTTCAGGGACTTACATGTATTAGGCTGCTTCAAGTTGTCCCCCAGCTTAGTAATCCTCTGTTCATTTTTAAAAGCCTCTTTTCTGTTTTTCATTTTAGAGAGTTTCTATTGCTGTTTTCTGATTCATGATATTTTCTTCTGCAATGTTGAATTTACTGTACATCTTATCCACATTGCAGTTTTGACAGGTAGAAGTTAAATTTGGGTTTCTTTTATATCTTCCATGTCTTTATGTCTTCCACTAACTTTTTGAACATATAGAATACAGTAATAATAACCATTTTAATGTCCTTGTCTCCTAATTCTAAGATCTGTGTCAGTTCTGATTAATTGATTTTACCTGTTTATTATGCGCTGTATTTTCCTGCTTCTTTCCATGTCTGGTATTTTTGATTGCATGTGACATTGTGAATTTTACATTGTTGGTTCATGGATATTCTTGTATTCCTATAAATATCATTGAGATTTGTTCTGGGATGCAGTTAAGTTACTTGGAAATAGTTTGATCCTTTTGGGTCTTACTTTTAAGATTTGTTATGTGGGACTGGAACCATGCTCAGACTGGGGCTAATTCTTCCCCACTACTGAATCAAGATCATTTTGTATACTCTACTCAGTGCTCTGGGAGTCGTGATGGTTTTCTGTCTGGCTAGTGGAAACGGGCACTGTTTTCAGCCTTACTTGAGTGCTGGGCACTGTTACCTCTAATTCGTTCAGATGGTTCTTTCTCTATCCTTGCTTGCTTTCTTCACACGCATATACTTATCAGTGCTCAGCTGAATAATTAAGGGCGACCCTCTACAAATTTCTGGAGTTCTCTCTCTATGTGGCTCTCTCATCTCTGGTTTTCTTCCCTGTGAATTCTAGTCATCTAGGTCTCCACATATTCTCAGCTCTGTTTTCTCAACTCAGGGAGTCATCCGGCATCTTCCAGGGACCTGATCCCTGTAAGCTGGAGCAATTGTTGGACTCACTTTCATTTCCTGTCTCTTAGGAATCACTGTCCTTCACTGCCTGATCTCCAGTAAGATGGAAAGCAATGTTTTATATCTTTTGTCTCTTTTCTCATTTTTCAGGTGGGAAGGTAAATCCTGACCCTGTTACTCTTGGTTAAAGGCCGAAGTCCCCATGCTCACTGTGAATATGAAAAGATCAAACTCTTCTTTTGTAAGGGGAAATTTGCTTTTGAGAGATATCTATGATGATCAAAGTATGGTGAATGTTTTTTAAACAAAATATTAAGTCTAAGGAAAAGCTGTAGTAGTTTAGCACACATATTCAACTGGCACCAGAGAAGATGCCCTTGGTTTGGTATCTCAGACTATATCTGTATGTCTTAGGCAAATAAATCAATGGAATAACTGTCATTAAGAGCCCTGGATGTCTTTATTTCTTCGCTTAAATTAAGGAGATCAAATTAAATGTGATCTTCATCTTTAAGCTGATTTTCCAGTTTGAAATAATTCTGGGACCACCTCTTTCTTTTGGTTTTAAAGTTGAAGGAAAAAAATGGTTTCCCAAAAATACACAACAATTCACTTTGCAAAGCTGAATTCTAAGCCATGGAAACTAACATTGAATCAAGGGCTGTGTTCAAAATTGCATTCATCAAACTAAAGTTGGATTTGCCAACCTGGGGCACTGCCTGATTGTCATTTCCAGGAAAATGATGTGAGAAAATACTTTGAAGAGGGAAAATAATTATCCTCCCTCAACAACTTCAAAGGTAGTTCTAGAAAATGGAAATGAATCCATTTCTCCTGACTCCAGGACCATATTATCAACTGTGAACTTGTTTCACTACATAAATTCATAGTTGACAGTCTGTCTCTCTGAACTGGATCCATACAGTAAGAAAAGAAAGTATTCACCTCTCTTTTTGGGTGCCAGCCAACCGGGCCAAGAGAGGTGCTATGTGAGGTAGAAGCATAGCATGCTTCTGTTCTCCCCTACTCCTGTTAGAACCCTCTGAAAAAGTTAGAGCTTACCCTAGAACATGGTGCTCATGGTCTAACCTCTCCTATATTTCAAGGTCCAGCTAAAACCATACCACTGCCCATGAAACTTTTCCCAGATGGGTCAACTGTCATTGCTCTTTTCCTACCTGTTTAATAGTTTAAATGGTCTAACTCAAAAGTATATATTTTGGTGTTTAATCTTACACTGTTTGGAATTGTCCTTTAATTGTTCCTGTGCTTATATTTAATGTCTTATTAATGGACTGGTGAGCTACTTTGGGACAAAGAATATGAATTATTTTTCTTTATATTTCTCATTGTGGCTAATAAATAGTTATCACTTCCTCTGTCATCCTTAACTAGTCATTATTTATATAAGTGTGGGCAAGTCAACTTAACTCTCTTTAGTCCACAGTTTTTTAATCTATACAATTTGGAGGTCAGATTAGCTATTTTACATGATTCTTTATGATACAAAAATTTACAGTGCTACTGATTTCATATAAAATTCCATTCAGTCAGTCTACATTTGTTGATCCCAAATCTGTGCCAAGCACCAATGATAGATGCTATATAAACAAAGATGATTAAGACAGAGAACTCATAATTTGGTGGGGGGATGGGGGAACTTGGTTAAGGGGCAGAAAAACGTAGATCTTAAAAAATCTAGCACAGGTGGATAAAACACAATAGGGAGTATTTACTCAGCTTTGACTTACAAATTCCACTGGCAATTTGACCTTGAGGGAGTGGAGCTTGATTTGGTTATTTAACAAGGATGGCCATAAAGTCAGCTAATGACACTGGTCAGACAATTCCTCCAAAAATTTAATATTTAGTTATTCTGTGGATAATAGGACCCTCCACAGAGGAAATGTTCCATGAAAATATTCAGAATGGTTCTTTTAATCACCAAAAAGGGAACATAAACATCCAGATTTGCTCTGTGCAAATATCTAGGAGGAGATATTACAGTTATAGGGGAAATTCTCATCCCTGGGCTGGGTGTTATAGGAGAGACAAGACCTTATAGGGTAATGGACTTTATTATTTAACCTTCCTAAAAGCTATCAGCATCTATATATTCTAGACTTCCTCAATGTTATCAATGCTTTCCTCATAGAGTCTGAATTATAGTTTTCACTAATCACCACTCTTCAATGGCCAACAAAAGGCCTCCTTGTGTTGCCCCTGTGTCCTTTAGGAGTTCCACAAATAGCTAACTAACCTCCCCTATAAAAGTCAGCATGAAAACCACAGGAAGCCTCTGTGAACCAGCTCCACAGATCTCAGTCAAGATCTCCTGAGCGAGCTCCATAGAGCTTCCTCTCTCCTCACAGAGTTCTCTCCAGAATTAAATGCTATTGACTTCACGCTAATATCCATTTAGTAATCTGCCGTTTTTGTTTGTTTTAATATAGCACTCAGTTTTACAGTAGAAGGGAATTATGCAGTTTAGAAGTATGAATATTAAAAAAGGATTTAATTAAATCTGTTGCCTGAAACCTCTGTCTAAAGCTATAATGACAAATTTAGTCCATATTTATTATGGTGCACAGGGGACCTTAACCAGATCATTAGTTTATATGCCTTACTCAGTAGTGAAGTTCTAAAACTTTACATTTTGCATATTATTACATTATTCATTTTTCCAACTAGGCATAAAATACGACTTCCCATGAGTACAATACCTAATTCTTCAAAATATACAAAGATAGCAATAAAATGATTAAATTACAACTCTTACATCTGTTCTTCTTGTCTGATTATAAATTAAAATGTTTTAAAACAGGAGCAAACAATTCAGGTAACAAATGGATTTAAACTGTTCAACTTCTAATAGATTGGGGAACAAATAAATACAAACACATAAACATAGACAGACACACCAACTTGCAAAAAGATGGAAAGTTGTCCACTTAAGACTGGGTTTATTCTCACTTTCCATGGCTTCTAGTGCTTGCTAAAAACATTTGTCTAATAAGAGATCGCAGTAAGTTGAATGCTGTCTTCTGTTGATGACATAAAGTTTGAACTAGCCAATGGAGGTGCCAATGTCTGAGAAATAACTGAATGAAATTGCAGTGTATATAAAATACCCTTTATTTTAAAGCCAAACTATAAAACGTTATGTCTACCAGGAGGAAAATATTTAATGCCATTCTAATCCATTAGCTATCACTGCAAAATGCTGCCTTGTGTTTTCTTTAACAATCACACATTAACTCGTGGTTAATTTAATGATGGAAACAGGCACGTGCATAAGACATCCAGAAAGCATTTTTGATGTAATCTGGGAAGTCATCAACCATTTCAGATTACACAGTCATCAGCCACAAAACACAAACTTGAAAACTCCCATGAATTGTCACCTATGTAGCCTTTAATTTGAAGTTAACTTATGATTAAGTCTCAGTACCAAAAAAATGCATGAAGTTAAGATTTTATAAGTAGTAGCCTAACACATACAACTATGTAACTTTGGAATTCATACTTTAGGGGTCAGTGTATATATGGCCAACTTGAATTCATAGCATTTTCTTCAAACCTACTGCTTGTCTCGAGAGATTTTACCTTGATTGTTAAGCACTAGATTTTAGACACTTGATTAGAGGAAAATAGCATGTTGACCTGTCGAAACTGTTTACATGCACATACCCACAATTATATAAAACCAAAAATATTAAATGTGTGTCAAAGAATGACGCACATATTTATAGGCTGAGGTCTCCAGTCTTCAGTAGAACACAGAAGAATGGAACAGTGGGTTGAAGAGCTTTGGTCAGGATAGGAAAACTGGTTTGTGAGCATTAGTTCTTCTTTGAAAAAGGCATCTAGTACTAGGAAATGGGTCAGCATGAAGGAGATTCCAATCAAGATGAATGTGTTAGTCTCACAGGAAGATTCCTGGGACTCAAGAAGCATGTCTCCTACTGAGTTCAACCGCGATAACCGACTCTTCAAGAGGAAGGACTTCAGATCCACTCAGCAAATCACAGCATTGGAGTGAACCTGACCTCTAATTTGCTTTAGCTTGAAATATTTTTAAATTCCAGAGATAGCAAATGAATTAAGAGAAACTAAGCTTCAATATGTAGTCAACTTTGCAGGAAGCATGGATATATGTTTACAAATGAAGGTTCTATGGATATTCAGATAGGCTTTAAAAAATAAAATTTGAAGTAAACAAGAAATTATTTAGTCTCTGTTCTTCTAAATAGGGCTACACACACAAAAAAACCTCTTATTAAAGGCAGCTATATATCTCTCCTTTGAAAGAACAGACACTTTTGAGTCTTCTCAGCTGATCACAAGGTAGGAAGACTAACGCCGGTCAGCTCAGAGGAAACCCATGGCTGGAATGCTTCCATCCCCTGTGCCTTGCACAGCTTCCAGAGCCAGGGGATTCTCAAGCAACTGTTGTCCTCCTGTAGTGAAATTAATAAAGTAGGGTTTGCTCATTTTGTGAATATTTTTCCACAGGTGTATGCACGAGGAAAGCCAGCATGATAATCCAGGACTCTTTAATGTTTCTGAATCAACTGAGTTTTCTTCAAATTGAGATGCTATGAAACACTTTCAGTTTTCTTCTATCATGAATGGATGTATTTACTTTAGATGAAAATTACTCTTTATGTTCCTGTGACATATGCCTTCCAGATAAATTTTATGGTGATATCACAAAGAGCTTTTTTTTTTTCTTTTTTGATTACGACTATTTCAATTGCAAACTGGCACATACGAAATGAACAGCCATACAGGCTTAAATGAGTCAAACCTCTCCCCATTACTCAAGTGAATAGGAGGAAGCTACAGTGCCCGGAAGACTGAATTCACTGCTACAAAAACAGCTCACAGCGGATAATGTGGAAAAGAGAAATCTAAATGTAATTCCCAGCAAAGAGTGAAGGGGAGACAGAGAGAAACAGGGACACACACACACACAGAGGCCTGTTTGGAACAAATGAAATCTGTCAGCTTTCAAAAGGAATAGACTGTAGTTTGGTCAAATGACCCTATTCACAAGACCACCTTTATTCATATAATAATCTGCAGAAATCCAGTCCCACCCCCCAATCTGTAGGGAGCAACACACTACCAACACAACTCTGGCTTCATTACAGGACGTCCCCCGATAAATAAAATCTAGATCTGGCCTCTGTCCACTGCTGTTCTAAATGAGCCCAGCCAGCCTGGCCCATGTTTTTTCATTTCATTTTCTGGAGCCAAATGACTACCATCTGCTGTCACGATGCTGTCACACAATCAGTAATGGAAGATTTCTAAGGAATATAATGGCTGAAGAATGAATATATGACAGTCCAGCTCCTATCTAGCAGGAAGAGAACAGCAACCCATTTGAAAAGAAACAGCAGTGTGTTCTCCCACTTCCGAGCAAGTGCATTGTAATACAAATCTTTATTTGGACTCAAGACGTTGACAGGTCAATTGAACAGAATAAGTCTAGTTTATGATGCAGTTGTCAGAAGTGGTTAAAGCAGGAGTCTGTTTACCGACGTCCTGAGATATTCCAACAATTTTTCTTGCAAACCAGCACCTTGAGGTTAATTACTTTACCAATTTGAGTAAATGGCAAGCCATATTCCCATCTGTCTCCATTAGTTCCCCACTATTTCTCAATTTATGATGACTGGGGTCAAGGCTGTGGTACAAAAGAAGAAGTAATAAAGCATGAATGGAGTAATTTTCTGTTTATACAAATGTGGTGGCCACAGCATAAATAAGGCAAAGACATTTTGAACGTGCATATTCTTAGCTTTGAAACCTCTGGATGCTAACTATATTTACAGTAAATGCATCTCCTAATTTGTAAGTGTAAAACAAATACAAGTGACAAACTGCAGTTTCCATATTTATGGGCTGCAAGCTAAACTCTGATATCACAGGAAGCAGGACTTTGGCTGGTCTCACGGTAGAAGCCAAGGCATAAAAGATTCTGAAATGCCTAGAATAGTCAATTTCTCTTCAGCTTCCTTCTTGACCAAAAAGTAAGCTCTTTGGGAAAAAAAGAAATGTAGGCTTCTATGTTGGTAGCAGCATAAGGTATTAATGAATCTTTTACATTTGGCACAAACATTTCTTGCTATCTATATAGGATTCAATATTGGAATCCCTTAAAATCTATTTAGAAGTGCAACTGATTAAAAATTTAGTTATCAAAATTTTCTTTCCTTTTTTCCCTACTTCCTCCCTCTCCCTACCTCTGTCTATTCCTTCCTTTTTTCCTCTCTGTTTCTCTGTCATTCTAATCATTACCAAACATAAAATAATTTAAAAATTTCATGGGCATATGTTCTAATCTAAATCATAAGTATATAATATACTTTAAGTTTGAATTTCACAGCATATTATTTCAGTATTCAAAACAAAACAGTACTTTTTAGAAGCCCTTATTATGTAATTTAAGAAGAAATCACAGCCAATTTCTCAAGTTTATTAATAGATATGGCAGATTGATATATTTTTGCCTAATCTGCTTTTCTCAAACACCGGCAGTGGAAAAAAAAAAAAAAAAAAGGAGGCAGAGAAGATAAGTTTTTGGCCACTTGCCACAAATGGTCAAAGTGATCATTAATTAAGTACCACAATAAAATAGATTTTATAGCAAATGAGGCATAAGGCATATATTTTACAATAAAGGATTCAAAACAGAATGGAAGCAAAACTACTGCTCCATGATCATTGTAAAGTTCTAGACTCTGACACTGTCATTCATCAGGCACAGATCCACAGAAAATGAGCTTTGAGGTAAAAATAGGAGGAAAATATATTTTTTTCTTAGCTTCTAATGGGTCATGTGGAATAACAAGAATTCTTTTCACCTCTCAGATGGAATGGTTTTCTTTGACCTCCCCCTGGAACTCAAGTCTTTTCTCTTCCTGGATGCTTCTGGGTGTTTTCTCCTCTGCTTACTGCCTCACACTCCCCCTTCCCCTCTCACCCCGAAACACCAGCTACTATTTACATGGGGAACAAAGAGAGGCCTTCAGACACTTTGGAATGGTTTTTACCCACTAATGAGATGAAGAATAGGATTAAAATCTAGGCTGAAAATCCTAAAACTCTCTCTAAGTTGCCAGGAGGCAGCCCTCCTTGTTGAGTGAGGCCCTTCCTGACTGAAGCTTTCTCAGGGCCAAATCCTAAAGAACGTCCCTGTGCTTCCTCCCAGGCGGGAGGGTGGGGAGGCAGAGGTCTGGATCTGGGGTCCCTCAAATCCCAGGAGAAGAGAAGCAGGCAGTGTGGTGTAGTAGAGGGACCAGAAAAGAGATGCAGAGAGTTGTGGGAGACATGAGTGGAAGAAGCTGGTCCTAAGACTCTGTTTTAAAAAAGGATTTGTTGAAGCGTATGTAAATAGAGCCATTCATTCAACCACAGTGTATTTTAGCTCTGATTTTAGGTGCCAGAAATGTGGCATTCAGAGATAAAAGACAGATTCTTGCCCCTGAAGATACCCTAGTCTAATGGGCAAAACAGACAAGAAAATAGATCATTATAATGTGGTGTGAAGGATGTTAAGAGAGAGGGACTCGTAGGATGCTACACATAGGATGCTCCCGGTGGGGCACCTAAGTCAGCTTTGGAAGATCTATGGAGCAGAACTGACCTGCTGGGCAGCATCTCTGCCCACAAGTACTCCCACAGTGCCTAACATTCTGCCAAATAAAGAATCACTTCCATGGATAAGTGTCCCTTTTAAGTTGCAAAAATTCTGAGAAAGGGTAAAAGTAAGGACTACTGGTCATTTATCTGTTAATGTGAATTCATTTAAACCTGTGAATTTCTCAGATCTTAGAATACAAAAGGTAGAAGAAACCTTAGAAATCATCAAGTCCAATTTCCTCATTGCACTGAAGAGGAATCAACAGCCGGGAGGCTGGGGAAGGTGTGAGGCTGTGAGGACTCCTGCCGACCCCGGTCTGCAGCAAAGGGACAGATCCGGGGCTGGCTGGCATCTGTGGTCTCACCAGAAGGTACGTTGGTAGACGGCAGCAGTAAAGCTCTTCACACCCAACTCAAGATCTTCGGGCCTTCCATTTTCTACCTGTTGACAACATTCCCTAGTGCTTTTTCTCTCTTTCATTCAAAAACATGCGCTGAGTATTTCCCATGTATCATGCACTGCGATAGGCACTGTAGCCTTTAAAGATGGAAAAATAACTAGTAGATGCAAAGAATGGGCTTTGGAGGCCAAAATCACTGCCACTTCATAACTATTTGGCTTTGGACCAACCTTAATTTCTTCAGCTCCAACATGGACTTAATATGTACTTTGTTGAATGGTTCAGAGGATTCGAAATGATATGTTAATATATGTAAAGCATCTAGCACCATGCCTGGTGCAGAGCAAACATGCAATACATGACAGGTAGTGCTGTTGTTTAATTTGCTCTCAATGGAGCACCCAGTCTGATGATAAGATCCACCCACATGCCAGGCCCACTGCTGTAAATGGGGAATGCAAGGAGGACGTCACCACAAGCTTTATCTTCTAGGACCTGTGTCTGAAGCATTGTGGAACTCAGAAGAGGGAGAAACGAACTTTCCCTGGGGAAGTCTGCATAGTGATTTGCTAGAAGAAAACATAAGGATTTGATGGGAGAAGTGAGGGAATGAGATTTGAGGCAGAGGTTCAATATTTGTAAAACATGGAAGTTTGAAAGCACATGTCCAGTTTGGCCCAAACTAGCAGCTTGGTCCTATTCTCTTACTCAAAACACCCTTAAAGGATTATTATATCCCCATCAAAACAAGATCCCTTGGCATTTAAGACTCCCCAGTCCACCTCCTTGAAAAGATTTCCCACCTCATCTCTATGCAAATTTCTGTTGGTGTTGCACCTTTTTTGCTGTCACCCAAATACTTCATCCATCTCCATCTCTGGAATTTCCTCCCACAGTTGTCCCCACACGGATGCCCTTCTCCCAGCTGATTCTGATTTCACTCATTTGTCATAGTCTGGTCAAATCCCATCTCTCTCTCCTCTATTTTCCTTCCTTCCTCTGACCTCCTATAGCACGGAGTCATCCAGCACTCGATCACATCTGACTCGGCATCACCTCTTACATTGTAATTTGTCCATGTCTCATTTTTCCAATGAAGTTTTAAGCTCTCAAATAGAGGCCACATTTTAAACTTCTTCACATTCCTTTCAGCGACTTTCAAGGGTCTTATAAATACCTAGTTAATCGGTGACTATACCTGATTGTCAATGTGATAAAGTTGATTTCCTTTGGTTTTTTTGGGGAAAAAGACAGGGGGAGAAGACTACAGAAGATAATTTTTATAGAGGCCAATGGTCTAGGCCACATAGCCCAAGAGGATGCCACTTGATCTAATCCACATGAGATAAGGTGAGAACTCGGTATGTTAATGTCATTTAAAAACTGCACATAATATCTGATCTCCCAGTGGTCAGTCAACAAGCTGTCACTTTCCTCTCTATGTAAAAACTAGTGTAGTATCTACTCCATCTACCTCACAGCAATCTTGTGAAGATAGAACGAGAGATACTGTTCCTGATAAGAATATATGGAGAGTTAAGACATTCTCAAGATACACATGGTGTCTCCATAATGTAAACATAAACCCCAAGTAGTGGGGCCAAGCCAGAGGTGGTTATTTTTCTACTTGTGAATTTTCTCCCTCTGGGCAGTCATTATTTCCAGGTTAAAGGGTATGTTATACATTTTCCTTGGAGAAGAAACTGTGAGGATAGCAAGTTGAGATTGAGAGCTTTGACTGTGCTTAGGTAAACTGCAGTGACACAAAATTCAAGTTCGGGGGACATACCTAATTAGATGTGGTAGATGGAAAATTTCCTACAAGTGGTTTCTACCAGTGTAATTAAGCTGTGAGAATCAAACAAAATTAGACTGGTAAGACACAGAAAGGCCTGGTAAACTATAGCCTAAGGCACCTTTCAGAAATTCTGCTTTGCTTTCACTCATGTAGGGGGTCTTTCTGTAGTCAGGTGCCTTAGTAGTTGGATGCAGAGCATTTCCTGCTCACACACTGCCAGAATCTTATGCTTCCCAAGTCTAGCGATCTCTCCCTAACTGAGAACTTAGCTTTTCCACTCTCCAGTCCAACCAATGGAGGATACATTCGTATAAACGTTTGTAGGCAACTCCTACAGGCTAGGCCTACACGTCAAGGAGTCATGATGAAAATCAGCAGCCAATTCTTTTTTAAAGCCACCTACAAGCACAGAGCAAAGTAGAACAGGGTGGGGTGGCAGTGAGGGAGTAACAGGTAAAAGTGGCCCTAGAGTCCCACGCAAATAAGGACAGCTGTCAAGGGTTGAGGGGTTCCCATTAAAATAGGAACGAGGGTTCCTCTTAAAATGAAGGGGGAATGAGGAGGAGATGCTCCTCGGGAAGCTGACGCTGCGCCTGAACAACACTTGTAGAGAAAACTTGGCCTTTGCGTTGCTAATGTGCACGTCTCTCCACAAGGCATGGGAGGAGGGCAGAGATCTGCTCAGGGCGGGATTTCTGCCCAAGGTTTTCCCTTCCTAACAGAGATGCCAGTGTCACCAAAGACCTCTGGATTGTGAAGTCAGAGGCCTGCCTGCTGTGCACATTGCTGCATCTCCAGGGCTAGTACAGTGCCTGGCCAATGGGAGGTGCTCCTTAAATAGTTTTTGGAATAAATATAAGTGAATGAGTGAAAGCTCATGAATGGATGGAAAATGATATTTGCAAGCTTATCCTGAGGCACCTAGATCCAGAGAAAGTCAGGAGGATGGCTGCAAATGGCAAGGGCACGCTGGTGTAATTTTCCATGACCCCTTCTCCATCCAGCTCACATCGACAGATGGGGACATGGTATAGAATGGGGGGTTTGCTTCTCAGGTCTGGTGTAACTGGGATCTCATGTCCATCATATTACAATAAAGTCATTATTGTTTTATTATTATGGCGAAATGGCTGATTCCTGAGTATTCATAAAATAAAAGTGGCCCTCTTAGATGGCCAACAATACACGGATTTGGTCTTCACTCCTTTAATATCCTTCTCTACTGAAAGCTTCAACCAGCTACTCTCCACTTCTACATGTCTCACTCACCTTGACAATTAGGAGATCAACAGCAAGTGGCTCACATGTCAGAAATCCACAGTGTCCAGAATATCTAACAATAAGCGTTATATGTATATATCTAAATATCAAAGGCCACTCAAGACAAAACAAAATGCAAAAATCTGACTTTGGTGATTATAGATCAGTGGATTGAGGTCTTCATTACTGCTAAATGCTAGAATCAGGAAACTTCATATGGCCCAAGATTTTCTACAACTTCATTTGATAATCATCATTTTCTGCCTTTTTTACATAGCAAATAAAATATTACTAGGGAATTTTCTGTTCATGGTTTTCCTATGAACTTTTCAACTTATTATAAAAATAATCTTCATTTTTTTCTTCAGAGATATGGCAAAAACTGACATGGAACAATTCAAGCATCTTCACGCTGCCTCTTGGGGTCTGTTCTGAATTCCAGCACACTGGGGTTTATCGCTGCATCTATGGACTTCTCCTCTTCTCATCTTACTTTCCTGAACCACCTACATCCCAAAGAACTTCTTTATCTAGTGGAAATTGCTCTTTACTTCTACAAATCCAGTGATAAATTCTTACTTTCACCCCAACAAAACATTCCAGGACAAAATTTCCTTAACAGAATTAAAGCACTAATTTTTGCAATTAAGATTAACTCCTGAAGGTAAAATAGGACTATTTCCCATCTTTGGAAACTGGTACTTTCTAATCATTGGCTTTTAGTAATCAGCCTTCACACCATGGCCAAATAATCACACCACGGCCAAGAGGTCAAGGTCCTGGAATTTTATCTAAGACAGACTTCATATCTTTTAACTGTGATTTAAAAAAACCCAACAACTTTATAGTAGCTGGTGGTAGGAGAGATTGGATGTGGGGTCAGAAACGATAAATGCATCTGATGCAATGCTTTGACTCAAGGTCACTGGCCTGAGCTGAGAACACTTAAATTGTAATCAAGGCCACTCATTGAACCATGAGTAATTTTAGGCAAGTTTCCCGGGTTTGTGCTGACGTCACTAAAGAACCTCATCCTGCTTGACTGGCATGGAAATCAGCAGTTAGGCTGAAATACTGGAAGGTTGCTATCTGAAGGAGGTGCTTTTTACCATTTTCTGACTGCACTAGCTTCTTATATTGATTGTCCTTCTTCATTTTCATAAGCACTATTCATCTACAAATAGAATTAAATCCCCCCCACCGCCCCATCTTTCATGGTCAGGGAGATGGTCCTCATCCAAGTGACTCTACTTCACAGAAGATGGACATTACTCTCCAAGCAGGAAAGTCATTAAATTGCTTCTATATAAAGTAAAACAGAGAATCTTCTGAACTGGAGGAAAATATAAACCAGAAAATTTCCTTTAAATAAACCTGACATTGAAGCTCAAAAAGGAATTGAAAGACATTTCAATATATTTGCTCTTAGGTACACATTTTTGGGAAGATGAGGACAAAAGCAAAGTATATCTCTTCACAATAGACTAGAGGTTTGAGAGAGAAGATCTTCTAGCAGTAGTTCTGATTTACAAGATAGCCAGTCTGAGTGTGAGAAACAAGGCAGCATTCCCTCGGCTACTCTGATTCACATTGTGAGCTTAATCATCAAAAATCTAGTTATGATAATACCGAATTAGGAGAAGAGTCTCTCATAGCTTTCAGAAAACCTATAAGCTGTTATCAGTAGAAGGAATTAAGTAGCAAAAAGGAAAGCGAGAAGTAAGGGTTCCCAAGATGAACCATCTGACAGGTTGAGAAATTTAACTGAGTCCTTACGACAGGGGGACTTGGGTCTGTGGGAGCTTTGAAAGACCAAGCATCCACAGTTCAATTTCTGCAAATTCTTTGCTAGCAGCTGATGCCAACATGGAATCTGACTGCCCAAGGATATTTGGATCTGCCCTGCGTCTGGGAGGATTACGGAGGGAACTTTGGTCTTGGAGACAATATGTTCGCATCATACCTGCTTTCAGCTGCCACAGGCTACAGTGGTGGCCAGAGAAGGAGCCATTTTAAAGCCACAGGAACCTTGGATTCAACCTCTAATTTGTAAAGCGCATCTGGTTTATAGACCCGTTTGACAGCAGTTTCATAATTAGAAAAACATGCCTTATATTTTCACACTCCCCAAGCCATAAAAAAAAAAATCTGGCTTTACTTTTAAAACACTCATTACATGATGGGGGAAAACCTTAATCTCAGGGAACACACTCAGCTAAGACAAACAATTTGTAAGCAGAGTAACAAAATTTCTCTGGTAGCAGAGAAATCATGTGGTGTGGAAAACCAGATTGAACAAACATTCGTGCCCAAGATGCTGAGTTCTATACGTCAGATTCATCTGAGGTTCTGCTGCCAGTTTCCCTAAAGCAACCAGTGCAGCCTTAGCTATTGAAGCGGTGGGACTTACATTTTGGGAGGGTGGGGGGGCCTATTTGGAGAACTCTTTAATTGGTCAGGATTGAAGAGACACAACACAAATAAAAGTCTTAAAATTCACTTCTTCAAAAATCTTTTTTTGGAGAGAAGATCTAGTACAGGTTTACACTGAAATTAGAATTTTAAGGAGAATATGCTTAGTGATTTGTTCCCAGTGGATTGAGGAGTTGCTTTGATGGGCTAATAATAAGACGAAAAAGATGAAAGAGAAGAGTCAGGTACTGTGCTAAGTGTGCTCTCTGAATTTTTTCAGGTAACAGGACAGTGGTTTTAAGAAGTAGATTCCACTATCACTCCCATTTTACAGACGAAGAAACTGAAGCATGCAGGTACATAACCTCCCAAGGTCACTCAGTTAACGACATTTGAGAACTGGGCTTTGAACCTAAAGAGTTGGTTTCAGCACCTGTAATCTTCAATATGACATCAGACTGCCATCTTAAGGAATCTTCCCATGGATCATAACTGCTGATTTCCTTGCCCTGAGTAAAGAATGATATTAAATGAATTTATCCTTCACAATGATTGACATAAAATCCTTCCATATTATATAGGAATTAAATTTGTGGACAAAACTAAATATGGATGCATAGCGATCTTGATTTACTGCCAACAGATTAAAGTTATTTAGGAGGAAAATAAAGGGCACAAAAATGGTTTTCAAATTGAAACCATGTGAATTAATATATCTAGAGGAAGCACAGATGGGGAAAATAAGACAAAAGAAGGATGAAACTATTTAAGAGGGTAGAAAAGAATAGAACCAGGCACTCAGTTACAAATAAAGGTTCCTTATTTGAGGGTTGACTCCTGGGATTGTCACTGAACTTTGAATTGAGCAACTTCCTCTTAGTCTTTCAGTGCATCTCAAAACTCTACAAAATTGTATATTCTCCAGAATGCCTTATTGGAGATTCTGGAATATTTATTTCAAGTTTCCTATATCCAATTGAGTATAGGTTTATAAACCACATGGTGTAGTAAGCACGGTCTCTTCCTAATAAAGCCAATAACATAGTGAGTCCAAATGAAGTAACATATGTATCCTTGGTACCTAACTTGTTTATATTATTTACTGGTAAGTATTGCTTAAGGAAAATGATATATTTCACCCTCTAAACTAAAAAAGGGTACATTAGAAAATATGTTGGCATTGCAAAATAATTCTTAAGTTTCCACAAGGATTCATTTTATGTTCCACTAAAGACAAGTCTCCAAAAGTATTTAAAAGACAACATAATTTATTACAATTGAATTTACATGTAACTTTTTAGAAATACATTTTCATTTTATAGTTTTTTCCCCATTAAGGGTAGGATGCTTTCATCTAAAAGCACCAGTTCTTCCCTTTCTACTCTCACTTCTACAAATGACAATAAAGCCTTATTTCTAAGTTTGAAAGAACAATTTCATTACACCTCCTTCCTAGAGACTGCTGTACAATAACATCAAACATTTAATGAATGTCCTATCCAAATAAAGCAAAAGACTAGGAAGTAATTATAAATTTATATTATTATATATAATTATATTACTATTCCCTAAAAACATCACCTTTGCGGTGATTTAATTTATTCAACAGTATCTTTTATAGTTACTACATTCCAGTTTTTTCCTCTTGATTACCTGTTACATACACATTTATTTAATCAAAAAGTACCTGCTCATCCTGAGAAAAGAGAAGCTGGAAGTACCACAAACCCTGATTTCAAAATATACTCCAAAGCCATAGTAATCAAAACAGCATGGTACTGGCAGAAAAACAGGCACAGAGATCAATGGAACAGAATTGAACCAGAAATAAACCCACAAGTCTATGGACAGTTAATTTTTGACAAAGGCACCAAGAACATGGAGAAAGGAAAGTCTTTTGAATAAATGGTGCTGGGAAAAGTGGACAGCCACATGCGAAAGAATGAAAGTAGACCATTATTTTACACCATACACAAAAATTAACACAAAATGCATTAAAGACTTGAATGTAAGACCTGAAATCATAAAACTCTGAGAACAAAATGTAGGCAGTACACTCTTTGACATCAGTCTTAGCGATATCTTTTTGAATATCATGTCCCCTCAGGCAATGGAAACAAAAGAAGAAATAAACAAATGGGACTACATCAGGTTAAAAAGCTTCTGCAGAGCAAAGGAAACCATCAATGAAACAAAAAGACAACCCATCAACTGGGAGAAAATATCTGCAAATCATGTATCTGACAAGGGGTTAATACCTAAAATATATAAAGAACTCATACACTGCTGGTGGGAATGTAAATTGGTGCAGCCACTATGGAAAACAGTGGAGATTTCTCAAAAAATCAAAAATAGAAATGCCATATGATCCAGCTATTCCTTTTCTGGGTATTTATCCAAAGAATATGAAAACAGTAATTTGAAAAGATACAAGCACCTTTGTGTTCATTGCAGCATTCATAATAGCCAAGACTTGGAAACAACCCAAGTACCAATCAATGGATATAATGGATAAAGAAGATGTGGTATATATATGCAATGGAATACTATTCGGCCATACAAAAGGTGAAATCATGCCATTTTTGACAATATGAATGGACCTTGAGGGTATTATGCTAAGTGAAGTAAGTCAGGGGACGGAGAAAGACAATTACCACATGACTTCACTCATATGTGGAAGATAAACATATAGATACAGAGAACAAACTGGTGGTTACCAAAGGGGAATGGGGTGGGGGGAGGGCAAAAGGGGTAAAGGGGCACATACATATGGTGATGGATGGCAACTAGACTTTTGGTAGCTAACAGGATGCAATCTCTACAGAAGCTGAAATATAATGATGTACACCTGAAATTTACGTACTGTTGTAAACCAATGTGACCTCAAAAAAAGTATTTGCTCATAAAATTTATTTTGCAATAAATTTGGGTAAATCAATTCATCTTTTAGAAGTAGTACAGAATTCTCTGTGTATGTGGGGGACTCCAGTGAATCCTTTTGGGAGGTAAAGAACTATTATGTATGCCAACAGTTGGTAAAAACTACTCTGACTGCTTTGAAAGTGAAGATTGTTGTTATTTGGTTTTCTTAAAAATAAAACATATTTGTAAGAAAATAATACAAGATGCTTAATTTTCCCATCCCTAAAGAAGAGAAAATAAAGCACCTGAGACCTTGTTTCTAAGGTGTTCTATGATTGTCCCTTAGCAAATACTTGAGAGGTCCCCTGCTGGGTGCCTCATAACCACTTATCTATGATTCTACATGACAACAGAAAAATTTACCATCATTTAATATTTCTGATAACTATAGATATCAGGATATGATCCTTCATTGTTTGTTTATAACTGAAAATACAATCAGAAAATGAAAATAAAAATGTATGATAAAAAATAGAAGTTCAGGGGGGCCGGCTCGGTGGCGCAGTGGTTTCGTCCGCACTTGGCAGCCCGGGGTTCGCGGGTTCGGATCCCGGGCGCCCGCGGACGCACTGCCTGTCAGCCATGCCGTGGCGGCGTCCCATATAAAGTAGAGGAAGATAGGCACGATGTTAGCCCAGGGCCAGTCTTCCTCAGCAAAAAGAGGAGGATTAGCAACAGATGTTAGCTCAGGGCTGGTCTTCCTCACCAAAAAAAAAAAATAGAAGTTCAGGGACTACAAAGAAATCATCCGGTTTCTAAGTCATTGAATATAATATTCTGTGGTAGCCCACTGAAATTTTTGCCTGAGTTTCAAAGCCCACATTTTGAGACTTGCATGCTGTATGTAAAATGCATTAAGCACCAGTAGGATTCTCAGTGGAGAAGTAAAAGAAATTATGAGTAGGTAAACCCTTTCGAACAATGACATTAGTTCTGATAATGGGTTAGCATTACACAGCTTAAGATTCCTATAAAAGCATTGTATCTCTGATTTAGTTTGCTTTGTTTTTCACTCACAAGGTAGGTTTTTGTTTTCAGCCTCCTAAGAAATCACAACATTTATAAAAGATGATAAGGTTATTTCAATCCAAAGGATCCAACTCCTTGAGATATTACTTTGTTCTGTATTCCTGCCCCACTCAGAGGATGGAAAAATGAAGCACAGACATGTGACATAAATACCTTATGGAGGGAGACGTCCATGGGAAGGGCAGGATATGGGACCCAGGTTCTTAACTGTTTGTCTAGAGCACTGCCCTTCCACACTTCTGAAAGTCGAACCGTATACTCCTTTCGCTCCCTTTAACTTCTCCTCTCCACACATCATTCAACGCTGCCAATCTTTATTCTACCTTTGTGATTGTCAGATTTACTTGTTTCTTTTGATTCATGGTGGCCACCTCACCACCTTACGCGTATTTCTCGACTAGAAGCTCTAGTCTCATCTCTCCTATGACAGTTTCTTGCCTTTCATCCTCTATCCAGTTGCTTTTACAGTATGCCCACAGCATATTACCTAAACTAAAAAAACAAATCTCACCTTTTTTTGTCGAGTGTTCAAGGCTTTTCCCCTTCTGAATCTGCCTGCCTCTTCTTGCAAAGCTTCTATCATATAACTATGAAACATGAACTTTCTTTTCTACTTCTCCAGCTCAGTGCTTTAGCACTTTCTTCCTTACATCTGGATGCCTTTACTCTGCCCTTTTCCACCACTTCACATTCCGCTACTCACCTACTCTGGCTTCCAGGTTAACCAATCCAAGGCTAACCAAGTCTTTAACTACACATAGTACCCTGTTTATCTGTGCATGTTCACAGGTAATCAGAAATGTCTCCAGTGATTGTTTACTTTTTCTAAAGAGACTTTCTAAAGAGTACTCCTAAAGATCATGGCTGGGCTCTAAAACTACTGGGATTATGCAGAAGGTACTCAAAAAGTGCTGTCGAGTTATTTCCAGATAGTTTTTCATTCGAACTACCCCTCAATCTGGGTATGTTTCATGAAGCTCTAAAGTCTCTGGGTACAATAAGGATAAGTTAGTCCATCAAAATATGTCCTTCGCTGGCCAGAAGTTTCTTTAGGTCTTAGCCCTTGTCCTATCAGCCCCTTCCCTTAGAAATGGGAATTAAATATTAAAATAGTAGAATTAAAGTGCCCACACCCTGAGCTATTTTAAATTATCAACCTGTGAGTTTTAAGCAGATTCTGAAAATTTTAAAATGTGGAAAGTACCTCTCTGTAGCTCTGTCTCATCTCTACTGATCCATTTTTATACACCTCTATTTATGAAGAGGGTTCATAAACTTCTTTTCTGCTGTGGACTCTTTGAGTGGTCTGGTGAAGTCCACGCACACTTTTTCTTAGAATAATGTCTTTAAATGCATAAAATGTTAGGATTACAAAAGAAACCAATTATACTGAAATTATGTCATCAAAATATCAAAAAAATCCTCCAAATATATGATACAGTAATATATGTGCTTCTTTATTAATGTGTTAAATAACATCTAGTGTTGGATTTAATAACTATAAAATTTTGAAGCAGTGATATTCTAAGATATCTACCAAGAACGGTAATATGACATGAAAATATGTACAATTTCTACTGGTGACAAATACAAGTACTACCAATATAACTGTGCTTTGTAGTCTACATTTATAATAGAAAGAAAGGCTAGATTTCAGTTAGAGATTAGTAAAATTAAAGTTGTAATTTCTTCTCCTATCCAAATTCATTGACTCTAAATTCTGTCTGCAGACTCCATATTGGTCCATGGACCCAAAGTTAAGAACCCTTGGCCTATGAAGAGGGTTAACTTTCCACATTTTTATAACTATTCTCAACTATGGCACAGCTGTCTGGAATAAGTACAAAGTAATTTCTTCAACTTGAATCTACTCCTCGTAAACTGCTATCACTTAGGTTTTCAAAATGCTGTTTGACATCTGCCCCTTTCCATACTGACTACATTTGTATAGTCTCTTAAAATCTTTAAATTTCTCATAAAACCAGGTGTTGTCCTCCTTGCCAATAAATTCTAACAGAGACTGAAAAGAAAAAGAAGGATATTTTCTCCACTATAGAAGCGCATGTCTGCACTATACCTAAACATTCACTAGAGGAAGTATTAATAATTGATATGCCATTAGCTCATCTTTTTCTTCTTAGGTCAACTCTGAGGGAATTATCTCATAAATTGTTTACTTAAAGATATTTCATATCTTTATTAAAAGACCACTAAGCAGGACTAGTTACACACATCCAGGACAGTTTTAGAGTCACTCGTATTTCTTTTCCCATTTTGAGGCATGGCCGATGGTTTCTTACCCTTCTCGCTCTCAGGATGCAACTCTCTGTTGCCTAAGACCAGATTCACTGTAGATCCGACTGGAAGCCTGAACAGGGCGGGTTTATTTGGGTGAATGCTTCATCTCCCACAGGCCCCAGAGGGCATGGCTCTTAACTCATTCTTTCTCTATCCTTAAACAAAACTGAAAATGACCTCTTATAAATACACAATGTTAGAACTTAGAACCCTCCAACACCAAAGAGCAGCCTGGACCTAGAGAACCACTGTTCACGTTCATCTTATCAACTCAAATAAGAGAGGTAACTAGGGCTTTCTGCAGGGCTCAGTCCCCATCTAGGGCTCAGTACAGGCCTCTTCTTGTCCACTTTATTAACAATGCTGGCAATGGCAGGACACATGATACTAAAAAACCAGTAGCAAAAAAATTTCTTTAAATATCTAGCACTTAGGGAGGCTGTAAGATGGAAAGATATGTTTATTTTTTAACTAAAATCAACTAGTACATTTACATGCCTTTATTACTGGAGTGTTTTATGCTCTTTATGTGCTTTTTTACAGAACTGTTTTTGAAGTTCGGACTTAAGGCAGGGATTTCCTCATTAGTTATAGGAACTGTATATATTTATTCCAGAATAATCCTTGCTTTGTTTTTCTGTCAGGTGAAACATTATCTTAATATCCACGGTGAATTCTGCATTTCTTTCTGAGCAGAATCTTGAAAATTTAAAAGGTGCTATACAGAAACAGACAAATACATAAAAAAGAAACACAAGGGGTAGGGTAAAACAAGTCTTTCAATAGTCATATTGCTGCTCTATCCTTTCCAGGATGACGACAAAATCAAACTAGAAGCAGAGACAGAGAATATCATAGGCAGAGGAAGATAAAAGGGGGATAACAATAATTATGTTGCCGGGACTTCTGGAACACAGCAGAGTCCTGTGCAAACGCTATAGCAACATGAAAACGGTATCGTCACTCTATAAATCAGTCTCCCAGGCATGTGTTCTTCAGCAAGAGTTACAGGACATTTAGGGGACCACCCTTATTCAAATTTAGAGTAGACATTATGAAATGTTCTTGTAGAACAAGAGGATGCCATTTCTCCTTCAATTTATTAAATGTATTAAAAAAATATAAAATTCACTGCTGGCAAGGGTATGAGGAAAAGGACAAGCCAATACAGTACTGTGAGAAAGTTGACCAGTACCATCTTTCTTGCGATCAGTTGTGCCAAATGTATGAAAATCCCTTAAAATAGGTTGGCCTCTGGTCTCAATTTCTGAAAATTTATCTGGAGAATATAATAATGGGTACATACATAAAAATTTTGCTGCAAAGATATTTCACTAAATATAGTTTGCAGTAGTACAAAAGTGGAAATGACTGAAATGTTCGATAATAAGAGCCTGGTTAAATAAATTATGTCACATCTATAGAAAGAAATGCTGTGTAGCCATTAACAGTACTTTGCGTGTTCATTAACACTGAAAAAAGTCCACAATATTTTAAATTTTCAAAAATGTTACAAATCAGTAACAAATATAAAACAAACATATGTAAGAATAAACCCATAGAGAAGTATCTGAGAAGTATCAAAATGTTTACAATTTATTCCTCTGAATGGATGCGATATCTTCTTTTCTTTTTGTTAGTCTATACTGTTTGAATGTTTGTTGTATGATACTTTTGTAATTAAAAACTTATTTTTAAGTAGAAGACTTGTCAGGGTATAAATTAATTACTGCACATGTAAACTATACCACAAATTTTTACTTCACTAATATGAGCGCAGCCCCCTTTCACCTCTGAAATATCAGCTTTATTCCACACTTTGGCCAGGACTCCGAGTGAAGGCGTAACCCATTTTTCTTTATTCTGACATTTCCATTAATTATGTGCTTTCTCTGTGTTCATCAACAGTAAACTTCAGGGTAAGTTTTTCCTACCAATTTTAAACAGTTCTGCATGGCCAATTTTCAGGTCTGTCAAGAAAAGCCAAGACTAATATCCTAGTGTCATGTATACAGCCATCTGTGTAGAAACAAAATCAGGTCTGGACAGCTTTTATCTTGCTAAGGTTCACATATTTTGATGTGTGGATGAATACTTGGGTTTAGAAACGGAAATGGATTAACATGCATGGTAGGGGGAGGGAGTGGACGGCTTCTTCAAAACTAGTTCGTCCAAGTATTGACAGAAAGTCATTAAAACAACATGAGCCATTTTGGGGGGAAAAATAAACCCAACAAAATGAAACAAAGCATACAGTTCTAGGCCAGAATTGGAGTTTCTTGCAGATACAAATACAAATGAGATTTTTTTCTAAGTAAGAAAACTTAGAGTGAGATGAGCCATTTTGTTTTAGAGTCATAAAGATGATTTTCTCAGTTATAAAGAAATGAGGCAGCAGGCAGCTACACCTGGTTCTGCACTGCCCCAGGGGGATGAAGGTCACTACCCTGGCTGGAAGTCTGCAGGCTGGGGTGGATGGGATGCAAAAGGCTCTCTAGCATTTAAAACCCACAGGTCACCATTAGGCCCTTCAAATACATCTGCCATCTGGCCTCACTCAGTTCCTCTAAAATTATTTCCCTTTCCCTTTTGTGCCCTGGAGTCATCTTAGAAGGAAATTATTAAGCACGGGATTAGGTTCACAACAAACAATAATTTTTTATCTAACATATCTGAGATACCAGCTTTTACATCACACCTTTGGCAGCTTCTTCCTCTCGCCCAATGAATAAAGAAGGAATGGTTGCTCTGAAATCTCCATCCAGGCAGCTGGCTTCTCTGACCCCTAACAACCTTGTGTACAAGCCACGGTAGCATTTACCTGGTTTGTCTCATAGCCAGATCCTAGAACATTTTAACTATATAAAAAACTATTACTAACCATAGCAAGTGGGTTTATTAACATTGTGACTGTAGCTTTAAGAGTATCAAGTACAAAAGATTTAGTATTTCATAATTGACAAAGGGATTTTAATAAAATGGTTGGTCTACAAAACACAAAAATGTAACTTCAAATTAATTATAAAAGCCTGATATAAAATGGAAGAACTTTGTAGGAGATCCATACGGTAAATCTACAGAATAGCAAACATCCAGATATTTTGAAACATCTGTATTACTGCTTGAACTCTTCCATTTCTCCTCAATGTTTTGGCTCCATGTAGACACAACAAGACCTTTACTTCCAACTTTGTCAGCTTTCAAAAAAATTCAAGGAAAATATTTCATTATATTATTTGATACTTCTACATAGAGGCTAAATTCATCTTTTTACTACCCATAATATTACTGAGTAGATGTCTAATACATATTGGCTGAATGAGGGAAAAAAGATGACTCATAATTAAATGCACAACTGAATAGGAAAACTATTTCTGAGTAGGACAACTCCATTATTAGTCATAGCATATCTATGAACTCAAGAGTACATTTATTCTGAATCCTTCATTCTATGCATCCATATTTCATCAATCTTTATCATCTCTCATTACAATATATACAGAGCCTGAATAATTATTCTTGTTTTACAGGTGAAAATACCAAGGAACTGAGATACGACAGCTGTCAAGTCTTATACTGAGATCCTGTGGATCATTCAACTGCCCAGCCCAAATTATCCAATAAAATACAATGCTTCTCTGATTGTCAAGGTTTATTATTTAAACCCCAAAGAGATTTCTTTCTTTCTTTCTTTACTCATTTTGGTATGAGGTCTGAATTACTGAGATGTGTGATTAAGGGGACTTACATCTGAGACACACGCTGGGATTCATGTTCCCCACAAAGCCTGTCCAAATACCTTCACTTTTCCATCAGAGAGTTAAAGCTCTCTTTGTAGCTGGTACTGGTTGCTCTGGATAAAATGGAGATGATAGCAGAATCTACCTAATAAAATTATTTTGGTAGAATCTACCTCATAGGGTTGTTGGGAGTATTAACTGAGAAATCACGTATGGAGGGTTTAGCATAGTTTCTGGCACGTACCATTTGCTCGCACAGATAACTTGCTATTGTTAATGCTAATGCTGCTAACACTGAGCCTGACACACAGTTTATTCTCCATAAATGTAAGTTCATTCCCGCTCCCTCCTATGTAAATGCTGATAATGTTTGAACTCCCTTCATTATTTTAATGCGCTGTTCTAAGAGAAAAGATTACTCTCTGTTTTTCTCTGGTTTCATTAGATGATGAGTAAGTCGGGCAAGCAAAACCTATCTTCCTAAAGTACAACTGATCCTAGTCATGCCTCCTCTTGGTCCATTAAAATGGAAGATTGAAACAAAGTTCGGAGTTGACTGATCCATTAGAAAACCCGAATGCAGGATTATTCATGAAAGCAAAATACTCTAGGGAAGTTGGAGGATATTCATTCAGTCCATCAGTCAACAAATATTTATTTAGTGACTATGGTAAGTCAGGCCTTTAACAGCTCTTTTTAAAAATGTAGGACAGCTTACTGGCCCCATTGGCCAAACCCCTGAGTGAACAGAGGATGGGTACCAGTAGTTCATCTGAAAAGGAGGCAAAAGAAGAGTGAATTTAGAACTCTCAAAACAGCAAAGAGAGCTGTGGGCAGTAATTTCCTTTAGAAAGAACTGGAAAGAACATGCTGATCCAACAGGCTGTCTAAGGCCTAGAAGTGAATTTCAAACTCCATGTGGTATGTTTAAAAATGGTACAAAGCTGACAGTCACTGCACCAGAGATCAAAGGAGGGTTGTGTGTGGCCACAAAGGGTCCTTTTATTTGCCTGTGGAATTGGGGGAGGATTTATTCATGGATTCTCCTTATGCAGGCCCGTGCATGTGCAGGCTCGGAATTTTAAGCTGTCATAAGGACTATGGCTCAGGGTCTCCACAAGCATTCTTGCTCAACAATGTTTTAATTTCCTCTATCTCTGAAAGGAGTAAAGCTACGTGGGGGCTGGGTTGTTGGTAGAAAGGCAGTATTCACTGTGGCAGTATAGAGGAGAGAATATGTCACTCTCAGATTAACCTTTCCCCTACCTAGCAGGAGAATAAAAATCTCGGCGTTGGTTGAGTACATCTGATGAGGAAGGAAGTGGGTGTGAGAGATGGAGCCGAGAGGCAGAGTCCTGGTTTACCACTTACTAGCTCTGTGACTTTGGCCATTCACTGCTTGTAATTTTAGTTTCTGCATCTGTCAAATGGGTATATAATCCTCATCCTTAGCCTTACAAGACTACTGTGACCATCCAATGAGAGGTACAGGAATGTGCTGTGAAACCTCTCCATCTTTCTGCAGACTGAAGGGTCTAGGATGGTCTGCATCTGGCCACTATGGATAAAACAAATGTGACAAACACACACTATGCCTTACAAACCTCCGGAAGCAAAGCAAGAGATTTGGGAAGAATGAGTTTATTTTTTTATATTGGTAGTCTGAAGAGATGTGAGTAATTCCCAGTATAACTCTTTGTAAAAGTAACAGGCATCAAAGGCGTGCAGAAACTATCGGAGCCCCTGTTTGTCATCAGGGAATTGCTTCTCCTCAGTTGTGCTGTAATTTTAGGCAAAGAACACCATTTCCACAATGTTACTTGGTGCCAGGTTAAATCTGAATGTACAGACCCAGTTTCAGCAGTTACTGTATCTTTCCTCACATTGTGACAGGTAAATCTTTACCTCATGGCTTTGGTCTTACAAACTGAAGAGCTGGGGTTCTGCTGACACTTTGCTTTTTAAAGGAAGATTAATTGGAAACTTATTTCCCCCCCCCCCCAAACCATTTGGCCATTCATTCCCACATCTCCTAGGGAAAGACTGAGAAGGGACCGATCTAAGGCTTAATTTTTCGGCTGAAATTCCTCTGAGTGCCCACTTTCTGCTCTTTATTTGTATCAGGAGCACCTCACCAATGGCAGGAGATGCTAAGTGTGTATTTCACTCTAGATTTGTGTTAGATGAGGGCACTTTAAAGTAGCCCTTTCTGATCATCATGTTAAAAAAAACAGAGGCGAATGAAGGCAAACATTGGAAACCTGGATTAAGCTCCTGCAGGCAGGGATATTTCCATTTTTTGTTTTATTTATTGAGATCTCCCTCTCCTTTACTTAATGCACAGAGCCAAGTTATTTTGCACTGCCACCAAGCTGGAGCTTTTTAAATGATTCAGGGTAGTATAGCTTTCATTTAGGTTTGTGCCCTCCAGTCTGTTTATACTGGTCGATACACTTGTCTGAAAAATATAATGGATTAGCACATCATTCAACAAGCTAGTCAGAAGGCAAGCTCAAGGCGACAGACACCAAAAAGTAAATTACAGTCAGTAGTAGGGGTAGGCCATGCCCAGAGCTAGGAAACATCGTATCAGCACAAAACCTGTATTCTCTGAGAATGGCGGTGGAACTGAAAGGGATGAAAAATTTACACTCAAATATAATAAAACAATCAGCTCTACAAATTCATATGGTACTATAAACTGTGTGGTTTATGACACCGAATGCAAAGGGAATCTGGTGCTCACGATCATCCCACAGATAATAACCTCAGCTGGAAACAGACATGGATGGCATTTGTTTCATTTAATAGGCCCACTTTTGCAAGCAGGCATATATCATGGCTTACTTTATACATCCCATTTAAATATTTGCACAATACCAGTTTGCCACAGGTTTGCACTTGGCAACCCAAGGGATGAGGTGGGCTACAAAGTGGGGAGGGGGGGGAGGCTAAAATAACATGTATTCTTTCTTAGCTTCCTCTCTCTCTCTCTCCACTCCCTCTCCTTATTTCCTTCCTTCCATTCTCTCTCAAGAAACAAAAAGCAATATTGAGACACAGTCTTGAGATCTTGAATTTACATTTTCCATTTCACCTCCTTTGATATAAACCAACTCATTGCCATGGTAGATATAAGTCTAGTTATAATTATTAAACAGTTTCATTTTATAATCAGTGACAATTAAAAAGAACAGTTGGGGGGGCCGCCTGGTGGCGCAGCGGTTTAGTCCGCGCTTGGCAGCCCGGGGTTCGCAGGTTCGGATCCCGGGCGCCCGCCGACGCACTGCCTGTCAGCCATGCCGTGGCGGCGTCCCATATAAAGTAGAGGAAGATGGGCACAGATGTTAGCCCAGGGCCAGTCTTCCTCAGCAAAAAGAGGAGGATTAGCAACGGATGTTAGCTCAGGGCTGGTCTTCCTCACAAAAAAAAAAAAAAAAAAAAAAAAAAAAAGAACAGTTGGAACTGGATTTTGAAAGCCCAAAGGCTTTTTTGATTTTTACCATAAAATCAACTCCCAACAACAAAACAAACAAATCACTGTCTTTACTGTGAGCTTCCTGAAGGACTGCCGTGTTCGCAGACACTGGGCCTCCACAAGAACACTCTTTTTACCAGTTATGTACCAATTGTCTGGACAGACGGATGAGCAGAAAAGGAATGTGACATCCTCAGTATTCAGAGGGAACACGAAGGACCACTGGAAAATTTACAGGTTCAAAGGGAGACTTGCAAACTCACCCAGCAGATGAACTACTTATATGTGATTTAAGGGGAGCAGAAAGGGAAGCAAAGATGGGATTTCAAAGTGAAAAATATTACAGAAAATACATTCTCCGTTTTTTTTTCCTTTCTATACAAATTATCAGATGTTAATAGGGGGAGCAATGAACATAATCCTTGAATCTCGGATTCTGACCTTCTTCGTGGGCTTGATCATCAATTAACAGTAGAAAGGTCACAGGCAGCAGACTGCATTCTGGTGGCTAACGGCTACGTTAAATGGTACTAGTTAATTGCACGAGGCATTGGCCCACAATTGAATTCATTATTACTCCCTAGAATTTTTGTCTCAAGGGCAGTAGCTCCATCAGATTTGGCCAAAAAGGGAGTTACCCAGCCTTGGCCTGTGACTGGTCTCTCCTGCTTTGACCTCTCCTCTTGCCTGGCATCCCTGGTACTTCTTACCTCTGTTGCTTGCACCCTTATGTGGACGGACCAAGGCTGATCAATCCTAGCCAAAGTAGCTACATAGTCTTCTTCTGGCCTCACCTTTACCAAGCGAGAGACACCATGAATTCCTTCTAAGCGGATCTTGCTCCTTTCCCACTTCCACCTCCAAACTCCATTCCCCAACTTCTTTCCAGCAGAAGAGCAAGCAATATTCTTATTTATTTCCCAGGTTCATGGCCTTCATACTACTAAACTTATCCTTTTGAGACCCAGGTCCAAAGATTATCCCTCTCTTGAATCTTGACTACATCTTTTTCTACATGCCCAACTTCTCAACCTAATGTTAAAGTCATCTAACCTTAAAAATGAAATCCATCAAACTACTTTTCACCTTCCCCTTCCTCTACTCACTTTCTTTACCCCCAAACTGCTTAGAAGGAGAGGCTAACACTCACTGAATACATTTGTACCTCTCACTCAATAGCCCACTGCCTTTTGGCTTCAGCCTTCACTAGTGCTACTGATGATATTCAAATCACTGGTAATCTTCTAACTGATGGATGCAATGGCTTTTTCCTGTCCTCATAATATTATAACTTTCAGACACTTGATCATATCCTTTAAAAAATTCTTTCTCTCTGACTTTCCTAATGACAACTTTCATGGTTCTTCTTGAGGAGACTCTCCAGGTTGCTTTCTGATCATTTGTGCTTCATCTTATATGCTGCCTTCTCTTCCCCGGCCTGTCAGTAAATTGGGATCTTCTCAGGGTCGCCTTCTTAGCAGCCCCACTCCCTCGTTCTTGAACTGCAAATTCTCCTCAGTAATCTCATCTACCTCCTTTGGGTCCAGGCACAATCTATATGCTAACCACTTCCCTCCACCTGTAACTTTGAACCCAACATCTCTCATGAGCTCTGAAGCCTGTTTACTCAACAGATGTCCCATAAGTTTCTCAAACGCCACACGTCTAAATCAGGACTAAGCTTTAAAAATGCACTTCTGCTTTCTACCACATTTGATCAATCACCAAGGCATTGATCTTACCTGAAAAAGGCCTCTCAAATCCAACCCCTTTGCTTTATTTGTACTTGTGTGCCCTATTGTAATTCTTGTTTATCTCTTCCCTGGACCATTCATCGGTCTTTTAATTGGAAGATGACATCTAATTTTTTTTTTGCCAGAATTATTTTTTTTTCTGAAGCACAGATGTAGTATTTCACTTTTTCCTCTGAACATTTTATGGCTTTCTAGGGTCTAAAGGAGAAAGTCCAATTTCCTTAGCTTCCTCTGACACTCTTTCCAATTTGGCCCAGTACTAAATTCCCAGATTCATCTCCTGCCATAAGAAATGACTTTGCAAATATGCCTCCCTTTGCCTGGTATACCACCTTCCCCTTTTCTACATGGAAAATGCTTAGGTCAAGGTTGGCCCTAAATGTCATTTGGTAAATCCTTTGCAAACTTCTCCAGGCAGAGTTAGTCATCCACATTTTGTGTTCCTATCGTTTATAGTGCATTTCTTTACTGTAAAGTGTGGCATTCATTGTTCACTATAATATTTGAGATCTACTATGTAGAGGTCACTGTACCTTGGTTACCATGTCTATGGCACATTGATGACACTGGGTCCTTGAGGGCAGGAACTATGCCTTAGTTATTAATAGCCTCAGTTGTTAGCACAGTTTTTGGCACATGTAGGTCACTCAGTATTGGCTGAAAGCTGGCATGCATGAATGCATGTTAAATGTGTGGGAACTATCATGGGTACCCTCGGTTTAGACCCTTATTATTGATTACTGGGCCCTACTATTGAATCTTGGAGTATTTCTAATAATGTTGAACATCAGAATTTTCAGACACACCTATGTAATTTTACCAATGTTTTCAGAAGTTCATTTATACGCATTGGTATTGTGAGGATAACTATTTTATGGTTCTGAGCAGAATGCTTAATTGTTCCAGGCCTCAGTTTCTCTTAACCCATAAACCTTGAATAATTCTACCGGTTAATTACCTAAAACTTCCCAGAGGCAGCTGACAATAACGCTTAACAGTGAGTGCTCTGGAGTCAAGTGGGATGGGTTTAAATGCTAGTTCTGCCATTTCCTAGCTGTATGACCTTGGGCAAGCTATTTAACCTCTCTGAGCGTCAGTTTTCTTATCTATAAAATAGGGATAGTAATTGTACCTGCCAACAGTTGGGATTATAAACTTTAATGGTAGTGAAGTGCTTAGAACAATGCCTGGCACACAGTAAGGGCTTAATAAATGTTAGTTATAATTATCATTCACTGCGAAGCCATAAATATGAAGAGAAAGGTCCACAGGGGGATGGGAATACTTCACAGAGGAGGCATCAGGAACACACGAGTCAATCATTCGGATAATAATACCTCAGAATTGTTTAGAATTCTCTACACTTTCTGTGTGTTCATACTTTTTAGATCCTCGGACACCCCACGAAAGGTTTGGGAAATGTAATAAATATGAACTGACTATGTTTAAATGTCTAGAGTCAATAAAAATCAATATTTATTGCCAAAAATGAAATACCTTTGTTAAAAAGAAAGTCAGTCTGTCCTTTGCATTAGCCTGGAATAAAAGGGTAATGACAAGGTATCTGGGAGAACTCCAGTTATTGACATCACTGACCTATAAACATATCCCCTTCAGCATGATATACAGCACTTCAGGACCCTTGTTTTTTTATAATTGCTATTACCAAAGCCTTTCAATTTCGAGTGCTCAAATGAGAGCAATTCATATTTCAGATAATCTGCCAACGAGGAAAACTAATTTCAAAATATTTGATCATAAAAGTTGTCCTCAGCTTCTACAGAGATAATTTAGTCAAATAATATCAGATAATCTGAAAGCCGTCTTCGCAGGAAATTGCGAGGGACTCCATCGAAGCAGCCTCCATTTGCACTTATATAAACGTACTGAAAGTGTAGGAGACTTTGACAGCCTGCCATATGTGATTTCATTCCACAGCCTACCTCCTTTACCATCAAAAGTTATATCCTTTGAAGCATTGCCAGAATTACTTTACCCCAGTAGATATGCTAGATGTGCCCTTTAAAAGCCATATCATTTCTTTTCTACTCTGACTAGTTCAGGGTAGCATCTGCTCAACTAAATTCCTTTGAAGGTTAAAAATAAAATAGCCGACTTCTTCCAGGCTCCCCTCCCCCACCCCCACCCTAGCGCTCAGGATAAAATGTCCAGTATTGAATGCATTTCAGAGAGCACACGTTTTAAAGAAGAAGGAGACTGAGAAATTGCCCCTTCATTTCACACTCAAGAAAAATTAAGATCCAGGCTTCGCAAAGGTCACTCGCTTGACTACTAGCAGAAGCAGGTCTCCTGGATCCCAGTCCAGAGTGCTGTCTCCTGCTTCTTCAAAGACAGAACGTCTCATAGACTTTCATCAAGCCAGAAACCGACAATAGAAACACCACCAATGGAGTGCCTAGATTTTATAAACAGAAAATGAATGCCTGGATTTCAGCTCCAGGAAAACATTTGCTTTTTAGAAATAGTCATACTTGGCACTCTCTCTCCTCACTTCTGCTGACAGTTGCAGGCAGTTATTACACTGTTGTGACTTGGGAGCTGATGCCCCCAAACAGATCAAAATTAGCAACATCGTGATTCAGGATTGTCTATTTTCCCCTTAGCTTGCTAATCTATGCTTCTTTTATAATTATTTTAAAAGGCACTATCTGATTTCCTGAGCACCGCCCCAGGTGTTCTCGGTGATAATGAATGGATAAACATATCATCCAGTGTCACAGAGCAGTGGTGACATTTTAGAAATATCTTCAGTTCAACTCTTCTCATTTCAATGTGTGTTACATCCAAGGTTGCAGGCCTGTGTTTTTACTAAAGAGCTGAATGAGTCCCAGTAATTGCACGATTTACTTGTCTGCTCAAGTGAAAAGGTTTTGAAATGTAGTGAAATGACATGGTCCTTTCTTGGTCTTTGCAAACCCTGTGATGTCAATTTTAATTAATGAACTGGAAAAATTATGTTTTTTCTTTTTTTTAATTTTAGGGAATTGGTTCCCGGTCTCATCTCTTATTTTCCTTGAATTTGCATCACCTGTCCTGTGGGACTTTTGTGCAGACTTTTGTGTGCAGTCAAGACGTCACAAGTACACCAAACCTCTGCAGCCCAGCAGTTTGAAATGATCCTGGAAAACTGGAGTGAACAGTCTGACCAGGTTTCTTTCGTCCAGACGACCAGGTTGCAAACAATATTCCCATCACACTTGGTGACCAAGGCTGAGGAGACCCCCATGCTTACGAGGAGCAGTGAGCCCTGCTTGCTCTTAAAAAGTTGTCGGCGGGGTGGGGGGCAGCTTGGTGGCATGGTGGTTAAATTCAGCATGCTCCACTTCGGCAGCCCGGGTTCGTGGGTTTGGATCCCAGACGTGGACCTACACCACCCGTCAGCTATGCTGTGGTGGTGACCCACATGAAAAATAGAGGAAGATCGGCACAGATGTTAGCTCAGGACTAATCTTCCTGACCAGAAAAAAAAAAAAAAAAGTTGTCTGCCAACAGAATCTCATTTTCCACACAGTCATTTCTGATTGATCTTAAAATGGAATGCCTCTGAACACTTTAATTTTCGGGCCTCTCTCCCTTTCCTTCACCCTCTTTTGATTTCATCAAGTAGATAATGATTCTCTGCATAGATATTTAAAAGCAAGAAAGGAACTCACCACTTAAAGGAATACTTCATAATCCAAATAATCTTTATTTAGTCATTTTGCAATTTTGCTGGCCTCAACATTTCTTAGAACAAAGCAAGCCTGTACATTTCATGGGGAAGAATCAGATCCTAGCTAACGCTACCATTCCTGTGTTCTGGAAACATTTCTCAGCGTCTCCCCTGTATATAGACAAGCGCATTTTGTGCAAATGTTTTTTAAGCTCCTAAAAGTATCAAGTTTAACAATTAGGGACTTTGATTAACCAGATATAAGCATCTAATAAAGTACAGGAGGAACAAACACCTGAAAGTCCAGACAGGGTATAGAGCGATGATGATAAAACTCAGAGGTTTGTGAAACCGTCCCCTGTGTCTATGCTCCTTAAAGACAGCTCTTTCCTAATGGAGAGGCAATTTTCTATTGTTTCTTTGGCAAAACATTACTAAAAGGGAGTGCCTGTGGTTCTAAAACAACGCTCCTATTAGGGAGAGATGCCAAAAGGGAGAAGGCTGCTTGACACAAAGCTTGCTTCTCCAAAACCTAGAAGAAAAACTAAATAGAATCTATGATTCTTTACCTGACGTCCAAATGCTGTATTACTGACATACTTCTGAGATCTACCAAATGCTCCACCTGGTCCCCGCTGCCAAGGGCCTTCACTTGCCCTGAAACCATCCAATCTCGAACCACTTTTTTCCTTCCCAGGGAAAACTTTATTCTGCATACATTCTCTTGCTTTTGAAAAGTTTGCACAGTTATTGAAAGTAATAGATTGAATCTGCCAGCATATTAAAAATTAACAGCATCAGAGGAAGTTTTGTCTTACTATCGAATGTGGTAAATTTGCAGTTGTGGGAGGCTGAAGCAGGGGAGATACCCAAAGGAAAACCTGGTTTGCTGTTTTAGTCAATCATTTTGGAACTTATTTATATCAGCAGACAAAAACACAGTAGGCATAAAAACCAAATCAGAAAGAAACCAATTTATACATTTATATATGTATACAGGCAGGTACAAGCAAAGATGCTCTAAATCATTGGAACAATTGCTATCAGCCTCTTTAGAAAGGACTATTTAGAAAAAGATTGCATCTTTGGACTGTCATCCAAAGGGGACACAGGGAATAAGAGGGACAAAAAGCCACAGGGCATTTGTTGTCTAAAACCAGCATCGATTTCCAGGTCATGAGCCTGGTTCTAGAACTTATGCAAAAACCTGAAGTCGATTTCCTTATTATATTCCAGCTGAAATTATCACTGAAATTGTTGCCATGTTACTTCCGTCATGAAAACCATGTCTTCTTATGTAAGAGCTAAAACCCAATATAGACTGAATGTGTGTGTGTAGAAATGAAATTTGGATTTCACATGAATTTAACGATTTTATGACCTCCTTCCCAGGAGGTCAAGTTATTTCTTATTCTTCATATGAGCCATTTGCATTTGCTCATCGTTCTCATAGGGTGGAGGCTAACTGAGGAAGGCTAGCTGGCTTAGGTGTAGAGGTATTATTTTGCATATATTGCCTATATAAGCACCACATTATAGACAGAAATTATCTTTACTTTCCAACTTTGCATAATAAAATAAGCCATTAAATTAATACCATATAGAAAATACTGCTTGTCAGGCAAAGAAATGTACATTGCTTTCCAGAAAACCGAGGACATTACATTGCCAACGCCTGCATGAATAATACATGGGTTAATTCAGAAAAACACCGTTTCATTATTTAAAAATGAATAAATTACAGACTTAGAATGATGACTAAATTTTCTTCTCCATCTTACTCTTGCTCAGTGCTCTACTTTAAAAATGCATATGAAAATACCATTTTCTCCACACAAATAAAATAAGCTAGTCCTCAAAAAGTATTTTTTTCTGACTTTATATTTCCTGATCCCATAAAATGAAGACGCTCCATTTTCTTTTTTCTCTTGATCATATTAACTCCAGAAATTAAGAAAAAATGTAAAAGGTCTTCAAATTATACATTTGAAAATGGTGAGTGTATCTTTTATTGTCTCGTGATTCTGTGATTCAGTCTAACTAGAAAAGCCCCCTTTGCATACAGACTTTCTGTGTTTCAGCTTCAGTGCCTGGTAAAATATGTTCAAAGGAATAAATAAGAAGAATATAATTCTCATGTACGATGATGCAAATGTCTTTCATTTTTCTTTCAGAGATTTTGGTTTACTCTGAAGGCCTGTTAGAAATCAGTCCCATTTGGGGATTGATGAAAGCATGGAAGAGAGAAGAAATGCACCAGTAATGAGAAATTAATTTGGACTGAAAATAAGTAAAACATCCCCATGCAGTGCATTTAGGCTGAGCATCAAGTGACAGCCGGCAGATTATTCTACCGATTTCGAATGCTGGAAATTTGGATGGCATTTACTAGCATAACCTTTCAACTCTGAGCACATCAATAGAGGCCGACAGTGGCTTGAAATATGATTCCTTGCAGATAGCATATCCTCATTCATCTGACTGTGCTGCTCTGTGCTCCACTGCACAAACAGCGTCTCACCCACTTCTGAGAGGACACTAATAAAAAAGGCATCAATTTTCAGCTCTAGTACTACTGTGATCTCTTTATATGTTCGACATCCAACATTAAATTAAAATGCTGTTATAAATCCTACTTTCTGAATCTGGAATGAGTGTTGGGTTTTTGTCGCATGAGACTGCAGCAAATCTTGTCAAAAGCAAGGAAGCACGTCTTGTTCACTCAGAATTAATGTTGTGGATGAAAGAAGGAGGTAAAAGGGGTTGACTATGGTGAACTGAGGGTGTCAAAGCCAGTGCGGACCATAGCTTCAGGGTGCCAAGCCAGGCAGGGTGTTTGTGCTTTCAAGAAGTGGCTAATCAAGAATTATAATTATCAAGGACAAGCTCGCGGCAGGAAGATTACTGACAAACAGGCACACACACACATCCATATATATTAGCAGAAAAATTTTAAGCATAAAAAAACTGTCAATTATTCCTCTCCAGCAGAAAAATATTTTCTAAACATCAGTGGTCCCGAGGAAGCCTCACGGATTACATCAAATCTGTGTAAGAGAGGCTGCAACCAGGACACAAAGCCCCATAATGGCCCAGGGTGATGTGTGAGCTGGGCCTCATGTCAGTATTACATAATTTTAAAGTTACAAGAGAAACACCTAGAAGCACTGGATGGCAAGAGAACCATATTATCAGAAACTAGATTATACGGATTAAAACAGTCCCAGAAGCTCTCCGTGTAAAGATCGGAGGGGAGGAGAAAAACACCCTTGTAAGTACAAGGAAGAAAGAAACTGGGTTAGCTTTTTGCATTTTGCTAAAGACGGGAAAGCGCTACAGGAGAACATGAGGGAATTTTTCTACTCTTTCTGATGAAAAGATCCCTGTGACTCTAGGTTATCACCTAGAACTACGTGAACTAAGAGGTAATAAGGGCTTCGAGAAAGACACAGAGAGCAGAGCTGCTGGGCTCTTCCGCAGGGCTCATTCATAATTATGGATGAAATAAAGAGGCGTGTTTGCCTATTCGGGAGGGTGGGCTGGAAGGAAAAGGGGGACGAGCCAGCAGTTCAATATCTGGATCGAACAGAGGAACTTTTCCCCCCAAGGATCCTGCCGGGAGGAACCTTGACATGCACAAAGTCAGAACGCAGCCTGAGTCGCCCTGGTGAGAACGATAAGGTCGCCCGTGGGATTGCTGAGATTATCTCTGTCAAGCGCTCGGACAGCGTGCAGTCAAATGATGCATCATGCAGTCATTTTCGGGGGGGAAAAATCAATTTCTTCACCAGGTCGCTATTTGCTTTTCAAAGTGCCCTTGTAGGCCTTCACCACCAAGCATTTATCAATTTAAATGTTGTAAATTGATAATGTGCCACTGTGCCTTGTACTGTTTCTGAATTATTTTGATACTTATATTTTCTCAATAGTCTCGAAACCCTCAGAGTTTCCACATTCAAAAGGGCATTTTTCTTTGTTACACCAAGAAGTGATGAACTTTTTATGGTTAGTATAGGAGAAAAATGCAGACTTGCTGGGGGGAAAAACACACAAGCTGCAAAAAATAATATATTTTTATTTTTCTCTTCTTTTTTTAAACTAAGATATGCCTATTTGAAAGATTTTAAAAAGGGGGACCACAAAGCAATATCTGGATGGCTGTGCAGATTCATTTATTGAAGGAACCCCAGTTATCCCAGTGTTGCATAAATTTAGAACACCAACTGAAAAAATGTTAACTCTTGGCTCCATTATTATAAGCTCTTTGCTATGGTGAAATTAATACCTTTTTTGTCTTTATATTTCAGCTAGCTAGAATGTGATGATGCCAAACAAGAGTAACAACTTGTAAGGAAAGCTAATGTCTTCTTTTTTTCACCCCACTAAAGAAATATATATATCTTTTACAAGCATGGAAGCGAGAGTATTAACCACATAGTAACCTGAACTTGATTTGCATTGAAAAACGTCGAATGGAAGAGTTGAGGCTTGTGCTTTGGAAAAGCAAAAGAAAGACATGGCAGTTGCAAAGCATCTTTAACCTCCAGTGATTTATTGGCCCTCAGCCAAGTTATCAGGGGAATCTAATTCTTCTTTATTATTCAAATAAACCACATTTGGCACCATGGTCCCCTTTCAGAATAGCTTCACAAATAGACTGAGCTCTGTCATTTATTTGACCTTGTACTTGTGTGCTGTAGCTGTAATTTTATTTGCTATTCTATATAACAAATGCAGAGAAATCTAAAATATGGAGATGAACAACAGGATGGGGAAAGGAGTTTATGGTAACTCTATCTGCGTGGCTTAAACAAAAGACCACATTTAAAACAACCATTTACCCCTTTTCACCTTCACCTCTATCAGCTCCTACATCTGCAGGCACCCTGCCCCTTTCAGCAAGCTGCCTTGAGACAAGCTGATCTGTAACCTTGTCTGCATACACCTCCTGGCTGGCTTACTGTAGCTAGCAAGTATCGTCCACCAGGATGGGACTTTTTGAGAAGGGAAGTGACTCATATGCAAGCTGGGCACTGGAGGCAGCGGGGGGGACGAGAACACATTGCAAGAGAGGGCTTAGCTGGCTGTAGGATATTTTCTAATATCTCAACGTAAAATCCGTTAATTCCCCAGTTTGCACTAGATCCCATTCTATTTTAAACAGGACTCTGTGTTAACTTGAAAACATTTTGCTGGCAGAGGTGTGCATCAAAATCATCCTCTCTTACCTCACTTTCAAGGAAAAATGTTTTTAGAAGACATGAGTCCATTTTTATCCTCTGGTCAACTGAGACTCATGTCCTCTGACTCTGGCAATCATAATGTTGAATATTTCATCAGTATTTAAAAGAAAATGCAGGATTTGTGTATGGATGAGGGAAAGAGGATTGAAAAGCACATACACCATCAAACTAGTCAATGTTATTGTAGGACCTGGATGCCAGAACATCACTCTCAAAATGATCTTTGGCACACCATCATCTTAGGGGTAAGTGTCTTCTGCCTGCTCATGAGATTTGCAATACGTATGTTCACGTTTGTTAAAGGGTCATTACAACCTTGCTCTGCATGTGGACTCCAATGGAAGCAAATCAGTATGTCATGATCCACATATTAGCCCCTACAGAAGTTGTATTTGAGATTTATTTTTCTATTACAATTCCAGAAAAACTTCACTTTCCTTAAGAAGTGATGCTTCCTTATTTTTGACGGTTGGCTATATTTCCCTTTTTGCTTTGGTTACCAGGAAGCTCACAGCTAAATCTGAAGCTTTATCAGACCATTTATATTCCTTTTTTCTATGCCCCTACTATGTTCTTCTACTATGTGGTAACAGATTACCTACTTTTATCTCTTTTTCCTTATAACCTACCTCTATTTTGCCATTATTTTTTATTGTATATGTTTATGTAAGCTATTTCCTTTGTGGAAAAAGGAGGGGATAAGCCAACAAACAAATATTTCTCTAAGTTTTAAATCCTATATCAAACTAGAAATGCTTTCTACTTATCATACAAAGTCTCTTTTGGATTCTCTGGTGATTAAGCCCCTTACATGTTGGAAGAGATTTCATAAAAGCTGGCTACACATCATGGCTACATTTGCAGTATTAGGAAATCTACTTTGTTTTCTATCTTCATTTTCAATTCTGCCTATTCCATTCTAGCAGGAGAGCAGAGTTGTCTTCAGCAGCTCTGAACACCATCACCAGGTATAAGAAGTCATTTAATCTCCATCCAAACAAAACTCGGCATCGATATTTGGGGATCTTCCTTTAAGATATAAAGCCTCATGGTGAATAACTGGGAATAATTTTTACCCAGGGAGGCAAGTCAACAGTGCATATTTCTACAACCTAAAACCACATCTTGGATGTTAAATTAAACATTTATTTCTGGCAAAGTCAAAAGTGCTGCTGAGGAGGTTCAGACATCATCATAGATCACTTCATTCTCATCATTGTGACACCATGAAAATACTTTGAAGGGAACAACCGGCACGCACACACCCTGGACACCATGGACTGTGACAATGGATGTAGACGAAAAATCCACTCTGGCTGTTTCTCTATTCATGCCACACAACAGAGCTCAGTAGAAGTTTCTCTCCTTAGTTTTCTCAAGAGCCAAAAAAGAATCCTTGTTCTTTCCTGAACATAAGCCGTTTTAAAGTGACCATATTTATTTACATGTTGAAAGAAAATAAAACTGAGGAAGGAATATCTTGAGAGTTACAAATGAAGACACAGTTAGGTTCTAAAAAAGTGACATGCTCACAGTATTCCTCAACAATTTCACTGGATAAGTCTTTGATGATACAACTACACCATGTCTTTAACAAAACTCTTTAAAAAGGAAAGGAGGGACTATAACTTCACACACTCCTTACCACTGTCTAGAATTTGATGGAATAACCATTGAGCCAAAGTTGTAGAACACAAGCAGAATGTTTGGTTTGCATTTAATTAAGGGTGTGTGTGTGTGTTTAAAAGAGCAAATATCAATTGAATAACTCTGAGAACATTTTACATTGTTTGTCACTCATGAGCACCCCACACCCCCGCAACTGAAAGAGGGCACTGAAGAAACTTGGGAAGGAATCCTCGATTTCCCTATTAGGACTGAGAGCCTTAACTGGGCTGGAAATCCTTTCCCAAAGTTTTAGTATAGATTTTTTCCCCCCTCATTCTTTGGCATTTAAATACATACCACGCTCTTATCAGATTACTTTCATGTTAACCTGGAACTAGTCTCAAACTTTAGTTTGAACTCTAAATGCATACATCGGTATATGTGAAAATCACTTCCTAGTGGTTGACCCGTCATCATTTCAGCTTCAGAATGCCTCCAGATGAAGACCTCTGTCTCATACCTCACAGCCTCTACCTGAATATCTGACATTTTGGGCAACACTGAACACAGCCACCACAGAAGGCAAGAGCACACTGCGGCTGGCGTCTGCCCCTGGGCAAGTCAGGATGCGGACTACTGACATGCACTTGAAAACCCACCACAGACAAAAGCAGGGAATGACTGTACAGAAGTTGTCAGCTACTGTAGCATGCCTACACAGCTGCTTTATTCTGCAAAAACCTCAATTATTTGTCTCAGATTTTAGGAAAAGAGTGACTTAATGTTACAGTAGAGAAGCAGTGAAATACATTGCTTTTAAGGAGAAACCAGCACAGGGTTAAAGCCAAATTTTTCTTGAACAGATGATATTTCAGATGGCCACACTATTCCAGATGCATCAATTTCCTTGAAAATCCAATCCATATATGTGCATATGCTGTGCTGGCAGGAGGACTGACTGAAATGGCCAAAACCCAAGAGCTAATATTCTTTTGGCCAGAATAATGCAATTATTATTTTCCTAGCTATCAGTCTAAGCATACAGAGCCATCTGTTATGCAAAGCAAACATACACATCTCAATTACAGAAAATGCAGTTGCCTTGACAGAATTTGGATTACACCACTAACCAGGGCTGTAAAATGTGTTTTGAGCTAGTATATAATGGATGCTTTTCAGGAGTTCCCTAATTAGCATTTACCTGCTTAAACTAATTATTCATCCTTCTTCTTCACTGGCTTATTAAACTTTGTTGGGTACTCTACATAAAACAGATGAATATGGGCATTGCAGAACAACAAACAGTGGTGTTTCCAGTTCTATGCAGTATTAACATGGTGGCACACCAATTTCAAAATTGGAGGTTCTCAATACTAGGTCCCAGACAGATTAAGACAAGGTTTAAAGTCTATTAAAGGGTATTACAAGACCAGAGACTTCAACAAGATGCAAGAGTACTAAAACTGAGTTAACAACAGCCCAGTTTCTATCATTTGGTTTGCTAAAATCCACATAAAATAGAACTACTCTCTACATGACAGCCAAGGGCTTGCATGTTCTTCAAGGAAGAGTTAATGGACCCTTGCTTGGATTCTCAACAGTAAATAATCAAATTTGGCAATATTTCTCCTCCTCCCCCAACCTTCCTCAAAGGCCAAATATCTCTCTTTATCATTTCCCAGTGTCTTTTCTGATTTAGCCATTACCCAGCAAACTCACTAACAGCCAAAAGGTTCCAGCATGCTGGATGCCTCCTTAGAGCGGTGCCAACTTTCAGAAGCAATGAGTCTGGGGTGGGTTTTGCCGAAAAGAGAGACAAATCTTATCTCCATCTTTAGCTCCAAGGGGCAACTGAATGAGAAGTAGATTATCCAACTTGGCAGACCATCACACACACACACATGCACAATCCCTCCCACCGAGGCTGTGTTTTCCTTGTGCCAGACCACCAGATGAAAGGGTCAGACTAAGCCAATCACCTGTGTGGGCACAGATATCCAGATGTTCAGCATTTTTATGGAGAAAACATCTGGATAATTAGTTGAACTGCAAACTTTTCTGCAGGGTATTTTGGCATTCTGTAGATGCAGCCTGTGTCTTAGAATCCAACGGAAGTAAAATTTTTGTGTTACAGGGGAATATCAAGAACTAATATCTAGGATTTTGTCCCTTGCCCCATCTGCCTCCAACTTCTTTTCTTTTAACCTCTGACAGACATGTGAGAGGTTAAAGGTAAAATTACACACATGTGAGTAATTAAACTGCAAATAATGAAAAGCTATCTTATTTTATGAAATTGTCTTCCAGCATTAGGAAGCATTTGCAAAGGCAGCAAAAAATATCCTTGCTGGAACCCTCCTTGCAACACATTTTAATGGTCTCTTTCAGCATTTCTTGACTCCAAATGACTCCCTGTCAGTGTGTCAGCTCCCAGGGTAATGCAGGGTACTCCATAAATATCCAGTAATAGGACACAAGGGAAGCACTATTAGTGTGTCCCTCTCCTACCCAGCACAGAGGTTTCAGAGTTCAAAACAATGGAGGGAAGAAACTTCATTTGTTCTCAATAAATTAATAATGATCCTTGGGGGTGGGGAGGGGGACTAAAGTTTTTGAGTGCAAGTTTATTCCGAACGTGCCGAACTAACATACAATTTTCTCACTGACTTTGTGAGAAGAGTCAAGTAGAGCCATTCAAGAATAAATTTGATAATCCATGCTAAATGGAATATCCGTGGAGGAAGGAAAAGCACGAGGCTGAAGGAGCCTTCACAATCGCCATCAAGAATCTAAATTGTTTTACTTACTTGCGAGAGGCCTAGGTAGATGGAGACTGTTTCGGAAATGTACAGAAATTTTCCTTCTTGATTTAGTGCAAATACAAAGCCATCCAGGGACTGCAGAAAAAATAAATACATAAATAGGTTAATAAATATATATAATGGAGATTTAATTAATAAGGCATCTGATACAAAGCAACACACACCGAATTTAAGACCATTTTTTTCCTTTGGGTTTAACAAAGTCCTAAATTCTTTTACTACTGCATTATACATGAACAAATTAAAGGTCTGAATTGAGACTACAAGCTTTCCTTTATTTCAGGGACTTCCTCAGGTCTCTGTCATTTTGATCAAGATACACTGCACTCATGTCTAAAATCAGGTCATGCTGATTATATGAAATCTTGCCTTTATTTTTTTGGATTCAGTAGTTACTGAGATTAAATCAGCAAAGATTCTCCATTAAATAGCTGAACAGAAATGGAAATTATAATGAAACAAGAGAAAAAAGGGTTCCAATAGGAAGAGCAAGTAAACTCACCACTTGAGCTACTATGGACCTCAATAATTTCCTAATTAATAAAGGATTACGCCCTCCTCCCTCCCAGTGCCTATTGTGTTAGAACAAACAGGAAAAGTCAATACATTATAGGTGAATGTTTATAGGCTGAAACCTTACAAACTGTAATCCTTTTTTGCAAAACTCTGTATTAAAGTTTTATTGTGATAGAGTTAGTTTCTATTACAACTCCTGAAAAGGAAACAAAAGAAGTGGGGGGAAACAAGGATGTTACAGATCATCTGTAGCTCCTGAAACCCTGGTCCATTTTCCAAATGGACGGCTGCACTTTCAGTTTGATGAATGGTGTAAATCATCGTGGACTCCAACTGCAATACACCACTCAAATTGAGAATAAATTTGTTTCAAATTCTTGCAATCCAAGTGCATCTAATACTCTCCCTCATCCTCATGTCTTTTGTTTTGTTTTATTTATGTATAACCAGGTAGACTGCACAAGTACTGCTTGCACAGGAAAAGACATTTTAAAGATTGGTGGTATTTACAAAAGCTGCGAACTTGGAATTACAGGAAACCCACAGTGGGAACAAGGTATGTGGCAACATTAAACTAATGACATCATTTTTAAATGTAGAAAGATAGAAGAAGCATGTAAAATTTGGTTAGAAAAATAGACTGCCTCAAATCTCAGCAATAATTTCAGTCTCCTAAAATACTAAACTTTTGTGGAGCTATATATGTATACATGAAATATATGTATTTATGTATATATGTACATATGTATATGGGAACATGTGTGTCTATGTATTTAAACGTATACATGAAGTTTGGATTCCATGCTTCCTGATCCGTTTTCACAGCCCCAGAAACTGTGAGTAGCACTCAGTTTCCTCCTCTGACTTAGTAGGTTGTGAAAACAGTTCAAAAGTCACATTGTATTGCTCCACAAAAAAGCAAATTACATGATAGATGAACTTTTGGTCAAGATAGTACAATTATAATAGCTTACATTTATTAAGCAATATGTGCTAAGCAGTTTGCATGTATTGTCTCTCTTAATTTTCACAAGTACCATTTGAGGTAATTATATTATCTACATTTTATATGCAAGGAAATTGAGGTTCATGGAAGTTAGGCAACATGCTTGTCCCTAGTTTGTGGTGGAGTTAGGATTTGAACTCTGACAGCTGGACTTAATAACTATACCATCTTCCATTAAAAGTAAAGATTCTCTAATTGATGTGTGTAAATTAAGGAAACGACAAATTGTCATAGCATTTCTGAAGTTAAAATATTTATACTAAGAGGCAGTCTATGACTTAACAATCACCACTTGTTTTTCAATGATTTGTTCAAATGATAGAATCCTATTGTGAGGAGTAGGAGACAAATGGGAAGTGGGATGACAAGAGAGTTCATAAGTCACTTCCACAAGAGGTCACCTTGTCCCCTCTAATCTGCAATGTCTCCCCTGGATCCAGCTATGGGACAGGGGCCCCTTACCTTTGACAAAACTGCCAGACCTTCTGGAGCCTGGTGAGGCACTGCCTTTCAAGCTCAGAGTGTGGTATAGTGGAACCTTGCTTTGAACCAGTGCAAAGGGAGAGAAGTCCCCTTTGTAGGAGTTTGGGAGGGATCTCATTTCAACATGTCTTCACCTCAAGCAAGAAGTCTCCTGAGGATGACTCATGAGGATCGAGACTGTCCCCTTTTGACCTTCCCCCTGGAGAAAAGGGCCAGGGTAGGTTTTCTAACCAACTTAATAGCAATGCCTGGCATACAATCACAGAGAGCTCTGTAAGCCATCTTTTCAAACCTGAAAATGCCACTGTCAGATTAGAGGGACAGAGAGACAGAGAGATCATAAGAGAATTCCAGGGGGGACAAGTGACAATTGGAAGGCTGACTCAGAGAAGAAGAAAGGACTGATGGAGCTGGCACAGAGACAATCTCCTGTGGTCCAAACCCTCCTTTTACAGGTGAGGAAACTGAGGCACAGAGAATGCTGGATAAGACTATACAGCAAGCTAGTGGCAGAGCCAGAATTAAATCTGCTGCAAAGCTGGACAAGACTATACAGCCAGCTAGTGGCAGGGCCAGAATTAAATCTGCTGCATTCCCATATTATTAAACCATTTATGACACTGTATGGTCCTCACTGGCTTATTCAGTTCCCAAAGAGACTGAGGTTCTCAGCAGTAGGGCTATGTCTTATTCATCTTTATCAAGCCAATACCTAACAACTGCTCAACCAAGTCTTAGTAAACCCAGTTCTACCTCCAAGCCTAATGCTCTTTCCCTTATATCTCACACACTAGAATGACTAAGAGGGATGGAAATTATTTTCTCCAAGAGTCCTCCTTATGGAGCTATTACAGTATTTTCAGATTCTGATGCCACAGATGTCTAACATCATCTGGGATTTCTCTTAACACTTGGAAGATCAGACTTAGACTGGATTCTTTCATAGTCCTCCAAAACATCCAGTGCTATTCATTTGCCACGTACATACATCCTTTACTTTCTCACTAAAAGGGATTGTGATTTTTTAACATTAGGTTAATATCTCATGTATTTACTAAAATACTAGAGGAGGTTTGGGCATCACAGCAGAAAAAAATAAATATCTGGAGGCTAAACATCTGATGCTATTAAGCAGTGGCGATCTAAGAACTGGCCAGTTTTGCTTGGCAGAGACAGAGGCTTTGACACATGTTCCAATTTCCTGGTGAGATTAAAATGAGCCTATGTCTACATGACACAAAACATCCAGTCAGTTCAATTAAAAATAATAGCCAATTTGGTGGGGGAAGAAAACAACTAGTCAGATTAGTTGTTCATCATCACAGAGGTAAAAAAATAAACCCAAACAAAACTGGTTAGTTAATCATATTTTTCACTTTTCTACTTATCATTTCAGTCAATGATATCTATAGTGTGAGATGAATGTCCATAACTCAGGTTTGATTACCTTTCAAATAAAGAATGGGATATGAAACCAGCCATTACTTTCTGATTCAGGGTCATCCCTGTCTATAGTTAGCTGTATTTTGCTGCTTAGAAAAGTTTTAAGAGTAGCATCAATATTGGTTTAATGTGAGTGTCTCGATTTTAAAAGGTGGGAGGAGGAAGGAAACATTCCATTAGTTAGCCTTGGGAACCAAATGTGATTAATCTGAAAGTTCTGCGGAATTTCTAAAAATTTTGAATCAAGAAAGCTACTATATACTGAGCTGTTTCAATCACTGCAGGCTACTTTTAAATTTTTTTTCCTTAACTGCCCACTGTTTTCAACAGGCGCCAATTAAGATTCTGGGGTCAAAGGGTTAATTACATCTTCTTACTCACTATGTAGAATTTTCTGATTATTAACTAAGGTTGGATTAAGATGAAAAGGAACGTACATAAATGTTAACACTAGTCCTTCCTTGAGAAGATTTATTATAAAGCCATGCTGAAATCTATCTGCTTTCCTCAAAGCAGATGGAGAACAAAATCTTAGAAGAAACAGTAAAACAGACGTTTTAAAAGCATGCAAGTATCTGATTTATCAAGTCAGTTTTCTTATTACTAAAACCAGTTCTTCACCATCCCAGCAGGTCTGATAGGAGACTTCCTTTGTCACACCCCCATAAGTCTATGAGGGGTGAGGCCTGGATACCGGAGTCAGGAGCTACAGCATCTCTGAATAATAATGCCGGTAATTATAATTTATATCCCCTGACATCAGTGTAACGCATAAAGTGTAAGGCACAGTTTCTTAACCCCCAAAGCTGAGTGCCTCTAACAGTATTTGCCAAATGATGAGGTTATTTCCTTGCAGGGTATGAAACTAACTAGAGCTTCATGATTGAAGGTATACTAATGTTTAATGCATTGTGCTAAATGGATTTATATTTGTCAAAGTAGTTTTGTCTCTGCTTTCTTTTTTTCTGCATATTCCACTGCAGCCAAATTTCACAGACTGAAATCTTACTATGGTGCCCTTATAGGGACAATTCTCATATATATAACTACGATGAAATTTGTGGCTCTTATTTCTACATTCCAATGCAAAAGAGAAAAAAAAATCACCCTGAACTCTTTTCCTATGACCTAACTCCAGTTAGAGTGAAGAATTACCAGTAGGCTAGGTTATTTTAATGACAGATTATTTTAAACTAAGCCTTCACCATCTGTTCCACCCCCTAATTATGAATGCAAAAAGAACATATTTCACAATTACATCAGTAAAAAAGTAAGATATACGTGATTGAAATGCATGCACGTGTTCCATGTCCAATGCACCGTGCATCTGTGATGTTCTTCTAATTCGGGCTTTGATGATGGAGAAAATACGCATCCGTGATAGAGTACAGTCTCTGACACACTCCACTTTCCCCCCAAACCCAGCGTTTTTCATTGTTGTGACATAATTCTGTTAGGACAAAAGCAGAACATGATTTGAACACGCTTGCCAGCCTTTAGATAGGACTATTTTAGAACCGCTGAAACAGCTTTGCTGTTAATAAGGAGAGGCTGTACGAGGAAATTGCTTCTGCTACCTGAGCAATGGGTTAGCATCGGGGATAGGTGAGTCTGCTCTTGAACCACACCTCCATCATCATGCAAGAGGCTGAGCAAACAGGCCACGGCCAAGAGAAACTTGCCCTGGAGATTGAAAACAGGGCTCCAATACCTATATCTTTCTGCTCTCTTTTGGCAGCAGATAAAAGAGTTAGGGAAAAAAATGTTTCTTAAATTTTTTGGCCTTTGGACACAGTAACACTTTGATAGAGCTCATTAAAATGCCATAGTGCCCCCTGATTGCACGCAGGAGGTGATGCTGTACTGCTCACACACACACGGACTCCCAGCAATTTCAAGGAGAGCCTGGGACAGTGCCCAGAGGTGCCCACATGTATCTGTTTATGGGGAAGAAAAAGTTTCCCGGATTTTGTCTTTGCAGTCTGACTTTTAATAATCAAGCACTCTGCAGAAACAAAAGCTTTATTTTTAGAAATAGGAACCTAAGTCAAGTATATTTTCTTATAGTGGATATAAGCCTACATCAAAGGTTTGGGCTTTTATTTAACTCTTAGGAATCTCCCAGAGCTTTCTGGCTCCTGTGTCTCTTCCTTTGCACACCGCCCTCCCCAGTGAGTCAACAATATGAAGGGTAGCACAGGTTCATATTATTATGTACCAAAAGCCACATGTTCCCCAATCACAATATCAAATTGGATTAATTTGGTCAAATTAGACTATCTTCCTACTAAAAAAGAATTCAAGAACAACAAACTTTGATGCCTCAAAACACCTTTCCTAAGAGTTTCCTAAAACATATAAATCCAAACATCTTAAGTGAGAAAACAGTGCAGAGAGGCACAGGCAGCCTCCCTTCAGTTCTTAGAGAAGAGGTACCAGAATAAAAGGGGAGATGTTGAACTAGTAAAATGTTAAAACATGAAAAGAACAAAGACATCTGCTTTCTGAGCAAGGAGATCAGGTTTTGCTTCTGCTCATTAAAATTCCATTTTGTGGGAGCTGTGTATCAAAGTGCTGACCTTTTTTTTCCCTGGGATGCTAGTTCAAGCCTTACATCCAGCCTTGAGGGATGTAGATTTCTTGATTTGAACATCCAGCCAAATGGACAACAGGCTCTGGTATAAAGAGAGGGTGAAGCATGTGGTGGAATCACACGTGTCTGTGTCTCTGAGCCACTAGGGGTGACGCGCAGACCCGACATTATCTGTGGCTTGTCCTGGGGGACTGGAACTCCACTTGAGGCATAGTGACCATGTGCTGCTCACAAACTCCTTTTGCCTCAAGGAGAGGATTCCCACTAGGTATTCTAAGGCACTAATATTCACGGGAACCTTAAAACATCTCTTTTTTGCATATGTGGTATATTAATTTACTGAAACAGGCTTTTCAGAATCCGGGAGCTAATTCCTTATTGTGCATATTTCCCTTTGAATTCAGAGTTCTCTTTCAAGTTAAAGCAGGAAATCCTGTCTTGGCAGGAGCAATATAAACAGTACATTGTCCTGGTCCTGAAAGGCCTAAAAATGTCACTGCATTGCTTTGGCTACACATGGAGCTTGGTCACATGCAGGGTTCCAGGTGTCTTTCAAGTTGTCTGCATTATACAAAGCAACACAAAGAAAAGAAGAGAGAATAACCATTTATTGGACATCCTGTAGATCACACACAGACTACTGGAAAATAGGGAATGGTCATATAAAGATATGCTATACATGTTACATAATATATAAAAATATACTATTATGTATCATGTATATTAGAATATACCATCATATTACATTATAGGATGTCATAAACAATGCTCAGTTTACTTAAATGTTCACAAAGAAGAGGGGGAAAGGAAGGAAACTAACATTTGTCAGGCAAATTACATGGACCAAAGGTGAGATTGGTATTATTTAATCCTACTTTACAGATAAGGAAACCGAGGCTCAGAGAAATTAAGTCCATTGCCCCATGTCACACATCAGTAAGTGGTAGATCTAAGAAGGATCCTCCTTTTCCTCCCACTGCTGGGACTACCTGCTGGCTATTTCAGTTGTTTCACACCCCATCATAGCTGCCTGGAATCTGTGCCTCCTCCAGCATTCTGCACATAAGCCAATCTCGTGTTCCTACTGTTCAAGTGTGATGCATTCAGAAAACATCTGTTGAGTGCTCACTATGCACCAGGCCTGTGCCAGCTGATGTTTCACAAAGCTGAACGAGGACCCAGCTCATGGGCTGCTTTCTTAAAGAAAATTTGTCTGTGGGATTCAAGACTAAGAAGATGAGTATAGTTGGAAATTAACTTTATAACACAAAAAGCCACAGGGCAAAGGCGGTTTCCAGTTTAGGACATCCTCAATACATGGCGGGGACCCCTGTCTGATAGCACCAAGCTCCACACCTCTAATGTGTGTCTTTGGGTTGGAAAAGGCATGGATTGATGGAATTTGTATTTTTTTTCTGCTTTACTGAGGTATAACTGACAAATGAAATTGTAAGATATTTAGAGTGCACATTGTGATGGTTCGATATATGTATACATTGTGAAAGGATTCCTCCCATTTAGTTAATTAACATCCATCACCTCACATATTTATCATCTTTTCGGAATTTATAAACATACAGTCAAGAGACCACTAGGCTTCAAGGAAATTCTCATGCCTTGGAGGAAGGGGCTAATGCCTAGAAGTAGAGAAGGGACCCCACAATTAATAAAAAATTCCTAGGAGAACCACACCTCATAACAGGCAACTGCTGGGACAAGACTCGAGCACATATGCCAGCAGGCCATGGGGCTGGCCAGCATGTTGACTCCATTTCCTGTCCCAAAGTTTTTCATCCAGACTTAGGGTTTTTTCTTTCCCTCTCTGGTATTATACATACTATTTTATATAGAAGTCAATGTGAAAGTAAGATTGACATTGCAGAAATTTATGGTTTATTAACAGTTATGGTTACTTGCAAGCCCATCCTCAACGATGCAAGGTAGACCCGCATTGCTGTTTCTTTTGTGGCTGATTATGCCATGCACCGGACTGTTTACCGCACAGTGGGTAACTTTAAAAAATAGACTCTTTAAGAGAAAATAATAAAAGCTTTGTACACGTATTCCTTTAGGTAAGGAGTTTGGGCCATGAAAACCTTCAATGTTAATTTCAAGAAATCATTGTAACTAGAGTTTCTGCTCTTTATTTTATATATCATTCATATAGTTAGTAATTATTTTTTACTAGATTCACAACAGCCATAAATATGATGGACTGATAATAGAAAGCGGCATTTAGTTTCAGAACTCGACAATGCTTAGGATTGTTTTTGAAATCTTTTTCTAAATTGCACCTCTTCTGGGTCCTACATTTACAATATTGAAATCTTTATATTGGTTTTCTGTGTATTTCAAATGCTTAGAGGCTACATTGCTCCACTGCCTTAGCTCCATACAAAGCAGAGATACACGTTTATGTGAAAATCAATTGTTCTGATGGAATTGGGAACCTAGTCCTGAATGATCTTGGGATAAACAACTTGGTTTACTGCTTGCTATGGCTCTCGGCTGCATTGCTAACCTTCCCCTGTCATTTCACAGTTGGCCGCTGAGTCTTGGTGAGAATGACCAGCGTCTACTGCTTGTCCACAGAGCTCTCATGCTGTTCAGGGATCCAAGGAAATGCTTCTACTTTTATCCGCACATGCCTATTTCATACACATGAAGCAAAAGAGATTGTGGATTGTTATTGTTTGCTAACATACTTGCATATATCCAAAGCATAACAACTAATGTCATAAGAAATCTTCTTCAGAGAATCTGTAGATGGTATCCTTCAAAGTAGAGCAATTCAGCGTGTGAAATTTGCTAGGACCAAATTTGCAAGGTGTACATTACATGACAGTCTAAATTTATACAATTAAAAGCAGTGGTGCTTGGCTGTACATCCCGGCTTCTGAAGTGGTCCAGTTCAAGAACAGAATGAAAGGACTGGGCTGGGGTATGAGGTTTTTGGTGTTGGTAATTTTGTGGGATAAAGACACTAGTAAAGAAGGAAATTAAATTCTGGTCTTTTCTTACTTACTAAAGTGAAGTTTTTTTTAAACATGAAAAATGAGATTAGAGTTTCCGTCCTCTTTCTCATCTACTTCACTGACTATCCTGACTGGAAGAGAATTTATTGCCATCACCGAAGAGTAACTGGCTATTTTATTATTTGAATTTCCAGGATCAAAAGATGCTTCAATCAAAATCTCAGTGAGATTTAATAGGAATCATGGGACTGAAATTGTCTATAGAGAAGTATAACTAATGGAAATGTAAAGATAAAGTCTGAAATGACCACTCTGGATGTATAATCGATACGTTAAGGTGATATGAAGAAGGCTCACTGGATCTAACCTGGGGCAACTACTGGGCTTACCACCTCCATGCCTTTCTGACCCACCATAGGAGGCAGCAAAAATGACAGACTTAACTATTTTCTGTTTTGGCTGTTTGACTGATAAGTCAAATAGTCACTGTGATTTTTTTTTTCACTTAAAATAGGTGCTCAAATTTGTTTAAAAAATATTCAAAAGGCATAGTTCTGTTTTGTCTTAAGGTGAAAGTTTTTACTAGAGTAATGCATTGTGGGTGTCAAAGGGTAAATTAGATTCAACACATGAACTGTCACTAAATGGTCCATTTTTCAGGAACAGATCTGTTCTGTAAATTTTGAAATGCCTGGATACTTGGTTATAGAGAAATATATTCTAAAAGTGCTCACATTTGCTCTTATAATTACCAAACATGGATGGATCATTTCATGGAGCTAACAGTGCCACTATACACATCTCCCTGGGGAGAAGGAGGTGTCAAAAGTTTTTGCCCAGATGTAATCTTTCCTTTCCCTCCTGTCCTGGAGCGCTATCATCACACAGGGTTTCCCCTTTTCTGGGTTCTTTAGGGAAGTCAGAGGCCAGTAACTGACATCCCAGACACCTGCCAAAGTATGGCAGACCTGTTATTCTGCTTTTTCCTAAGAAGCACATAGTGTTAGCCTGCTAGGCAGGGCTAACTTACTGTGCATTTTATTTTGGGCTATTTGGCACAGGTTTCACAGAACACCACATATCTACTTTAGCCAGAGGCTGTCTCATCTAACACACCTGAGGAATCACTAGATAAAGTGTTTTCAGTGACACAGGACAATGTGGTTTACTGAAGTTGTATAATAGCCATAACATTATACATCCTACAAGGGAATTGCTGTAACCATAATCTAGGTTATGCATGATCTGTTCAAATGCACTGATGTGCCAATTCACAGTAATTCCAAAAGAAATTTGCAGTTGGCCATATTGATAATTCATTCACTAGAAACCTTGAATCAATAGTCTCAGTCTAATTCTAATGTGCACAATGATCCATTTACCCAATCTTTGACTTAAATAGCTAAAGATATGTTAGAACAAAAATAATTTGAAAATGGATATATTCCACCATTCAATGTGTTTGATGAATGACAGTCCACCTCTCAATGACTATTGGACTTATTAAAATTCTATTCAGTCTACAGAATTTATAGTGGCCTCAACCATATAGCCCTATAATACCTTCAGCCACAACTGTCACCTCCCACTTAGTCTATCTCAACCTTCTATGTCAAAGGCATCCAAATTGCCCAAAACAGTGGTATGAAGGGGCAAGCATATTGATTAAATCCCAAGTCTGATTTTTCACTTGGCCCTCTGCCTAGTTTCTTTTAAGGGCTGGGCATGTGGACTAATATTTATTTTCATGGCTAGAATGATATTTTTCTTGGCTGTCTAGAATCCGAAGACTACAAGATGATCAACTTCACAATTAAGAAATTTTCCATCTATATCTACCATACACACTCTGTTGCATAAGCTTGCAGAATTAATATTTTTAATGAAGAAGTCCCTAGTAATTTAAGAAAGACGAATCCCCATTACAACGCTTCCTTAGACATAGTGTCTAAGTAAACACCAACCTCCCCATGAATGACAGTAGCCTGAAAAAAAGTGAGAAGTAGAACATCACCTGGGATCACCTTGGAAACCCTAGTGCATAGGTTTGGGATCAACAGCTTCTATCCCGCTTCTAGGTTCCCATTTCAGCCCCTTTTCATTTTTTCTTCTTTCTCTTATTTCCTTTTCTTTTTCTCCTCCCTTTCAGCTTTTGGTTTACATTATGCATTTATTCATTTAGTGGAAGAGGTGCAGGGACGGTGTGGTTGTAGTGGTACATGTGTACAGTACTTCATGGCCAATGTTCCCAACAATCCTGTTCTGAATGTGTTTGCATGTAAAAACCACCCCAGGCAGTAAACAACTATGGATATGTTTATACAGCTGACTCATGGATGTGTAACGATTACTGACAAATTCTGAAAACAAAGAATGGCTCCAGATTTGTGTAGGCTAGTGTAAATTTTGTGTGGTTGAATATTGGGGATAGATTCTTTTTGCCTCCAATGAGATTTGTTCTTCTAGTCTTGACCTTTTCCAACAAGTAAGATTTGTTTTATTGTCTTGCTTGAGGGTTTCTCCTTAGTAAAAGGATGACCTACTTTAATTTCTACTTAAATGCTTCGCAGGCTGGAGAGTGAGTTCCCCTAAAGGATTGAGCCCCTAAAGACTCAAATTGGCCTCTGCGCCCTAATGGAAGACTTTTATCCCAAAGCAAATAAAAAATATATTAAGGGTTTTACAAACACAACCTTAAGCCTTTATCATTTTCTGTATGTTCCTTTTATTCTTACTATAAGTAACCGCACTTGCTTAAGACATCCACTGCTCCTCTCCAACAGATTTTTATCTCTTTCCTGGTTCTTTTCTGCCATGACAGGCACCGTTCATGAAAGAGTACAGTCAATATTATTTTGCCATTTCCTAAAAAGCACACAGATGTGGCCCAACAGCACATAGATGTGACCTACTAGGCAGGTCTAACGTGCCATATGCTGGCACAGGTCTCCACAGTTTATCAGCATTCTTAATTCCACTTGAGCTAGTGAGACCAAGACTGTGTAAAGATGAATGACTAACACTATTATCCATATTCTATCATGCAGTTGAGTCCAGCTCTCTTCCATAATCTCACCAAGGTATAAGTAACACACCCTCATAGGCAATGAACAAAGGAAACTCATTCCTTCCCGTATTTCCAAAAAGCAATTCTTCCTTATTCTGGCTCCCTTAATGCACTGAACTATGTTATTACAATTAAAATTTTCAATACTATGACATGACATAAAACCTTCATGTGAACAGGATAAAAATCCTTACCCTGAAAGGCTTACTACATAGAGTAAAATCCATGGGTTCTGCTGCAAATCATTTACGCTTGCTTCTTCAAGGCTGAAATCTTCTGGCTTACAGGGACACACACAAGAGAATGCTGGGTGTAGCGCATTATCCAGCAACTTTTTGAAGGACATATATCACTAATGCCCTCTTCTGACATCTTAGGGAGTTTGAATGAATTACACAAGAGAACATGTAGTCTTAAACACTCAGGTACAGACAGATGCCAAGCAGGAGTACCTGAATGTTGGAGGACCTGGGCTGAAACATTAGGACCCTCCCCCTCACTTTTTTGCATAGGTCAGTTGACAATAGGATTGCTGATACAGTTAGCAGCTGAAGTGGTTTAGAGAGAGCCGATCCTTTCACATCTCTTCCTAGGGTCTTTACAGGGTCCTCAGGAAAAAGGGAACCTGGCTACCACCCAAGTCCCAGGTGAGGCACCAGAAAGGAGGCAGGGGTGTCTGAGCTATAGGGACAGACTCCCGGCCTTGTTAAGAGGTGTGAGAGAGGAGACTTCCAGAGTCAGAGAGCTTTATAGGAACCCCAAAAAGAAGAGGAGTGAGGAAGGAAGAAGAGATGCATCAGGCAGATGGACTACTACTTCTGAGACCAGGGCGCCTTGATTGAGGTCATTGCTAAGGAGCACATTCTAGAGCTTTCACCAAGGAGGGACTTGCTTCAGTTCTTGAGAAATGCTCAGCAAGAGGGATATCCTGCCAGAGGCCATAGCTCACGACTGAAAGACCTGATACTATGGAGGGGCCTCTCTTAATTCCACCCTCTAGTTGTCCTCATCATGAGAGGCATGACTCTCTCAGAAAGTCCCTGGTCAGATTTAGAGGGACTCAAAGATTTGAGGTAATGGTAGAGAAGATGGAACGATTATGGCCTCGTCTCCTCAATTCCTTCAGTGAAGCTAAGGAGCCTATGTGGGCAGAGCGGAACAAGTTCCACACCCAGCTTTGAAATGAGAATACTTCCAAGTCTTCAAGAGGCAGCATGGGACAATGGAAAGGAACACGTGAGCTTTGAACTCAAATAGACCACAGCTGGAATTCTGAATTTGCAACTTCATTGTTTTCTCACAGGAAAATGTAAAGAATGATATCTATACACTATTTATTCTACTCAATAGAGTTGTTGAGATGGTTGGAGTTAATGCAAGTAAAAGCGCCACCACATAGTAGAGATTTAATAAATGGCACCCACAGTGATTATTATTTGACTTGGGATGCTGATTCAGAAAGAGTGTCTGCCAATAAGACTGGTTTTCACCTGCTCGTAAGGAGGCAGACACACTTGGAAGAAGTGGGGTAACTACCAAGGGCAGTAAAACCAAACAAGTTAGATATGAACTTAAAGGGACAAGCAAGAAAAGGACTCCATATTCATGATTGAAATAAGATTTCATCCTGGTTACAGACATTCCTCTTTAAAATTTAATAAACACAAATTAGGGACAGAATATTTGTAAGGGAGAAAAAGACTATTCACATACTTGAGGAAATGTAGAAGTGATCAGAGAGAGAAATGTAGGGTGGGGCACCTGGGCAAGACAGTAATGTAAACAAGAAGATGAGAAAGAAAAAAACATAAAAACAAGACAAAATGATTTTAGTTTCATAAGTGTGGTCATTTAAAAATAATAACTATTCTAGGCTGTGTGTGAGTGTATACAATGTAATGTACCACACTTATCAGTGACAGATGGCATCGATGGAGGCGGTCTCTGTTTTGGACCCTGGAAGAAGGACTTTACATTGACTAACCCAGTTCAATCCTTGCTTCCTAACTCTGACGCATATACTACCGCCGTTCCTGTTTGAGATGAGGAAATTGCGATCACACAGATAGTAAGCGGAAGAGCAGGAACTCAAATGCAGCCTGCTATACTATATAATCGACTCGGACCATATTTTTTCACGACAGAGATTCTTAACCTTTTGGTATCAAATTGCTACCATTTGCTCCCCCATAGATCTGAGTTCCCTGGGGTGGAGGGCAGGAAGGTAATGCTCAAGGTGATGTAAGAGCAGAGGAGGGGCAAGAAGACGGTTGTTGTCTTCTCTGATTGTGACCTCAGCCAACCAAGAGATTGTAGCAGGACTTGACAATCCGCTAGGTTTGGTTTAAGCCAGACCTTGGTAGATCACCATCTATTGGGTAGATCCCATTCCACAGGTGCAGTGTCTTATATAGTTGATTCCTGGGCAACTCTTACCCTTTTTAACTCAAGCAAGATACGTGCAATAAAAATACTGTGGCAAATATACAAAAAAGCAATTCTTCTATGCCCAAAAGGTACTGGAAATAGACACCTAATAGTCCCAGAGAAAATCAATTCAAATACTCATTCAGGCTAAAGTGCAATTGACTGATATAAAAATCTAGAAGAATTTGAAGCAAGATTGGACAAAGTTCTAAGTATTGAAGCAGTGAAGACAGTAATAGTACCATTTTTTATTAGTAAGTTTCTATTAAATATACTAATATTATAATGGTTTTATACTAATTCTGTATTGTTCTCACTGTTCTCTAAGTATAATTGGAAGCAGATGAAAGTGGTTATGGGGGCTACAGAGAAGACTGTCTCTAAACTTCCTCAAACTCTGGGCTCCGGATGAGAACTGGGGTAGCAAGAGTGCAGGAGGAGATGCAGGAAGGAGGGAATCAACACTTCTCCAGGTTCTCTCTTGTCAGCAGCGTGCTTTACCTCAGTAACTGTTTCCTCTAAGTACGCGGCACCGGCCTGCATGCTCACCAGTGAGGGGACAGGAGGGCACGTGTCGGGGTGGTGAGGAAAGAGAAGACAGAAAGCCCGATGCTGAAGCCTTTCACCCACTTGACAACTTTGCCTGAGTCCAGTTCTGTTTACCTTCAACTAACACCCGTACTCCGAGGTACGTGAGAGACGTCAAGGCTGCGGCGGCCTTGTGCTCAGCAGCAGAGGTCAAGGTATCTTAGGGAGTGTCTCCTGCTCTCTAGGGCTCTGCAAAAGGCCAACACCCCCCTCCCACCTTGTGTGTGTCTGTGTGTGTGTGTACCACCCAGTTCTTTTTAAAATGGGGCAACGGATCAACTCAATGTTTTCAAGTTAAATGTGTAAATGGGAGCCACTGACAATGAATTTTAGAATTCTAAGTTAATTTTTCTTTTTATTCAGCACTGTTTAGATCTTAAATAAATTCAGTTCTGGGGTTTGCTGCTTTACTGAAAGAGGAATTTAGAGAGAGTTTAAAAGGGAGCTGAAAAAATGATTAGATAATTGAAACCTAAGACTTTTAAGGAATGGTTAAATAGACTGGATTATTCAGCCCGGAGGAGCCCCGGGGGTGACAGGAACACATGCCCGGTTCCTCCACAGAGGCTGGCGACCAGTCTTTCCATTTCATGAGGGGCAAATGCAGGGTGCAGAACCTTTCCTTCCCCGGGTGGGAAAGGAAGCGTTTCCTGGCAGTGAAGACTATTAAGAACAAAAATGAGTGACTGAGGAAAGTTGGATCCCTCCTGATTTTATATTCTGGAAGGCCAGACACACACTGCTGAGAAGGATGGCTTAAGAATGACCCTGCCTGAACTTGAGGGGAGAGGGAGAGAGAGAGAGAGAGAAGAGACAAACTCTAAATAATGCCTCACTTTGTGATCCTATGTTGTATTCTAAGGTTGTCAGGAAAAAGCCATGAAGAGTTTCTTGCCAACAAAACTGAAATTTGAAGCCAAATATGTAAATACCTCCCTACTAACTTCATCACGACACCGAGCACACTTCTCAGACAAACACAGTTCAGGGTGAAAGTCAAACGGGCGGATGCTACAAAGGGCGTTGTCGGAGAGGGGCTCTAACCTGCCTCAGTAAGATATTTATAAAGGAAAAGAAATGAACCTGCAGGGGAAAAAAGCTAAACCAATCCACTTCCGTGAGTGGGCAGATCCAAGCATGCTCACAGGTATTCATCTGGCTGGCAAGGTGGAAATTCCTGCAGATTTGAGCCGAATCCAAGCAGCAAGTCACGAAGATCCTCAGTCCCTCTGAGTAGGCATTGGAGGTTCTCCCGCATCAAGCAAGAAAAACTCCTGGGGTTTGTACAGATGGCCCTGTTGTTAGAGGAATTTTCAGCGGCATTACTGGGCTCATTCTCCCAACGTCCGCGAGGTGTTTACGCTTTTCCCATTTCAGAGATAGGGACACTGAGCCCTTGACCGTCTCTTGCACGGTATGAGGGAGGGGACTAGTGTTCACCATCACGGGCTCCGTGTGTGAAGCAGGGAACTGTGTGACCTGTGGGCAATGATCAGTGATGGTTCAGATATCTTAATTATCCAACTATTTAAGAACCAGGTCTCTATCCAACCCCAGCCTGTCACAGCATCAGCCGCTTGTGCCAATATTACAGCTTTAAGCAGCATTTACTCTGTTGGTGAACACAGCGTGTGGTAAAATGATTTAGCATCATGAATAAACACATATGCTTGCTTGGGTCCAAATTTTAGAAGCGACAAACCCATTTTCTGGCCCAGGATTTAATGGACTAGAAACAAACTAAAAGGTACATAATTTACCATGCCTGGACAAATAACGCCTTCTGTAGCACGTGGACTTTTTGATATCAAGAGCTGCACTTAGAGCTGCCGGATACAGGGCGTGCCTCCCCACTGCTAACATGTGTGCATGCACACACACACACACACACACACACACACACACACACTTTTAAACAGACTCTAATGGTATTTCTTTGATGCCTTGAAACATAACTGGGTATAGAACTGGTTGATACTGGATGCCCAATACCATAAGGTAAAGAAGAAAACCTGACTGGGAAAAAAATAAACACATTAAACAAGAGGTTAATAAAGAGATGCTACTCTAGGCAGGAACAAAAAGAAGTGGGAATAGATCGTCCCTCCTCAAAATACCATGTAGCTTCTCTGCCTGGTTCCTGAGCTTGAAAGGGAGTCCTCCACCCTGCACGCCTCCCCCAGTAGACAGACAAGTCATTTTACTTTGAGTCTTGTTCCCATTTTATGTTTACATTTTATTTTCTCATTCCCTTTCCTGAATCCCCCTGCTTCTAGTTTCCAGCTCGGTGTTTACAGAGACCTTTACTAGAATCAGGGAGGGTGAAGAGACCCCATTTTTTTCCCTTCTCTTGTAACGTCCATTCTTTTTTTCCCCTCCTCCCAGAGAATAGATAAGTTTACCCAGAAAATAAAAAGCTAATACAACCTTTTGCTCATCAACAAAAGTATGTCTTGTTGTAGCCAGGAATAAGTTAATAAAACAGGGAAAAGGCTTAGTGGCTTAAAAATAGGCTCCTTGGGGTTATGAAGGAACAATGTTGTTTTTTCTTCCCAGCGTGCAAGGATTTAATTAAGTGATAACAGTCACCTTGGGGTGGCTGCAGAAGGCAATAATATCTAGGTGAAGAAAAATGCTGAAGAGAGTTGAGTAGTCAATTTATCTTCAGAGAAGGCAATAAATGAACAAAGCGTAGGTATTCGACTGATTGTTTTGCAATGTTTCCATTACTGATAAGCATCAAAAAAAGGGACAGATTTGGTATTTTCGGTTTCTGAAATGTATTAAATACAGAGAAAGGAAATGAAAAAATTGCTGTGAGGTCACATCCTCACATTCTAATCACAAACAGTTTGGTAATTATTCAGGCTAAACATAGAACAAGGGAATTTTCTTGTTGACACAAAGGATGGGAACACAGTTGAGTCGTGTATTTGTAAGCAAATGTACAGAACTTGGAAGTTTTTGTTCTGCCATAAAGAAGGAAAGAAATTGTAAAGAGGTGAGGGTGGAGTGAGGCTGCGTTGGTGGTCAGTCTCGGAAACAGCAGACATTCTCTGTCCAAAGGTCAAATTCTGGGGACTCTGAGAAGTTTAGGGGAACTAAGAAGTGTTATGACCAGGCATGAAGAACATCTTAAAAAACAACCAACCAAAGACAAACCCCAAGACAGTGACATTATCAGCCCTGTGTAATGGTAAGAAATAATAGTAAGGTTAGGATAAAACCATCGAAAAGTCAGGCCCACAGAAAATGTTAACAACAGAATCACGCAATATTTGTGCTCAGAGAGAAGGCTGAGGCAGGGTTTGCATGAAATGCATGTGAATACTTGGCTGATAAAGCCAACAGGTCCCTTTCACTTCTTATTGCAAGGTGTGGGGGTTTGGGGGACTGGTGAAAACTGAGGACGCTTTCATTTTTCTAGAAACAAGAATAACAGCAACACAAAACCTCCTCTGCAGTGCTCTAGTCTCTCATTGGTGGATCTCAAAGCACCCTGGAAAATTAATTAATTCTAACACTGCCTCTGCTTGACACAAGGAAAATGAGGCACTGAGGGTAAATGTAACTTGTCTAAAACCACTCAACCTGTTTGCCTCACAGTTTTGATCCCCAATTCTCACACTCCTTGTCTATTTAATTGCCTTCTTGGAGACCATATCACCTCCCTCTCAAGAGTTCAGGTTCGTATCTCTCCAATTTCTGTGGTGATCAAAAATATCCTGCCCTCAACCCTGCCCTCCACTTCCCCAGCCATGGATCCGGACAGACTCTTCCTTCAGTGAAAAGTGGATCTGACAGGGCAGCAGGGTTGGGACCTCTGTGGCCAGCTGGGTCAGCCAATGCAGAGAGCGGTGCTGGGAATCTGCATGAGGAAGCCAGCATATCTGAGGGACAGGAAATGGTACCTTTCCCTACATGGCTCTTCGCTCCCTTTCCCTCCCTGAGAATGATGGTGCTTCGTTGACTCCCCCTCCCTCTACAGGATACACAAAGAGGCAGCTAGATGATGCTTGAGAGGTTGCCTGCATCAGGAAAACAGTCAACAACTCAAGATCAAATAAAAGAAAGATAAAATCACAAATGCTTTGTCACAGAAATTCTATCATCTTATGTGAATTGATGACAGATTTATAAATTACAGAATGTTGGGGGAGGATAAGGCTCAAGGAGTTTTCCAAGAAAAAATAGAATTTCTCACAAATATTATGGATAATAGTGCTAAATTGTCTTAAGGTTGCATTACAAGGGAATGATTTTGCAACTGATGTTTCTCAAGTTACTAAAAGAAGAAGAAAAACTGTCTTACTGTAAATAAGCCTTCAAGTAATGGGATTTCATTCTCTTAGGTTTCCCTGTCTTTTCCAAATACTTGTCAGTGCTTTCTAATAATAAAAATAAAAATAATTCTCATAGGTCCTAAGTCAAGGCTTAGGTGACAGGTTTCTCTGTGACAGTAGATTTGAATACTAGATGAATTGGGGTTTCCTGTTGACAGCTGTCCAAGACTGACTCCTGTAAGAGCCAAACTGTGTAAGGAATTATTGACTCTTCTGTGGTTCCAAAGAGAACTGTGAAATGCTGAATGCAGGGATGCTGGAGCTTCATCAGGTTTTGGTTTGGGCCCTCCTGGGATCATAGCACAAGAGAGCAGGGAGAAGGCAGCCTGACTCCAGACATATACCTCTGAGCAAAGGGAGATTCTCGAGATCCTCTTGGTTTTACATTATTAGTTTTCTGGTGTTATTGTGGGTGTATGGTCTTTAACCACCAGGTCCTTTTGGACCTGAGGCTCCAAGCCTCGCTTGGGCCTAATATCTAGGGTCCTTAAGACAGGACAGAATGGGATGAGGACAACCAGTTAGCACCCATGACATCACATAAATATATAACATAAGTGTTTCTTCTTTGATTGTCCAAAACAACACAGAAAAGACTCATCCATTCATTGCCTAGTGTTCAAATGAAAACTGGTGTGCGCAGGCTTATGGCCCATGCCACCACAACCTGAAGTTAGGTCAGAACGGGGAAGCTTAAAGCTTTAATAGTTAAAAGCTATATTAACCACCTGGCTGAGGCTAATTGGCCAGCTCAAGACTCTAGTGGTGACCTTGGACCCTCAAGGCTAGCTATGCTCTGTGCACCATAAGCCCTTGTTCCCCTATTTCCCCCTCTTCTCTGGTGGCACCTCTCAAAAGAGTGCTCCCCTAGCCATGGGCGTCTTGATTCACTCCAGAGGTCACTGCTCTTCCTGTCCAATGTCCAGGAGGTCCCTACTCTCTGGGCAGCAGTGGTTTCACAGTGGAGTTCTGGGGATTGGGTGTAATTGATGGAGGAGTTAGTGAATTAATTAATTACTCCATCTGACTGAGAAGCATAATGCCCATAAGATGTGATCAGGGTTGGGTGTTCCTTTATGCTTATTTCTCTCAACTACATTGCTCATTTGGCACCATTATCATCACCCATGATGGCTCTCTCAATGTGAGACTTCAAAATAAGGTAAATGATCTCACTGGCATATGGATTTAATATTCAAAGAGGCTTTGGTTTGAATATAAGGAAACTACAATTCCAACTAATGTCCATTAATCTATGAACTAGCCATGTTCTCAAACAACCGGCCAATTAAAAGTTTACACCTGTGTTCAAACCTCTATTTACTACTTTACTATTAACAATAATACATCCTAGGAGCTTCTGTCTGCTTGAGCATGTCAAAGTGAAATACTGATTTGTTTAATTTTTATCCTCAAAAGTGAACTAGATGGCACATTCTTATGTCCTAAATTAGGGCAGCTGCCATCAGTTAAATATACAAAAGATTAAACAAAGAATACAAGTGTTAAAGTAGGCACAAACTACTCATTTATTGATCTTAAGCAAGCAGGAGAAATAAATTAATTGATTTTAGCCACAGAATATTAAAATTTCCTTCCAGGGGTACAGAAGCACTTTCTATGTGGAGGGGGAAGATATGCACCATCATATTTATTCACTATTCCTGTCATATATGTTAATTTCCAATTCATGCTCATTATGACCACGTGAAATAGTTCTAAGGTTTTTGTTGTTTTTCATAATATAGCCATACCACTGAGGTATGAAAATAGCTCACGAAAAAATAGACTGGTAATTGGATAGACGGGAAAACATACACCAATTTCTTTTTCAAAGAGAGGGATAACAGAATTTTCTAGACATTGTGTGAGCAATGCATACCCAATATCTTAGCCAAATCTTTGGCTCTATGTTTCAGTTGGAATTTTAATCCACTATATCATTTTATTGATATAGCAAAGAAAAAAAATTGGCTACAACTTTTATTTATTATGAAGTTATCTTTTACTATATCTGAAAGTAGAATTTTAAAAGTATAACACCAGGAACCCCAAAAGCAAAAAACAGCAGATAAAATAACATTGAGAACCAGTGTCCAAACAGAGCCCCCATCCAAAGCTCACGGTGTAGTCTCAGTTTTATCCTTGGCGCGTAGCCTTGAATCTCCCATTAGTGCTGACGGGACCTGCACAGCTAAAGCTCATGCATCAAGCTGAGAAAACACTCCTCAGTATTAGTTCTGACTCCAGTGTTATAACACAAATCATGATAATATTTCTGTATCTCTGCATTTCATTGGGAAAAAATACAATCGAGCACTCTACACACTCATAAATTACAACTCTATTCCTCTACTGTTTATGATTATTACCCTATTCCATATAGAAAATAAAGGTATTGTTAATAACATTTTAAACAAAAGTTTTTAATAAATAATAATTGTAGTTGTGTTGACCCTATCGTCGAAGATTTTTAAAGATAACAAAGGAATTTAATATTATTATGGCCTCAACAGAGATGTATCATTATATGGACTTTACATATTTATGAACGAAATCTCTATGTGTCTTAAGGCTCCACTATTGCCGTGAAACAGGGCAGGGAGCTGAAGGGGGACACTCAGTCCTCTCACCTCCAGTCCAATTACAAACTTTTATTAGCACCAGTGGAGGTTAGCTCAGCTGCTCCAAGACTTTGAGTAATGAGGCCCAGGTCAGGAGCCTGATGCCTCAGGTGAGTGGTTTCACTCTATTCTGTGGCCAAAGAGAGCGATCCTAACCTGGACGATTAGTCTGTAAACAGACCCTCTCAGTCACTAAGGGACAGGGCAGGGGAGTGTGGGAGGATCCATGCAAACCTATCAATGGTGATAGAAAAATAACCCAAACTGTAGGCCCCAAACTAGCTCATTTTTGTGAGTGAAAGCATATTTATTATTAATATAACTAAGTACAAAAATTTAAGTGGGTTCCAAGACCTTCCAATAATTGCAAAACGTAGTCTTTTTTAAATGTTAAGAGTAATTCATCTTCATTACAGAAAATTTAGAGCAGGCAAATAAGAAAAAGTAGGGAAATACAAATCGTCCATAATCTGGAGATAAAATCTATTAATGTTCTGATGGACATGTTAATTAGTTGACTAATTCACTAAGTATTTATTAAGCAACTACTGTGTTGCTTAATTGATCTAGGCACGTGGTACTGAAGATAGTGATGAACTAGACAGATAGCACGTTTTTCTTGAAACTCTGAGTCTATATATGTACTTTTTAAAAAGACACACTCATATTATTCTACTCTATAGACTGTTAACAGAAGTTATTCAACCAAAAGGTTTGCCAGACTTGCATCTGCTCTATGCCTCTTCTAATAGTGGTCACACACCCAAGGGTCCTTTTTACTGCTTCTTGTAACACTAAACTTCATACTAGTCTTTAGTAAAATCAATTTGGAGTCCATCCAGAAAGCCATATCCTGAAGGACACTGCACTAGGATGATAGTGAAAAGAGAGATTTAAAAATTACCGTGAGGTCTCCATCCAGATTTCTTCTAGTAAATAGGTAAGTGCTAGTTTTCATGACTATATATGTATATACACATATACACACACATACTTCCATTATAGAATGAGTAAATACTACACTTGGCTTTGCTTGTTATACCAAAAAGGCTTAAATGGCATCTCTTTATAAAGACAGAGCACATGGGAAGAATATTTCACTCTGACTTTATTTTAGTTCTCTTCAAAATCTTTGACTGAATCCTCTGAGAATAAGCAAGTTCTTTTGCTACTACCCCTTGCTAATATGTTCATCTTATGACAAGCATTCTGTCCCGTGGCTCTGAAAAACCACAGTACCTGTCCTGGAAAGAGGACTTTCCTAGAGCCAAGGTAGGCAGGGCCATGGCAAGGATCCCCCACCCTGCCATACCCATGGGAGTCCCTGCTAGGAGTGTGTCACAGAGTTCACATTCGGGCACCCACAGAGTCTTTACAGAGTGCACACAATGTGGTCATGGTGGAAACTCCAGGTATCTTTTATTACTTGTTTATGTTCAGAAAGAAGGAAAAATGTACTAGGTTCCTAGGAAAGAAGAGATTAAATCAACACACGGAGGTTTACCAAGAAGGAACTTACAGAAGATTCCAACTATACATACACAGGAGGCAGCAGACACTTTCTCATTACATACCATTGTAGACTTCCTACCTGAAAAGTGACAGGTAAGCCATGGTTTGGAAATACTTGTCCACTCAAAACTGTATTCTAGTCACATTCCTGACTTCTTCACATGTTTCTACAATACCCAGCTCCTAGTGATTGTGTTATTAAAGGGATTTGGCCACAAAAGCCTGACTCTCAGTATAAAGAAATATACTATTTATCATTTTCAGAATGGGCTCCAAGACAGTATACAAATCAGGCCTATTCTGAGTTAGTGTTAACTGTTTCTCTAGGGGTCACTTTGGTGGATGCTTCCAGCGGGTCATGGTTTGGATACAGAAAAAGTACTGCTATAAGGAGTTATTTTCTACTGCTCTGTGAAACAGCAAGTACCACACACAGCAGAAATTTGCAAGTGTTCTTATTAATTGGGTTATACTGGCCAATAATAGTTAGCAGGCAGGCCATAAATTCTCCCTGTAGATTTTATATTACATTATGACATTAAATAAAATGAAATAAACAGATGTTCTTGTCATGGTTCTTGTCTTATCTAGCTAACTGAATAAAATGACAAAAAGATTTGGTAACATTTTTAATGTAAAGAGCAATATTGTTTAAAAAGATATACGTTATTATGTGGGGCAGAATACCATGCAAAATTTACTTAAGAACAAAGAGATAGTCTCTTAATTCATTGACAAATATTGGTTAAAAAAATTCTGCATGGGCCAGCCCCGGTGGCCTAGTGGTTAAGTTCGGTGTGCTCTGCTTTGGTGGCCCGGGTCTAGTTCCCAGGCATGGACCTACACTGCTCTGTTAGCGGCCATGCTGTGCTGGCAGCCCACATACTATAAAACAGAGGGAGACTGGCATGGATGTTAGCTTAGGGTGACTCTTCCTCAGCAAAAAGAAGAAAAAGAAAAAAATTCTGCATGAACTCCTACTGAGAATTATCTAAGAGAAGAATGGGAACCAATATTTTCACATTCTTATTGAACTTTAACCTTATTGAGATGGTAGGATTTTAGCTTTATATATACATACAAACATATATCTAAAATTCTGTAACTTGCTTTTGAATCTAACAATTCATCTTAGGTATCTTTTCATGTCAGCACATATAGGTTTATCACATTCTTTTCTTAATAGTATAGTATACCATAATGCACTTAACTATTTTCCTATTTGAAGATGGTTTCAAAGTTTGGGCAATTATAAGTAATACTGCAATGGATTCCCTCTAAGGTCTCTGTAGTATAATATTCTCAAAAGTGGAATTACTTAATCAATTTTATTTTTGTTTGTTACTGTCTTTGAGTTGATTCCGACTCCTAGCAACCCTGTGAACCACAGAGCAGAACCCTGCCCGGTCTTTTTGTGCCACCTCTCACCTTCTGATGCTCTATCAGACAATCCTCTATTGCTACTCATAGGGTTTTCATGGCCAATTTGTTTGAAAGTGGGTGGCCAGATCCTTCTTTCTAGTCTGTCAGAAGCTCCGCTGAAGCCTGTCCACCATGGGTGACCATGCTGGTATCGAAACACTGGGGGCATAGATGTCAGCATCACAGCAAAATGCAGCCACCACAGCATGACTACCAACAGATGGGTGGCGTGGGTCCCTGACTGGAAATGAACCCAGGCCACAGCAGTGAGAGCCCTGAATCCTAACCACTAGCCCAGATCAATTCTACTAGATGCTGCCAAATTGCCGTTTTTGCCAAATAGTTTACCAGAAGGTGTTAAAACTATGCAGTCTCATCAATGGTAAATGAGGGTGTCACTTTCCCCACATTCTCACCAATATTTGCTATTATCAATCCTTTCAATTTTGGCCAATCTAAGAGGCAAAAACTTGTAGTATTTTCATGTATCAATTACATTTATATTTGGTGACATTCTCATTCACATCCTTTGACGATGTTCTAATGGGATACTGGTCTTCATGAATGGTTGGACCTCCTTATATAGTTTGGATATTGGTCCTTTGTTTTATATGTTGTAAATATTTTCTATCAGCCTGGAATTTGTCTTTTAACTTTATTTATGGTGTCTTTCATTGTACATAACTAAAATTTTTTAAATAATCGCCTCTGTCAGTCTTTTATGAGTCCTGGGCTTCTTTTCTTAGGAAGCTTGTCCATCATGAGAAAATAAAATGGTTCTCCTCTACTCTTGCCAATGTTTATATTTATGTTTATCATAATTAGTTCTTTTACTCTTGAATTAAAGAATTAAGGAATGCTGTTTAATACAGTTCTGAGGTTCTGCATGAAAACATACCCTTTGACAATCTGATTTTTACAATAACTCAGTATCACTTTTAGAGTCTACTTTAAAGCATATGCGTAGTTTCCTAGGACTGTGGACCAACTAAATTTGGGAGCCAGCTTCGATGGGGGAAGGCTACCACTTCTCTTCCTGAAGCAGAATGAGTAGATCTTGGTTTGCTATTCTGTTTTTAGGAAGGAAGAATTTGCTACACTACAGCAAAAAATTTTTTCAAAGGGAAAGGAGAGAATAATACCTACTTTTATATATTATTTCCAGGGCTGTCAGTAGTAGAGACTAAAGGCTTGTATGCAATTACTTCATTTACCCTAGATTTCTGGTTACTAAGCAGTTGCATAGAAAGAGAGAACCTCCAGAGTCAGAGAGACCTGGGTTCAAATCCTGGGTTCAGCTACTTATGAGCCCTATGAGCTTGGGCAAGTTATTCAGTTTCTCTGAATTTGAGTTTTTTATTTACAAATAGAGCTGACACCTGTCCTCATGGGATGAAGTGAAGCGATGTAGGAAATCACCCTGCACAGTCTGCCCCATTCCAGTATGCTCTGTCTCTCGTTCACCAATGCTCCCTCAACCTCCAGTCACAGCAGCTCTGGAAAGAAGCCAACAGAGATTGTACATTTTCCCAGAAAAGGAATGGAAGAGGGATGTTCAACCTGTAGTTAATAGTAAAGATCAGCTGCAGCTGGGACAGAGGCTAGAGAGAGACTAAAGAAAGAAGGAATTGAGACTGGGCCAGAGGTTTTCTTTAAAAAAGATCAAAAGATTGGAAATTCAGTAATGGAGCTGACTTACTCTACAGTGATTTTCTTTTTTATTAGTCCTTTTAGTTTGGATTTTTTTGGTCTGACTGAACTAAATTTTACTCATGATTTGTATCAGCCACAGCTGAGTCTCTGAATGGGCCTGTATTAACAAAGATCATTGAGAACTGGATACATAACTGAGATTTTCTAACATTTGCAAAGATAAATTAAGACTGAAACACAACCAACGGTCCAATTAAAATAGGCAAGAGAACTGAGCAGCCAATACTTCACTCAGGAGGACATACACACAGCACATAAACACAGCAAAAGTCATTAGCCATTAGCAAAATGCAAATTTTGCCATTAGCAAAAACCATGATGAGATACCACTACATAACCTATTAGAAGTGGCTAAAATAAAAAAAATCTTGACAATCCCAAGTGCTGACAAAGATGCAGAGCAACACTGCTGGTGGAAATAGAAAATAGTACAGTCACTCTGGGAAACAGTTGGACAGTTTCTTAGAAAGTTAAATACACACTTACCATATGACCCTGAAATCCTACTCCTAGGTATTCACCCTGGAGAAATGAAAACCTATGTTCATACAAAAACCTATGCATGAATGTTTACAGCAACTCTATTCATCACTGCCAAAAAAAATGGAATCAACCCGAATGTTCTTCAATGGGTGAATGGAGAAACAACTGTAATACAGCTATACAATGGAATACTACTTAGCAAGAAAAAGGAATGAATTAATATATGAATTACTGATATGAATGTCAAGTGCATTATACTGAGAGAAAGAAGCCAATCTCAGAAGGTTACAGACTGTATGATTCTATTTATATGACATTCTCATAAAGACAAAAATACCCTGAAGGAGAACAAATCAGTGGTTGCCGGGATTTGGAATGAAGTGAGGGTCTGATATAAAGGGATGGCATGAGGAAGTTTTTCGGGGTGATGACACTTTTCTGTATCTATATTGTGGTGACAGTTACATGAACTTAAACGTGTTAAAATTCACAGAAATGCACACAGAAAGATTCAATTTTACTGTATGTTAATTTTTTTGAATTAAAAAAAAGAATGAAATTACAACCTATTTTAAGACTTAAATTTCCTTCGATTGGACGGAATGAGTTCTACTACAGACAGAATGGCCCAAGGCCAGCCCCTTTCTCCTTCCAACCAAAAGGCAGTCTTTCTCAAACACCTTCACACATATGAAAGAATAAAAAATAAAAACAACCAAAAGCGCTCTCTTCTGTTTGTGTTTTTACTGAACCAATTTTACACCATCTACTGGTTAGAGTCACCATTTTCCCATGCCAGGAATATTTCCCATGCTTTCAGAGCGTCCTGCAAGGAAACCACGTGGACCCATCACCCCACTCCGATCTCCACCTTGTTATTCGGAGCCATTGAACGTCAGATCGCCAGCAACTAGCTGGTTGCCAGAGCGTTTGCTCTTTTAGCAACAGCTCACTTACCACCATGATATAACCTCTCCTTCCCACACTCCCATTCCCTAATTTTTTTTTTTTTTTGGAGCAACTTGTTTTTAACCCTTGGACCCAATTTGAAAGCAATGGAAATAATTACGACTGACATTTCTAGGGTTAAACGTCAAGTAGGAGAAAGAGCTGAAAAAGGAAATTCCCCAGCTTCTTAGTAATGAAAAGCTGAGGGTATACCTTCTGTGGCTGTCTGTGAGATGCTTTCACATCCATGTGTCAAGGGTTTTTCAAACTGACAACTTGCAAATTTGAAATACAAAAATGCCCAAAGCGATATTTTAGTGGCTCATGGAAACTCTTGTATGGGAAAAAGAATTCTAAAGTGAAACGTCTCTTGATATCTCTCAGGGCCTGACCACGATACTCTAATTATGCTAATTGCTTCAATGCCCTTGCTTTATTTATGCTGAGCAGCTAAGATAAATAAAGGAAAATTGCTTTGGATCTAACTGTATTCATATCAGAATGCAAACTAGCCCGTGTTTGTTATGTGATTGCTGATCTGTTTACACTAAATTCTGCAGGTAATTGCAGTTTTGATTGCACATTTATTTCTAGCTGCACAGGTCCCAGGACTAGGTCTGTCTGTTTTTATAATTAAACCGTTTTGTAATATCTAAACTCACTAAAGAGCAAAATGATGCTTTAAGAATTTACATATTTTATGCATTAAATATAATACTTTGGTGAGCGGTGACAAAAAGGAAAAAAAAGTATGTTTACCATTAAAAAAATTGGACAGCATGTTCTGGATTTGAAGAAATTCGAGACATCTGTTCCAAAGCCTGTTCGCCGAATGGGACAGATGCCTGGTGCATCCCTGTAATCTGTTCTTCAACACAGAGTTTTTGAACTTTCAGTTGCAACTTTCATATTAGTAAAACATGTTAATGGAACATGCTGCTGCTTGGTGATTCCTAAGACAATGGAATAGTATTTTACACCCCAATGGAATGGTTCTCTTCCCTGGTTCAGAAGCTGAAACTTCACAGAGCTGACATGGTCTTTGTTTTCTGTTCTAGACCAGTCTTCTGGGAGTGTTCACGCTGGTCACCAGTCTTAGCTTAGAATTCAGTTTTGATTACAGCTTTCTTTGGATTTCATCCACAGCCAACATACTTAGGTGAAGAAAAAAACAACACACACACAGGAAAAAAAAAGTCTTTCTTCCCCCTTTGGATGCCCACGACTTTAACAGCACAAAGGAAAAGGAGTTGACAATGTCACCACTACAAATGTAGGACAGTGTCCCCTTTGCATTACTTCTTTATCCATCACCAGTTTCTGAAATGGTTAATTCAGTCTGCCCCAGTTAATGGAAAAGTTAGAATCAGTCTATACAGACTAGCCTACAAAGCTTCTTAAACTAGATTCTGCTCACGAAAAATCCATAATTATGAGCTTATTTTGTCTAAAATACCTGTGAGGCATATTCTCAATAAATCTAGACTAGTTTTAGCACCCTGAAGGCATCTCTGGCCTCCTTCCTTCCATAGGGAAGATAAAGGATGATGGGAAAATGTTCAGACACTCAAAGTACTTTGAGTAAACTAAGCTACCAGGAGAAAAGTATAATTTTCTTAACACCAGTAGATGATCATCATAACACCATAGTGGCTGGAGCAAAGGGGGATCCACCACAGTCACTGAAGGACCTCCAAAGTCCTCTATCACTTAAAAAGAACATTTAACCCAAATATTAAAGTATTCCTATTTTACCTTGTGTAGTGGTGTATTATTCTAGGTGGACATGTGGGGAAACAATGGATACAGCAAGAAATCTAAAGCCAGACAACTCTGGGTTTGCAGGTAGGATGCCTCATATCAACTATGTGACCTTGGAAAAACTAAAAGAAAAATTATTTAACTACTCTGACCCTCAGATTCTTTAGTACCCTTATAAGGCTATTGTGAGAATTAAATGATGTGACATGTGACCACTATTCAGTAAGGCACATGGCACTCAATAATTATCCGTTGCTGTTGTTGCTATATCAGAAGTTTAGAATCCTGACCACTTTTCCAATGACATCAATCACCACATGAGATCTATGATACTTGTTCATTAAATTAGTATAGGACACACGGACACTGTAATCTACTACCTCCCTTGCTGCTCCAATGAGTAAATGCAACTTTCTTGTAGCCTGGTCCAGCCGCCACTGGGATGAGGCCTGGATCAGATGCATATTTGCTGAAAAAGCGTGAAAGATTTCTTAGAGGGCCTACTTAGAAAAATGAGCTTTGTCCACTTGGCTTCCTCCAAATTTGCAGACACATTAGGGTTACTGCTCCCTCTTCTCTGCTATGTCTCTACTTGATCATAGTCTATTGTTGCATTTATCAACCTCTGCATAATTTATTTATTAATGTTTCCATATTTCCCACCAGACTGTGAGTGCCCTTAAGGCAGGGGTAGTGTCTTATTCTTCTTTTCATCCCCAGAGCAAAGCATGAGGCTTCTCACATTCCCTTGTAGGGAAAAAAATATCCTATTGAAGACAACTTAGGGATTAAAAAAAATAAGACGTTGTTTATTAATGAAAAAGTGTGGCAGATTTTAGAGCCAGGATGTTATCGTTCCTATATTTAGGACAAGATGAAGATTCCTGGATTCCTTGAAAGAGCCACAGCCCCAGTGTTTTTTGCCACCCTCTGGCAGGCGGATCAGGACCCAGCACCTGAAAGTCCCTTCAAACCCAGTATTGTTCAAAGGGAAGCACCAAATAATTGTCCAGCTAGGAAATATAATTCCCACATTCCAAATACAAGTTCTCCTTGGTCCTCTCTACCTAGCCTTTGGAAACCAGTTAATAAGTGAATGGGAAGGCAGAACTCTGTGGATCCATTCTCCTCTCTATTTCATACATAAATCCTGATTTTTGCATGGATGTGACCATGCATTTGTTATCACACACTTATTCAAATCTTCCCAGTTATCAGTAACTCACAGTTAATGTGTGTTTGTGTGTGCGCACATAAACACATACGCGGAAAGAAATGGCACTTCTTCCAGAGGAAATCATATGATAACTCTGAACAAAATGACCACATTTCTGAGAAAAAGAGATAACATCTTGACTTATTTTGTTATAGGGACCCATTAGAGCTGGGGCATCAACATACAGATCATACAGTTGCACTGGGCAGCAATTTCTTTCTATGGCAATAAGTCTGGATGTGGGCTCTTGCTCTGACTGATATCACAGGGTAGGTAGTTGCAGGTTACCAGACAGGGCTTGAAAGGGAGTCATTTCCATACCTTGCCCACTTGGGGATGCCTGGAATACAACCCCTGAAAATGACTCATGCCCTCAGGATTTGTCCCAGTACTGAGAGGGACACGGACTGCATAAAGAAGAGGAAAGTCATGTATGCGGAGGAGGGAATGTTGTCTAACAGCTGGAAGGCTGCAGAGATGGTCGAGGAGCCTCCTCCTCATCTCCACATATAACCAGAAAGGCATTGCTAAACTGAGCATCAATACAGAAGGAACGGGGGCTGCAGCACTTGCCTAAGGACAACTATGGCATCTATTCCTCCTTTTGCAGTCTTTACTGTATACAGTAGGTGCTCAACACTCATTGGATGAATGGAAGGTATGGAAGGACTCTGCTTTCCTAACAAAAATGACTGAACATTAGTTTGAGTCAAATGAGTAACTTCGTCAACATGATGAGGATGGAAGGTCTGGGGAACCCAGGGAGGCTTCCACCCTCTGGCCTTAATGATGTGCCGCCATGGCTACTTCTCTTCATCCTCAACAATTTGCCTGGCTCTGCCAAGACCGAACTCTGACCTGGATTCCTTAGGTGAGAAGTACTAAATTACTGAGCCTCTGAAATGAAGCTATTTCCTTTACTCCATTTGCAGGATGCCTTAATATATATGCAGTAATCACTAGTTTGATTTTTTTCTCCTGATCTCATTGCCACCTCTCCACATACTGAACCCCAGGAGAACCCTATGCACTGATCCCCCATGAGTAACAAGCTGTTTAATTCACCAGTGGTTTTCTTCATCATTTTATGAGATCAGCCTGGAAGAGCTCAGTATATACACTCACACGCCTTTTACAAGGGTTACTCTAACTATACCGTAGTTATAGCCATGCCCTATTTCAGTCACACTCACAAATCTGCCCAATAAGTTGGTTTTAGCCCTTTTTTAAAAGAAACGTTGCAGAGGCTATGTAACATAAAAGATATTTTATGGGAAAAGGGAAAGAAGAAAATTTCATAGGGTTTTCCTTTTAACTATATAAATGACTTTGGTACACTGTGAGTTTATCTACTGATAATTCCTGCCCCAGACTGTCAGTACCTTCAAATCCAGCTGAAGTATAAGTAAAAGAAAATCATTTACATCCAAGAGTTTTGAAAAGTCATGAGGGAGGAATCACATTCCAGATACCCTAGTGGAGTTCTAAGGCTGGAATACTGGTAGGGAAGCAACATGGAAAGTTATGTCAAACTATGTTTGTCATTCATTGATGATTATTTTAATCCTTTTTTTTTTTTTTTTGGTGAGGAAGATTGCCAATCCTCTTCTTTTTTTGCTTGAGAAAGATTGACCCTGAGCTAACATCTGTGCCAGTCTTCCTCTATTTTGTATGTGGGTTGCCACCACAGCATAGCTTGACGAGCAGGGTGTAGGCCCAAGATCCAAACCCATGAATCCCAGGCCGCCTAAGCACAGCATACGAACTTAACCACTATGCCACCAGGCTGGTCCCTATTTTAATCTTTTCAGATTTTTTCTCATTTTTAATTTCACCTTGTGTTTCTCCCTTTATTTTTTTCCAACTTCCCTGTCTCTCCATTTCATCTTTGTCTCTTCTCATTTTTTTTTTTGCCATGGTTTATTTCCCCATTTCCCCTTATAATTTCTCATTTATACCTCTCACTATTAGTTATCGTGGTCTGTTAGCTTAAAAAACAAAACAGATGATTCTAGGCTCCTGAATCTTAGCCCCACCTTCAATGTTACATCCAAAACTTAGGCAAATTTATGTGTTAGTGGTCAATAATTTGGTTAAAGAGTTTTAGAAACAACCTCCCTCCATTAATTGGCTTTATGTGGCCTATGACTTGATGACATCGTGAAGCGTCTCCTCTCTGGATGAAGAGGGACAGCTGCCTGACCCTAGACTTCAGAAGGTCACAAATGTGTAGGGTAAATTTTTCTTTGGATAACTCAAAGGCACATCAGATAGAAGAAAATTCACAGAAAGAAATGAGTCTGAAATTGTACCCTCCCTAGAGCCTCATACTGTGCTCTGATACCCTAGGAGATAAGAACTACATTGAAATAAACTAAACCTCTACCTTTTGATTGCAGGGGTATTAATACTGAGTATTCGTAATGCTTACTGAAAACTACTCTTTACCTAAAGTAAAATTCTCAAGATCTACAAATGAAGTCAAGTCCACCCAAATGCGGCCTAGAAACGATCATAGGGCACGATGATTCCAAATACCATACTTACTTGAATAACTGTTTCTACAGTAAGTTGCAAAATTGTAAAACATCCATGTTCTGAGCTGCTGATCACATAATCTTTGAGATGCACATGATCTTTTAAAACAGATGAATGAATGACTCAAACTTTAATGTTAGGATAAAACTGGGGTATCGATCCCTACTTTTCAGAACTTTTTTCGACATTATGAACAGTATATTTACTGCAAAAACAATTACTATACCTTTTTGAGAGTAGTCAGTCATTCAATAAATAGATACTGTTAAGGACTGAACTGTATTCCCCTCAAATTCACATGCTGAAGTCCTAACCACCTACACTTCAGAATGAGACTTTATTTGGAAATAGGGTTGTTATAGATGATCAAGTTAAGATGAGGTTATTAGATAGGGCCATATCCAATATAATTGGTGTCCCTATAAAAAGGGGAAATTTGGACACAGACACACCCAGGGAGAATGCCATGTGAATATGGGAGATGCATTACAAGCAAAGGAATGCCAAAGACTGCTGCAAACCACCGGAGGCTAAGAGAGGCATGGAACAGACCCTCCCTCACATCCCTCGGAAGGGACCAAACGCTGCCAAAACCTTGATCTCAGATTTCTAGTCTCCAGAACCATGAGACAATAAATTTCTGTCATTTAAGCCACCCAGTTTGTGGTACTTTTTAAAGCTAACTCCACCAAACTGATATGGATTTCATCTTCCTGTTAAAGGAGGAATCACGGTACATCCAGGACAGAACCATGGGCTTCGGAGTCTGCAGACTGGGTTTGAATCTGGGTTCTGCTGAGGACTGATTAATGGGGGCAAGCAATTCTTTGAATGTCAATTTCCTTTCTTGTAAAATGGAGATAATGGTACCTACTTTATCAGGTTGTCATGAATATGAATATGTAACCATGTTTTGAATGCCTACTATACATAAGGACTTGATGTAGGTGCTGGGGTAGGATGGTGAACAAAACAGACCTAGTTCCTGACCTCGTGGAGCTTATAGTTTAGCAGGAGGCAGAAAAACACATTTACAGATAAGTACATATGTAACTAAAACTTCTGTTAAGTGCTATGAAGGAAAGGAATAGGGTGCAACTGTAGAGGGTAAGGGGGCCTTGGAAAGTGGTGCCCTCAGTGGTGTGGTCAGATCAGGCCTTTCTGAAGAAGTGACATTTAAACTGAGACCTAATGGATAAGAAGGAGTAAAGTATGAGAAGATAATCTAAATAAAGTTCCCAGTATTCTATCTGAATCAGAGTAGGTATTTGGTTAAGGACAGTTATAGCTGTTCTTGGTTATCATATGCCTAATACTAGGATCTGTTCTGTGGGGGACATAATAGCATCCACCAGTCTGGCATTCAAGGTTCTCCATGATATTTCTTTCTCTCTTCCTCTTGCCTCAAGGTATAGGTCTGCTGTGGCCTCAGTGCCATAAGGCAGGCCCATGATGGATCAATGACAGGCACTGATCTGCTTTCTCTGTAGCAAGAGTTTAATTCATTGGTCTCCCCAGGGCGAGCATCTTTTTATAATATTCAAGGTTTCTTCTTTTCCTCCAGGAATATGACACCAGATCCAAATTAAATTACTCTTTTTTTCTATAAATACCCCCCAATTTTTTAGTCCTCATGCCTTAAGTCATGCTGTTTTCTCTCTCAATCCTCCTTCCCCACTCTGGCTATCATAATTATACCAGTCCATCCAGATCCAGTCATGAAGCATTTCAGAGCTTGAACAGGAATCTTCCTCCTCTGAATCACTAAAACACAGGATCTACATATGCATGTACCACATGTACTGAGTCTGTCTTGACTTACTTATTGTTGTATTTGTCTTATCTCTCTTACTGGATTATAAATAACTCTCTGAGGACAGGGTCTTTGTGTAACCACCTTAGAGTGCTGAGAAGAATGTGGTGTGATATGGGTAAAATTGAATTGTCACATGATTCATGTCTATATGGACATTCTAAGAAGGTAGCAAAGTTAAGAAAGACATAGCAGACATAATTAGTAAACACAAGTATTACATATTTCCACATCACATATGGATAGAAAACATTCAGATAAGGAATAAGAAAGGAGTATGTGACAATGAACCTCTCTTTCGTTTCTCCCACACAGCAAGCACCATTCATCCATTGTTTATTCAACAAGCACAAAACACATGTGTGGGAAAATCACTTTCCTTAGTTTTCTTAACATACACAGTGGTGATGAATATAAGCAAAGGAGTAGAATAGGATACATATAGTAAAAATGGCTAATGTCCTGTTTTCCCTCAGTTTTGCTATAAAAGACAATTAACATATATTTTTAAAATGTGCTTTTCTGGACCTAAATATCTTTGTCTGGAAAATGGGGGTACTATTTCCTACCTTGATCTTATTTCCAAGAGCAGAAGATGGATTTGTTATGCTCTCCTCAGTGCATGGTGATAGTTAAGAGTAGAGGCATTTTTATTATCTTGCTATAATATAGAGAAGGTTGTATCAAACTACTCCTGCTAGGCTGCTGCAGTTATTTGGAGAGGAACATTTCTCACCCACAGGGATGCAACTACAGGACTGCATCAAATTGAAGGTGAACCCTGCAATGTGCGATGGCACTTCAAATAACACAGGCCATCAGCAGAAGAATTTTTTTTTCTTAAAGACAAGAAATAAGGATTCCAATCCCGTATTTATAATTACATTTACTGGTCATCTGAAATATGATGATATTTCATCCCCTGAAATGTTATCACGTCACATCAATTTCTGAAGAAATTCTCCTCTAAATAATTTTGTCTGCCCATACGTTTATGGATTTTTACCACAAGGCGATGTCAAATATGAGCACTTAATTCAGAGCAAACACTGTGTGCGTGTGTGTGTTTTAAAGGCTTCTAAACCATATTAAATTTTCATTCATATAGGTACACAGAGACACATATTAAATAAACCCTCTACAAGAGGAACCGGCTAGAAATGCAGCAAGAGATTTCCAAAGGGCCGAATTTATTACAAATTAATCAAATAGGTAAGATAGATCATAATGGATATTCCAGCCAAGGTAAACTGAGAGGAAAAAAAAAGCACCAGCAGCAAGTCAAGAGCAAAATGTTTCTGTTTTGATTTATTTAGCATTTCCGAGATGTTTCTTCTGTGGGGAACAATATGCAAGGCATTGGAAATTCAGAAGGCACATCTTTTGTGTACCATAAAAATGTGCTGCTAACCTACAATACCCTTATAGAAATACAATTCAATAAGAAACTCAGTTGGGAAGATGTCTCAATAGAACAACATGAAAAAAACGGTCAATACAAGAATGATTTACTTTACTTTTACAAGGGATGTTGACGCCGTGGATAGAAATGCCTTTGGAACTTATAAAATCCAGATAAACACAGAGCCACATTTTTAATTCTTATACATCTCTAATGTGTCTTTTTTTTTTTTTTTTTAAGCAGATCATCTCTCCAAATCGTCACTTCTATCAAGCCTATCGCTTGAGCGGTGTTACAGCGCTCAGCCCTCAGGGCAAAGATAAGTCTTCACCATTGTCACAGGCAGCACACACATTCAGCCATATCATGCTGAATGGGAATACGGGACTTTGTAGAAGCAGAACCGATTCCTGCAGAATATCCTGAGATACTTATCAAGCTGTTAAAGGAGACATCAGTCTTTTGTCTGTATTGCCCTTGACACATCCTCAAGGAAAGTATCTAGAAATTCTTTGTCTTCTGAAGAACCCTCGGACCTCTTAGGTCTAATGTAGGTTAACTGCCCCACAGATCTCCCTAGAATAGAAAAGCACCTTGAAAACTACAGTCTGACTTACTAGAAACAAATAGAATGCAAGTGTTAATTCCAAGATCCTGTTATTTGAAGGAAGAAGCAGCAAAATGCAGCAGCTTCAGACAACATTGGTCTTGCATGGGAAAAAGCTGGAATTCTACCCTAAAATGTATTGGATACAACAATAACCTCTAGAAATCCAACAAGGGTAAAATGTATAAAGGTAAATTACCACATTATCATCCAATTATCATTGCTTACTTTGTCAAGGGTAAACGACTATCTAGCAGCGTTCAGCGTTTGCTTATTGATTCCTGCATACAGTACCCAGACCCGCGCCCAAGCAGCGGCCCTCACCTTGCCTCCCACTCAATAGTTGTGTCGACGCTGACCATTTTATGACATGTTGCAGGCTGTATATAACTCTCCTTGCCCATTTTGGAGGCATTAAGCCAAAATGGGTAAGCGATTAGAGATCACTGGGCACTGCCAAAGAAATAATTGTGTTGCTTTTATTCCTGAAAATACAGAAAAATCACTGTGCTTAACTGCTGTCATAACTGAAACTTAATTCAATTCACAAACTTGAAATGGCACTTATCACTTCCTCGTCTTTCCTACTCATTTCATTCTCAATGACATCATCTGACAGAACTTTATACAAACCTCCTAAGGATAAACATTTCCAGTTTCACTTGTTTTCTTCCCACAGATAAATCACAGGAAATCTGGAATTCTTCTTCTTTCATCACAGATTTAAAAAAAACAAAACAAAGCTCCCTGAACAGAGTAAACAAAATAACCAAACTCAGACAGCAAAGAGGCAGGCACTACATCTCAGATTAATGGACCACATTTCATCTCAAAGTGCTTTCTTGGCATAAACAATACCTAAGGGTCACCTTACCCACCACTGAAATGGAGCCCCCTCTGAGGCACAGCAACTATATAACCAGGAGAAACACTCACTCATTCTCGAGGGCAAGGGTAGGCGACCTTTTTACTGTAGTGGTGGCTCAGTTGCAACCCTGACCCAATTTCCTCCAATTCTTGTACAAGCTGAAGATGGAAAAAAGGCAACGACACCAGAACCCCTCTGTTCAGTAGATCAACCCAACAACTAATTCAACAAGAAGTTGGGGACGGATGCTGGGGGGAGAGGCAACAGGCGGTTGGTGAGGCCTCAGCACTGACTGGGGCTCCGCCACTTCTCTCCCTCCCAGCTAGTCTGGGTATGATTAGGGGATTGTGAAATCTTGAGCTGGGGGCCAGACTGGCCCCGAACTTAGAAATGGACATCCCAAGAAAGGAACTGTTAAGTTCAGTGGAGCCACTTTGGATCAGTGCAGAAGAAACATTGGCATCATTTGATTCAAATACTAATGTGGGTGTTAGTTATTTAAAAACGTATAGTCTGCTAAAATGAATGACTTTAGGAATACAAGTGTATGTTATGTCTCTAAGGAAGATGTGGTTAGGGACCATCCCAATCAAAGCTACTACTTTCCAGGTACTTATGTTTCAAGTACCTTCTATCTCACTTAGTCCACCAACAACCTTACAAGGCATGTATTTATACTATTATTTCCACTTTACAGATGCGCACATTGAGGTGTGGAGAATTTAGTAGTCCTATGTTACATAACTAGTAGGTGGTGAAGGTTGAATTAGAACCCAGATGGCTCTAACTGCAAATCCCAGGCCAGCTCCACTCTCCAATTCTACCCCATGGGCAAAGTCAGAGGAAGACAGCATGACTTGGGATTCCCTACTGGACCTCTGGAAGGTGGGCAGCAGATGCTTGCAAGTAATGAGCGTAGAAGTGTGGCAGAGACCCAGGAAAGTGGAGAGGGAAGCAGAAGGAAGCCGGAGAACAGGAGAAGAGAAGAAAAAGAGCAAACAAGCTCAGAGAAGCTTTCTGAGATGGCAGACTGGGATAGTGAGGCTGAGAAGTCAGCCGAGAAGGATCAAAAGAAAAACCAGCAGAAAAAGAGCATGAAATCAAAGGACGCCAACTCTGTCGGGCAAGGCTGCTCAGACTTGACTTGAGCCGTGAGGAATGCGCAGGCGTTAGCTAGAGAGATGAAAAGGGTGGAGGAAGGAGAATTGATTCCAAGTTGAGGAAATTTCATTTTTCACAAAGGCATGGTGACACATACAAATCCTTGACATCGGCACACACCTTGCATGGTACGAGGGGAAAGGGAAAAGAGATCTGCAGAGTGATTAGGCACTGCGATGGAGCCCGCAGCTTTCTTTGCTTTTCACTCTTGGACTTGGAACCCTTGCTTGATCTCAAGGGAATGGAATGATGAGGGCTTAGTAGGTCAGGCTCCAGGGTGATCCTGATGCACACTTATGCAAGCACCCCAATTCTATTATCAAATTCAATTATTCACCCTGAAATTGAAAATCCTCCTTACCTTGCCATCCAACTAGACACACTGAATCCCATCCTCCCATGATTTACCTTTCCTCTGTTTACCTCCAGGGCCTCCCCATCAGAAAACCTCCCGTCTCAACAAGGCTCCTTGACTGGCTGAGCTGCCTGCATCCTCTCACATGCATATACTGAATATATGGTGCACTTAATTGGGACTTGATATGCCATTTCATAACAGCATTCTTCAGCCATTTCATTTATTACTCCCCAAGTAAGTGATATCATCTTCTGCCATTAGTCAGGAATTGTTTCATCTGGTTTCACTCTATAGTCTCTGGCACACGGTGATGTTTGACAGCTGCCTGGGGCTGTCAGGAGGGCACCGATATTGGCCCAGGGGTTAGCGTACTGGGCAGAGCCCAGAATCAGAGGTGTTCTATACATTACACATTTATTGAGCATCTATTGGATGCCAGGTGCTGTGCTATGTGCTGGAAATGAAAAGGTCAGTGAAAAATAAACAGCTTCTCTGGGTAACAGGTGCTCGCAGTAAGGCCCGGGGGTGGGAACTAGATGGGAAAATGTACAGAGAGATAATGGTGATTCACTATGGAAAATGTGGTAAGGGGCTTTAATCTTAGGTACCCTAGTGGCATGATGATAGCACAAAGAAGGGGTGAGGAGTTAAGAAGGCAGAACTAAGAGGCTGAGAGAACTTTTCCTAAATGAAATAATGTTTGAGTTGAACCTTGAAGGAGAAGCTTGACAGGTAAGTAAGCAGGGGGACAGAGAAGGGCATTCCAGGAAGAAAGAACAGCAGAAGCAAAGGACCTAAAGCATGAAACAGCAAGACACCCATTGGAAACCCCACCCACAGATCCCTCGACTACCATGTGGGCAGGCAACACCCTTAAACTCTGAGCTCCCACAACTTAGGGATGTTGTGATGGTCTAATGACACATTTCACACGAAAGTCACATTGTAAACTGTAAAGCACTGTGCAAATGTAATACATTTTATAACTGTCATTTCAATAGTCTTTTGGTGAACTGGAAGTAGACTTGAGGGAATCTCTGGGAACTGAATTGAACCTGTGTGCTAGAAGTGTTGACCCCTGCTTTAGGACAAGTAGGGAGGAACCTGTCAGAAATCCAATTAACATAAGCAAAATATAATTAGCTGATTTAGAAGTTGGCCAATATCATGAACATTAATGTGTTTGTGTTTACTCTCCCAAAACCACTGGGGGGCTTTCAGTGAGCACAGGAAGTCAATAACGAATTCTTAATCCAAGAAGCCACCGCATTTCCCCCATTGACAATGTCAGAATTGTTTAATATTTATTTACTACCTCCTTTATATTCAATACAGTCTGTTCTTCTGCCGTGGTAGACGGTAAACTAAATAATCGGATGCTGGGAGACCAAGACCTGGATACAGAATGTGGAGGGATGAGTTGAGAATGAAGACATTTTCTTCCCCAGCAGTTGACCACTTTACGTATGCCCTCTTCATGCAGAAAAAGCCCCAGAAGCTAGGCAGGGAGGGGGCAATCAGTAAGATTCTATAGCAATTCTTCATGAGAATTCTTAGTTTAATCATCACCATCACAATCTCTAACTAATATCATTAAGAGCTCACTATATACCAGGAAGCATTCTGAGGGCTTTGCATGTATACCTATTCAATAAGCACACTAACTCTATGGGGTGCTTATCATCATTAGCCCTACTGTAAGGATAAGGAAATCGAGGCTCAGAGAGGTTTTACAACTGGCCCAAGGACACGCAGCTAGTAAGTGGTAGAGCTGGGATGTGAATCTCTGGGGCTCCACTCTCTTTAGGTAGTTCTGTTTTCCTCTCACGAAGGAAAGAACGAAGTCACTACAATCTATTCCATGGCGTGGAGTTTCACTGGGAAGATGGGCAGGAGACAGGACTCCTTGCATTCAGTAAGTGGGGGAAGACTGAAAGCAGACCAGTAAAGGATGCCTGTCACCTTTTTAAATCCAAAAGGCTCCTTTGAACCCTCTCTTGAAAGGAAAGAGGAATTATTTAACTGAAAGATTTTCTAATTCTCTTAATATTTCTCTCTTTGTGATATTTAGTACCACAGGAAAGTTAAAAGCATGGGCTCTGGAGACGAAAGACAGGTCAAATCCCAACTCTGTCACTGACTGCTATAAGGAGCTGCGGAACCTTGGGTAAGGGGGCTTGACCTCAGTTTTCTCATGTGTAAAATGGGCTTCATAGATACCTACTTAGCAGACCTAGCAGAGAGGCTATGTGGAATTCAGCGTGTGTGTGTTCTATCATGCCTCATAGAAAGTGTTCAATAAGGGTCAGCTACTATTATCATTCAACTTTCTTTGTATTTAGCACACAGTTATGCATCCATGTCAGTTACTAAACAAGAACATTCTTAGTGTGCTACACCAATCTCTGGGGACATGTGAATAAAGTACAAAGCTGTTTAAAACAGACAGAGGAAAAGGGATAGTAAAGATGTTGAGAGGGGGGCCGCCTGGTGGCGTAGTGGTTTCGTCCACGCTTGGCAGCCCGGGGTTTGCCGGTTCGGATCCCAGGCGCCCGCCGACACACTGCTTGTCAGCCATGCTGTGGCGGCGTCCCATATAAAGTGGAGGAAGATGGGCACGGATGTTAGCCCAGGGCCAGTCTTCCTCAGCAAAAAGGGGAGGATTAGCAACGGATGTTAGCTCAGGGCTGGTCTTCCTCACAAAAAAAAAAAAAAAAAAAAGATGTTGAGAGGGACAGGAGGTGATCTATGAAGAATAACAGATCCTGGGAAAGTTTCCTGAAGATAGACTTACACGCAATGGTATCCAGTGCAGTTGAGCGGTTAAGAACAAGAAAAGAAAGCAAAAAACATGAGCATATGTTCCTTGAGTTGGAAGAATGGTCTAACCCAGAGATCAGAAAACTTTTTCTGTAAAGGGCCAAATAGTAAATATTTTAAGGTTTGCAAGCCATATGATCTGTTCAACTACTCAGCTCTGTTGTGGCGTGAAAGCAGCATGTGAAATACTCAAAGGAATGGGCGTGGCTGTGTGCCAATAAACTTTATTTGCAAAAACAGGTGGCAGGCCAGATTTGGCTGGTGAGGCCTGTGGGTTACTGACCCCTGATCTAATGGAAGTCTCATTAATAATTGCTATTAATAAAAGTTTTAGTACCAAGGTCTGGGAATGACTTTACATACATATATGCATATATATGTATGTGTGTATGTATATAAATCTTCCCATTTAAAATAATCCTTATTATAATTCTTATAATAATTTTCCTTCCATATATTTTCCTGAGTGGAAGGGAGTGGGATGAAGTTGTAGCCAGAGTGCCGGGAACTGTATGTAGCTCTGGATATAGCCTAGGGGTGCGTGGTGGGCATGGCAGTAGCCATCTCGTGTGTGTGTGTGTCTGCACACGCATGCTTGCACACACAGGTATGTTACAGCTGAAAAACTCTAAGAATGATTGGCTTGACGGAACTAGAACTAAACTAAAAATGAAGAGATCCAGGTCTGTCATTGATTAGCTGTGCAATCTTGGGCAAGTTATGATCTCTGCACCTCAATTTCTTCCTTATAAAATGGAATTGGGCTAAATAGGAAATCCCTTTTAGCCCTAAACATCTATGGGTCTAAAACATTGTGCAAAAGGATGCAACTGTTGGACACAATATATTCTACAGTATTTCCTACAGATGATTTAGGAAACTGAATTGAGTCAACTAGAACTGTCATGATTTTAATTGGATTAAAAAATGACTTTAATGGGTAATGTATCCAGTAGTTTATAATAATCATATAATTAAATAATCACAGGTACATCAGTTCAATCTTCAAGGTTCTCATGATAGAGTGGCAAGTTTTCAGAACAAGGTGCAAAAATCTTTCAGTCATTTGACAGAGCTTTATTTCACGATATAATTTATTTCATGTCATATTTTCAAATTTAATTGGTTAAATTTTGTGGAACTTTCTTGATGACATTAGGTAAGACAAATTATTTTTAACTTCTCAGGAGATTTTGTTTCCTAATCAATTTACTTATGCCCTTTTAAGGGGAGAATATTCACTGAGGGAAGCGACATAACCAATCTGGACATCAAAATATTCTCAGTAAAGTTCACATATCCAAATCAATATAATTGTGAAGGAGGTACAGTTGGCATGGCCTTTATACGACCCAGATCACCTCATGTGGCTGAGTCTGGAACCTTGGAGGGCACAGTGCTTATCTCCTTGAGAGGGACAGGAGGGTGGATTCACAGACAGAGAGGTGAGGGACAAGCAGCCGTGTCTACGCGCAGCTCCGTTGACAAGGCACTATTCCTTACACCGGAGGTTACCTCTGCACACCCTCGGGCTGACCTGAAGCCCCTGGTTAATCCAATTCTGAGCATCTCCTGAGTAAAAGCAGACAATAATGCAGACATGGACAAAATTGTACTGCATTCGTGTGAGTGAACTAGCGTCCAACAGGGATTATGCTGAGACCACCAAACTCATTTCACTTGTGACCTAATCATATCTCAAACTGGCCCCCTGTGGATATGAATTTATTAGAAAGAAGAATTCTTAGACAATTACTCTTGGGCCCGGGATACAGGCTCTTCATCAAGCCTGGGCATGCAGGACTTCTCCTTCAACTGGTTCCAACTACCTCACCCCTCCCAATCCTTCTTTTTTCCCCCATAGAAAAAACACATTCACTGTGGCTAGGAAAAAGAAACTGTGACTTTTTATAACAAGTCCCATAAATATCTAGAATGCGAGCTTTTTCTTTGTCAGACAACTCTGCAGGAAATGCTAGGAGACAAGAAGGAAAGAATCACTTGCCCATTCAGCTTAAATCTGTACTCCTCATTCATAAGAACATAATCCTTCCTGCTCCCTTGGAAGGCAGCAGAGTTTAGCAGAAATAGGACAGACTGGAGTGATGGAGAGATCTGGTTTTTAATCCTGGCTTTCCTTCTTCCTAGCTATGTGAACTTGGGCAAGTTACTTGACCTCCTCAAGGTGCAGTTCTTCGTCTGCAGAATGAGGATGATAATGGTACTAAGATCATTATATAATTACAGTACCAACACCTTTGGTAATGTACCATAGGCCAGTTGTGCCAATTAAGAGAGAACAATTCATGCAAAGTGCTTACTACAGTGCCTGGCACATAAGTACTTAATAAATAATAGCTCTTATTATTACATTGTTATTGTTAATTTGGCCAGCTTATAACAGAACCCTAGTTTGTCGGCATGCAGGGTACTGCAGATAGATCCGTGTGTATCACTAGGTACTTATTAGAATTTGAACAATCCTAGTGTCTTGTGATTTTAGCTCATGAATATTGAAATGAATCAATTTCCTGTTAAACCTGATTTATTAATTTCCTGTTGAACTTACCTGATGACAAGTGTAGGCATTCCATGGCTGGGTGCCTTACCACCTTTCTGCCAGTGGGTGAATAGGGCCTAATTCCTCCTTTTCAAAGCGCCACTGCCCACCAAATAGAAAGACAGTTGTGCCAGGGGACTGGCTTTCCACCCATTTAATTCAAGCTAAAATTTCTGTGTGCTGGAGAGAGAGCATCAAAATTATAAACGCACTGGGGTAACAACTCCCTTTTCATGCGAATCTATCTTGAAATTAATTTTCAAAATCTTCTAAAATTAGAAAAAGCATTTAAAAAATATTTTTGGTCAAATAAAGGCCACTGGACTGGAGTTTTTTTTCTCTTCTGTAAAATAAGGACACTAAGTTTGATGTTTTTAAAGGCTGGTTTCATCTTTATAATTCTATAAGAATATCTAAGTCTCTACATAATAGTTCCACATAAATAAGAAATAAATTCCTTGCCTAGCTGTAGAAAATGCAGACTGTTTGTTTCTGACCTTGCCACAGAAGAAACCAGAAGTTCTCCTACAGAGAGAGAAATACTTCTCAGCACACACGGAGACATACCGGAATGCAAACCCCACATCAAAATGCTGCTAGAGTTCATAACTCAAATTTCTTTATCCTGTAGCTGTTCAGGGACCCCATTAAATTGTTTTCCACAAATGCCATGAGGTTTGAACCATTTGTTATAACATTTGAGTCATTTATAAGATATTTTGATCCGACAAATCTGGAAGTAGCTGTCGAAAGGAAAATACATGACTAATGTCAGCTTCATCTTGTTTCAGATCAAAGCAGGAACACTGCGGAGTCCTACAAAACTTTTCTAGGGTGTTGAATGGATTTCTTCACTTCTGTGTGTTGGCAGGAAAACAACACGCCTTGTCACAGGCTATACTGACCTCACTGGAAAAAAGATGCTCTACAAATTTGATGATGATGAAAAACTATTTACAAATAGCCAACCAGCTTGGATCCAAGATTAAAAATTAGTATGGTATTAAGGAGGCTGTAAACAAAGAAGCACAAGTTAACACAAGTTATAAAAAAGGAGACTAAAAAATTCAGCCTCGATTTTCCTTAAGCCTCCGGTGCTCACTTGCTACAGAAGCATTCTTTCTGTCACAGTGGTAATGAGAGAGGCTAATAAAAAAGTCGAAGACCTGTTAAAAATTAATTCCTATGTAGAGTGTGCTACTCAACTCATGCTGGGTAGACTAGCAGTGTGAGTATATTCTGGAAGCTTGACCATCCACATCCCAGACTAAAGGAATCAGAATTTCTGAGGGTGGGACCCAGTAATTGAGTTTTAACAAGCCTTCCAGGGGTTCTGATGCATGCTAAAGTTTGAGAGGCAGTGAAGTAGAATACTACAAAAAAACCACCTACTATCTGGGCAGGCCCAGTGGTGCAGTGGTTGGGTTTGTGCTTTGGAGTGGCCCAGGGTTCACAGGTTCAGATCCTGGGCACAAACCTACACGCCGCTTATCAAGCCATGCTGTGACGGGCATTCCACGTATAAAGTAGAGGAAGATGGGCTTGGATGTTAGCCCAGGGCCAATTCTTTCTCAGCAAAAAGAGGAGGACTGGTAACAGATGTTAGCTCAGGGCTAATCTTCCTCAACAAAACAAACAAACACCTACTATCATAGTAAACACCCTATGGAAAAAATTTGGTTCTTTTCATACAAGAACAAGTAGCCTTGCTACCAAAGCATGCTTCCATCTCTTTGACCCTTGTTCAGTTCAGGTGCTTCATTTATTCCCTCTAGCATTCCCAGCAGAGTTCACTGGCTACCAGTGAGCAGTCTTTATCCATCATCTTTCTTTTTAATGCACAAGGAACCAGTGGCCATCGTCTATCTAACCACCAAAGATGATACAACAGCACGCCCAAGAATCATGCCAAAAATGTCACCCAACATATCTTTTAAAATACTAATTTTTGAGGTATTGTATGTCCTTTGATCTTCCTTTGAAATTTGGCCTTTTTCTTATTGATTAAATTGCAATTTTTCTAAAACAGCTTGTAATTGAATTATCCAGTGAAACATGCCGAAAGGGATCAAAAGTGACGGAAATAAAAATAGGAAGTTGTATAATTTACAATACACATGATTTGGTTGCTGAGGTTTTAATCAAATCAAATGGAGCAATAAAATAACAGGTGATTGAATTACATGGAAAGATAATGCATTGCATTTGAAGACCCCGATGCTTCTTGGTAAAGTCTGTTGAATTTACAATTGTGCTGTCTGCATCTCCCCTGGGAGATCCAACTCTCAGGGGGTTTCCCTCCACAAAGGGGCCCTTAACACTGTGCTGAATACTTTCTTCTCAAAGAAAAGAATACTCACAAAATAAAGGAACTATGAAACTGGGAGTTTCTGGTAAATTATACACTCAGCACCAGCATCAAATAAAAAAAAAAAAAAACACACAAAAACTGTCAGAATTACTGGAGGTATCCTCCCTAAAGAAGTGCTCAGGTAAGAGCTTAAAGCTCATTAGTTCCCTCTACCTATGCCTAAGTGACCACTGAAAAACATAATACAAAAAAAGTGGATATTTAACATATTGGTAAAGAACACACAAACCATCAAGGCAACTGCTTGAGAGGTTACCTTTTGCTATACAATTGCTAAATACCTTATTAATACTCTAACAATCTACATCATGCATCCATGTTCACCTTAGAGGAGACAGGTGGTAATTTCCCAGTAAGCCCAGGCCATATAGAGTCCATTGAAGAATTTGTTACATAAGCTAAACCCCAAAAGCTTAAAATCTTACAACGCCCAGAAAATGTAAACTCCTTTTGCCTCACTCATGGCTTTCAGAAACAGACAATAACATCATGAACACCTTATCCAGTATTACTTCGAGAAAATGAATTCCTTATGACATAATGCTGTTAGTCATGGCTATGAGGAATCGTACGTCCTTTTCAAAGTTATTGTTGATACCTGGGCAAAGCTCGTTTCCAAGCCCCTGGGAGCTGGAAGGGATTTAATTTATTGCTCTAGGGAGAAGGAGGGAACTTTTGGCTACTGAACTTTCCAGACAACCTCTGAATCATAGTGGCGATTGTGAAAGTGTCAGTAAGAAATAGAAGCCATGAATTCCTTTCCTGGGGTCTGGTTTTGATGGATGTGGAGGCCCCTAAAGCGTGGTGGAGACAAGGTTTAAGCAAACACGTTTTAGGGCACAGATTCTGAAAATTGAGTACCACTGTCCCACCTGCTGTGCTTCATTTCAGAATCCACAGCCATCATTAGCAGAGAACAAACTGCTTTTCCAACCACACACCACATCGTACTGCTCCAGCTCGCGCTGGAAATTGCAAAACTCTTATGGAGCAGCATGTCCTGAGAGCTCTCTCTCTCTTTGTCAGACCCCTCTGATTTTTATTATCCTGGGGTGTTCTGGGGGAGGGGAAAGAAAAAGTGTGTGCACACATAGGTTCAGGATATAAAAGCTCTGGTAGACCTTACATTTGATGCTGTGTTTCCCATTTAAAAATAAATGGACAAGGCCGACCGAGGAATCACAACACAATTCTTTAAGTTGAATTTGGCACCAAAGAGACTCTGATGACAGTCATAACCATAGATGGATAGAGTTTTCTACACTCTACCTCAGAGGCTCAGGGAGTCCTGAAGACCTGAGAGAAGTCCTGCCCTCACTGCAAGGTCAAAGGGGGTCCCCTGACGTTAGCTCAGTGATCTTGCTGGCGCACTGAAGACCAGTGACAGGAACCGTCACGCCTCTCTCACAAGTACCTACTAACTTAGAGGAGGCCCAGAGGAAGCCCCACCTTCCCCTGCAGGTCTCCCTGATTGAGAGTCATCTCCACCGGCAGTCATCCTAGTCTAAATCTCCACACCACAAAACCCAGACAGTTAAGCACTTAATTACAGAGTCATTTTGTACATGAAGGAACAAGAAGACAGTTGCAGAGGACAGTGAGATTAATATTAAGATCTGTTAATCTTAGTTCTTTGTTCTGTTCATCTTAGTTCTGCCTGCCACCGACCAGCTGCTGGGTCAGGCCAAGTCATTTAACATCTCTGGGTACTCGGCTTGTTCATTTGTGAAATGAAACAGGTGAGGACGGAAATGAGTAAGTCAATTGGTTACTCCAGTCCCTTACAGTTCTCAGATTTCCTTCTCCTCTGCCCTTAAGGAGTTTACACTCTGTATGGGGAAATCAGATATTAAAATGTAACAATTACATAAAAACAAAGGAGTCACTAACATTAGGTGATTTGCCACGAGAACCCATGGCAACCTACGAGCAAAAATCAATAGTAATGCCAATCATACCACCCCGAAGACTTCTGAACCAATCTCCTTACATATAGGACATAGTTTCAGTTAAAAAATAAGGTCAAAATCACTTTTTAAGGTTCAAGAGAGCTAAACTACACTTTTCCTAAGAAGGACAAACAGGCCGCCAGCCTCTCAATCAGTAAAATCACTCTACAGCACGAGCAGGATGTCACCTCCCCACACACAGAGGTCACTGGCAGAGAGCACAGGGCGGCCAGGGGCCCCCACCGGCCTGGCCAGGGACAAGTGGCCGGGAGGAGAGTGATGTCAGCCTCGTCAGAAAAATGGCTGCGGTTTTAGATCGCCATGCTCACCAAGGCCTCTGACCCCCTCTCGATGGGAATGTTTTCCTCTCTCGGCTGTGCCACAGGTTCAGGGAAGCTGAGGAAACCATGTGGTCATGAAAACAAACAAATACACCTTAAAAGAGATCATACCCGCTCTCACTCTGGCAGTCGGAGTGTTACATGGCTCTCCCCTTCGTGGCTTTAAGCAGCCTCTGCGTTTACTGAGCCCCTCTGAGGAACACGGAGGACGGCGGCGCACCAGTCTACCTGTGGTTTGCGTGTGTGCCGGCTTCCTGGACACTGAGAAGTCGCCCCAAGTTATTTGCACTTTTCAGTGAAAGGGAAGGATAATTTCTGGAGGCTTTGGGATTTACATGGTGCAAAACAACAGCATGTTGAATAAACTTGGCTTCAGCTGGCTATCCCTCTCCTCAAGCTTACCTCTTCTTACTCAGTGTAACCCTCCCATTCTCGCTAGGCAGTTCCTAGTTCTGGGGGGGAACCGAGGCCTCACCCTGCAGGCACTTGGTGATGCATCCAGAAGTGATGATTTGTCACGTAATTATAAGGACAGCTAAGATTTTGTTCTGAATTAAACACCAAGCACTGTGTGTGCAGCTGGCTCCTTTGCCCAAGCAAACTGCTTGTAAATTTTATTGTGCTCCTTTGGCTGCTACGGTTTCTCGCTGGCTTTGCCGTAGCACGGGAAGCCTGGAAATCCGCATGCAGGCCGCGCCCTCCTGCAGGAACAACAACAATATTATATGTTACGGAGACTCGGAGGTTGAATGACACTTTAGCAAACTTTTCCACGGCAAGCTGCGTGCTCTCATGGAAGAACCCCTTGGCAGCAATGTCATCCTCTCAGAGTCGTGATGGGGGTCAGGGAGGGGGAAGAGAGGGAGACTTAGTCCTAAAAATGACAGAGACCCACACATGCACCCCTACCCCAAAGATGGAAACTAATTATACATCACAATCAGAAAAGTGTGCGTGTATGTATGCGCACCACAAACAAGTAAAGAGAAAGTACAAAAAATAAAAATAAAAAATCCAGACTCAAAACTGGAAGCAAAAGAAGATAGTCACAGAAAAACTACCCGTCTTAAAGGAAATCTTAATATTTACTAGACAAAGAAAGTTAGCAAGAACATTTTGCGAAACAGAGCTGAATAATTGGAACTCTGTAAAATCAGAAAGAAATTCCATGTTTCATTGTTGGGGCATATTCCCAGAATGAGGAAGAATAGGCTAAAATTGAACTGGAACTCCATTTGAAGATGGAAACTTATATAGCCTCTTACTACTGGTCAGATAATAAGAAGACTAATCTGACCATGCTTAGGAAGAAACCACGCTGTGAGCAATTCAGGGAACAGAATAAGAGGAAGGAGTGGCCATTTTTAGGGTCAAAAAGACCAAAAACATTAAGCAGGTTCCATTGGCCAGAAATGAACAGACATAAAATTCTCAAGGTCTATTTATACTTACTTCAATGCCCAGTTGTTTTAATTCCCACACAAGATGGCAGTCTAAGGTATTTCTTTCTATTTGGTCATGAACAGACATTATCAGAAATAGAAAGGAAAACAAATAGCAGCAAAATCTATGAAAAGATATTTTTTCTCTATTCACTTCTCTCCAGTAACCAAAGTATTTTGCACTCTATCCTTATGTTCTCCATTTGGGCTAACATCCCAAATACACCAGAAATATTCTTACATCTCTGGGTGGGAGTAGGGGAATCCAACACACTCATTCAAATTCCACAAAATGGACATCATAGTCCCTAATGGACATTAGACCTGCAGTAGTTCATGTGCTGAAGTAGAGATGGCTCTTTTATATAACTTCCCACAGAGCAAACGAATTTTTTTCCAGTTTGAGTCTATTGTTGATATCCTTTGGCCTGATTAGACTCTAAAAGCTAATCGTTGGATTCAAATGCTCAATGATGACCTTGGGAAAGTTCACAATTGAACGGGAGGAACTTTTCAAAGTCACCAATTTGGGAAAAATGAATTTCTGGGGTGTGAAGAAAAAGAAAATAGAGAACATAAAGTTTCTACTTCAAGTATGAGAACAGGGTAGACATTGTCTCCCTATACAGTAGTCCACCCAGATCTGAGGTTTTTTTCCCTTGTGACAGGATAGTCAATAAATATTTATTGACTGGATCCAGAGCCTGTGGCTTCTGGATGCCTACCATACACTGATATTGCCCATAAAAATAGCCTTTAATCATGTTAATACAAAATCTGCAGATTTGTCCTATTTAGTAGAAGCTAGTTGGTATGGAAAAATGTCAGACTATGATGTTATAACCAGTATGCGGTTTGTTAACATTTAGTGGAGAGAGTTTGGTACTATAAAAATAAACAGACAACCCCAAAACAATCATATATTTAATTGTAAAATATAAGGAAGGAGTCTTTCTTTTAATCCTTTCATTTAATCACTTAGACAATATCTTTCACTTATGCATAGCATTGCAGATTGCAGAAAGTCAGATACATATGGGAAGGTGCCTCATGCTTCTGTAATTAGCATTAATTCAACAAGTATTTACTGAATACCTATGATATGCCAGGCTCTGTTACAGGATTAGAGGACAGAGCAATAAAAGTACAGACAAAACCCATGCCTTTACAAAGTTTATATGTGGTTTGGAAAGACAGACAATAAATGAGTATATAGTATCTCAGGTGACAATAAGGATAATGGTGACACATAAAGTCAGGTAAGGGAGGGGCAGGGCAGGGCAGTGGGGGCTGCTTTTTTATTCTGGGTGGTCAGAGAAGGCTTCTTATAAGATGCAATTTGAAAACAGAGTTCAAAGAAGACAGAGTCTATGGATGTCAGGGTGGAGGAAATACTTTGATAGAGAGCAAGGAAATGCAAAAGTCCTGAAGAAGGGTGAGCTTGGTATGTTCGAACAGCAAGGAGGTGGGGGAGCCAGAGAAGGTGGACAAGGGCGAAGGTGGTGGGAAATGAAATCAGAGAGGCAGCCTGGGCAGGAGAGGTCGATCACGAAGAATCTCGGAGGCCATCGGACATCAGGTTATTTGAATGTCACTGCGCATTTGTGTTCAACTGTGTATCTTTGAGAGTAAGGAGACATAAATTTTCTAATTTGGAAAAACCTGCTCTTCTTTCTTGTTTTGAATAAATAAATAAATAAACTAGACAAATCTGGCTGATTTGAGTATGGCTCAGTTATTTTTAATTTAATTTTTGGTAACTAATTTTTAAGCCACCCACCAAAACTCCATTTGTGTGATAAGGGAGTACAGATGGGTTACTGAGGGATATGGAAATTAATCCCAGTTCCACTGAAAGACCTTTTAATAACTCATATGTTGTTTTACCTCATGTAAATTTCTATCAAGCAGGATTTCTTCAAAACTCTCTGAGGAGCATGTCTGTAGGGTGTCAACACAGAAACTGCTAAAGTTGGAATGAAGAAACTTGATTTTTTTTCTAGATAGCATATGATCTTTCTCCACTTTCTCCCATTAAATATTCAACCACCATCAATTTAGGACCTACTATGTGGCTGCAATATTTATATTGAGCTACCAATTTTATTTATAAATTATAGTCTTAGAAGTTAAAATGTATTAATTCTCTAGAGTCAATATTTAAGTAGCTGATATATACTCCTGTTATTAATAATCTTTTATCAAAAGTATTGAGAATGTTCTGATCTTGATACCTGAATAACTGCTCGTGCATATTAACTTACTATTCTTGCTAAACTTCCAAAATTTATTTCGAAAGCACTAAAGGCAAATATTTGTCTAAAATATTTAACTTATTTTGGACAGAAAATTATTGGCTTGTTTTCCTAGACGTTTTCTCCTTTGTTTGGACCATTTTCTTTCACCACTTCTTCTTCTGCCTAATTCTCATCTGTCCCTGTAGTTGTCAGCTTCCTTCCAAGTCTGCGTTTTTGGGTGTTCTTCTCATAGGATTCCATGGCATGCTGGTGTTCTGCTATCCCAACACTAATTGCAATTGTCTATTTACTTGTCTGTAACTCCCCCAAAGGGTGTATGCACCACTATTGCAGGGGCTGTGTTTATTCTGCTCACCACTGTTTCCATGACCAGAAAAGCTGCCAACACATAGTAGGTGTTGAATAAATATTTGCTTAAATCAGCACTTAAGGATCCAACCCTGAAAAAAAATTAATTCATATAATCTTCAAGTCTAACAATTTAATTCATTTAATCCTGTTGCAAAAGGGCTATTACCCTTTAAAATGGACAGCCAATTTAAAATGCTACATAGAGACCGTTAGAGAATTTCCATCCCATATGCCAAGGAAGCTAAGTAAACCAGTTTGTTCTGCATACAATTAGAAATATAAAAGTCTGGGGAATCACATTTCTTAAAGCTCAAGCCAGCTTTTATTGTTGGTAGTTTTGTAAATGCATTACATATTCTATGGTATTTGTGAAGTCTTCAAAGCACATGCAATATAAAAATCTTCTGCCAAGCACAATAACACACAACATAAGAAAAAAGGCCAGGCAATGTAAGTCAGTTCACAGAGGAATTCAAGATGGCAGCTTGTTCAATCCATTCGACATATAATTGGGCTTTCATTTACGATCAAGCACAGAACTCAAGATCCATTGGTAGCTTTCTCCCCTAAAAAGATTAAACCTAAGGCATTAGTGCTACTAAGCTTTTCCATACTTCTGCAAGGGAATTTTTGGAAGCAATGGTTGACTCCCTATGTGATGTGGATAATAGAAATTATAGTTTTGGATTGAGATTTATTTTTGCAACCCTGGAATAATAACTAGATAATAATATCTCGATAAGATTGTTGTGCATGGGACCTTAAGCAAATATGTTGAGGTAACCTTCCCACCAACCAGCTTATAGTAGAACAACTAGTCCTTTCCCATTGCATTATGAATGTTTCCTTGTATATCAATATAAATTCTCCATCTAAAGGGAGAAAATTAAAGGCAAAGAAAACAGATGAACAAAGCAGAACGGGAAAAAGATTCAGTTGGGAGTAATTCCCTCTTCTAGCTTTTGCTTCAATTCGTCTTTTCTGGCAGGGGTCAAATTTTTCCAATGTGAAAGTTGTATTTCCCTCCAGGCTCTCTGGAACATGTAATTTTTTCAAGTATCAATTTTTTAACTAGGCTCAACAACCTATAGATAAGAACATAAGGTTCTGCCCCATTGCCATGTCCTTTTTTATAAAGAAGCAAGAAATAGCACAACATGGTCTGTAGAAACTCTGTGTCAATACATTAAATATCCTGGAGCCACGGAATCCAAAGGTGTCATTCTATCTTACCAATTACGGTCTGGTTATTTTCTTTTTTGATCATTTATTAAGCAACTGCCACATGCCCAATATGTTTTCCAAGCATTATGTCTAATCCCTGAAACAGCTGTATGGCATAAGCATTATTCTCATTGTGAGAATAAGTATCTTGTCTCTGAGTTAGTAAGTGGCTCAGCTGGCAAGGAAACTCAAACTATTTACAATATCTGTGGCTATTAGTACAGTATTACTAGTGTGCATTATGTATTACAGGTATTACTGTAATTGTTGATATTGTTACATAGCCTAGTCAATGTCTTACTTATCTCCTTAAGGAGTTCAAAGCCAATTCCTTTTGGTTTTTGCATTAGCATTCTTTTCTGCCATCATTTTATGTGTATTCTGGGTTATATTCTGATAACTGTGGAAATTTAAAAAAAATCTTGAGAGAGTTTAGAGTATATTATTTGTTGAAGTGATTGCTTGAATTATAGCTCATGCAGAAGATGCTGACAAAGAGAGTATAAATAGTGTAGATGCCTGATGAGTAGCTGAGTTTGGACTACATTAGACCCTTCCAAGTCCCTGGAAGTTTCCCTAATTCCTGGATGAGATGTTCTTACTTTAATCAAGACCCCAAATTGGTGGTTCAATCTGTAGTACAGAAAACAGATTGGTAAGAAGCAGAAGAAGCTTTTATGGGGGTAGGGACATCTCACAGTAAGTTATTAGGCTAGGACTGAAAGAAAGAAGAGAAGGAAACAGAGAAAAGGGTTTTATCACATGATATTATGAAGATTTAAGGAAAGAGGCTTGGAGATGGTATAGCCAGTAAAGAGAAGTGTTGGAGAAGACACTGTTGAGAAAGAAAAACAACTACTTATTTGCTAGCAGAATTGTAAATAGGATAAGAAGAAGTATAGAGAAGGAGCCTCACAAAGACAGAATTTGGCTTTGCAATCACTTTATTTTGGGCAGAGAAAGAAAACATACAAAACCAAAGATAAAATCAGACTCCTTCAGAAGTGAATAGAACTGTTGAACAGGGAGCAGAATTCAGGTCAGAAGAGAGCTCTCCATAATAGAGGCAGAACAGGAACTCAGCTTTGGCTAACAGCAATGAAGGTGATGATTAGAAACCTAGATTTGAATGCCAGGGACCTAACTGAAGGTAAAGATCCTTCTCCATGGAGAAAGGTAAAGAAGAAAAGGGGAGGAGAAACATAAAGTGCTAAAAAAACAAGGAGACAATGCACTTAAACTAAAGTTAGAGACAGAAAGCAGAAGAAAAAAGGAGATGCTTTTAGGGGGCTGGCCCAGTAGTGTAGTGGTTAAGTTCATGCCCTCTGCTTTGGTGGTCTGGGGTTTTCAGGTTTGGATCCCGGGTGCAGACCTACACACCACTTATCAAGCCATGCTGTGGCAGGCATCCCACATATAAAGCAGAGGAATATGGGCACAGAAGTTAGCCCAGGGCCAATCTTCCTCAGCAAAAAGAGGAGGATTGGCAACAGATGTTAGCTCAGGGCTAATCTTCCTCACCAACAAAACAAAACAAAAGAGATGCTTTTGGGGGGTATTCCCCCCTGTATTCCTACTACCTCCAGCTGCTGGCCTTTTATTTAATAGACTTTTTAGTCTATTTTATATGTGGTGTTAGCGTTTTAAGTGCAAAGATAATTTTTAATGCTATTATAGATTTGGGAACAAATAAATAATATTTTATTTACTTATATTACCCTCATGACTTGAAATTAATTTTTGGACGGGGAGCAATTGGATGAATTAGATGAAATAATGATACTGCAGCTCATTAGAAGGTTTACTCACTTGGTCCTTTCCCTGAAGAATGATTCACTTATTATTTAATATATAAATGTGCTCCAGACAAAGTTCCCAGTACAGTTATCTCCTTGTTTTGTGACATACAAATTCCAGAGACTGTGACATCCAGCACATGAAAGTCCAACATAGAAATCAGAAATTGATACCCAGATTCCTTAATGGGGCTCCTAAGAGAGTGTGCTTCCCTTGCAGAGCTGCTGTGGGCTCTACCTGTTCCTGAGGTTCAGAAAGGGCTCAGGGCTGTTAACACTCTAGTCATGAACCTGAAATCTAGACACAGGAGCCATTTTTCGAGGCTAAAGAAGCATGGATTCCAGAGAGGAGACCAATATGAAACAAGGAATGGGAATCGAAAGATCATGTTCAAAAACCCTGGTGGGAGGAAAAAGGAGAGAGTGGGATTAGGGAGGTTGCAATGTGTTCTTTTGTTGTTGTAAAGAAGAGTGGTCAAGATTTAGTAGGACCTATTATTACCTTTTAAGAAAATGCTACATTTTTAAGGAGAGTAACAGCCTTGGATTTCAAATTCACCTCTAATACTATTACCCCTCATAGATAATAAATCAACTTATTTACATATTATGCAAAATACACATTACTGAGCTGCTGACCTTTCAGGCTGCCACTATAAAGAGGGATGTGGTTCCTCTTACGGTTAACGTTAGTCTTCAGATTCACTGTTTTACCACATAAAGAAAGTTTTCATTAAAATAGCCTCTAATAGAGACGATGGCCATATAGGGCATGTTTAGCACACACCTTTTACTTTACATCATTTTGTAAGAATCTATTCTTAAGGAGATATAAAGTCATATATTGATATGTCTTCTAGTAGCTAATATTAAATATCAGAATCACGAAAATAATTTCTCTTGATGTAAATCAAAGAGAAAGCATTTTAAGTATCAATATTTTAAAAAATATACATCTTCTAAAATGTTTATTTTATAAATTGTTCCTATTAGCAGGGAAACCTGTTCTAATCCTATGAAATATTCAGCCATTTGAATTTGTGTGTTTAATATCGTTTGGGGGCCGAGTGTCCCGTGGGAGCCCACACTAGCTCTGACACTGGCCTGCTAGCCTGTCCCTTTTCATGGCTTACATTTAAATCTAGTTTAGATCACCACTTTAATGTGCTTGGAGATCACATTTTACAAAACAAGCAACAAATTCTGCTTGTGATTACACTGCCCCACATGGTTTTGTCTCCAAGTTACAGCGCACAACTGGAACTGAAAACAGGTGATGTAAAGAGCAGCCAGGTCAGACAAGAACCCTATCTGAGGGAGTTTGCATAGTGTTTCTGTGAAGAGGCTGTATTTGCCTCTGGTAACCCTATTCGTGATGGAAATAAAAACAGCAACAACTTGACTAAACCCAAAGACTAAACCCTTCCATTAGATCCAAGCATTTGGGTCATCCTCATGTTAAGTGAAAACCACACTGGTTCATCTGTGCCAGCCTCTGAATGGTTTGGCTTCACTGATTAGATGTATAAAACCAGGGTAAGGGTCTTCCCTGATCCCCAGATCCTCTTCTCAGAGCATAGAAACCTACTTTGAAAGATATCCCAAGGGGAAATTCACATAGCTTGATGTGCAGAGATACACGAGCTTCAAACTAAAAATGCCACTACTTGGGATTCTTAAACACCTTTTCTTCCACCCACTTCCTAGATTTGAAAAATAAATCTCTTTTAGGTGTTATTGCATTTCTTAAAGAAAAATCCCAACTCACACTCCATGGATTTGTTTGGTTATGGATGGCTCAGTGATTGCTTGGCTCCAAACTATTAGGCACCTTCCTCAAACTCTCTTCCTTTGTCGAATAATCATGAAGACTTATGACCCTTTTTGCTTTTGAAGATGTGGTATTGTGACCCTGAAGCTACAGTTTCATAAGAAATCAGTGAGGGAGAACAGTGACAATGGGGGGAATGTACGAGAAACGCAGTGAGCCCTTGGTTCCTTTATTTTCTTCTGTTCAGACTCCACAAGACAGAAGCAAAACAGAGACCTGAGATGGGCAGAGAAGAAAAAGCAGCAAAGATCAGGCAGTCTTCTTCCTATGTCTTGCTGTGAGAAGGCTGCCAGAGATAAACTGCTGGAAGCAGTGGGAAATGAAGAAAAACAAGAAAGCATCCAGACAGCAGAAGGATTGGTATGTTTCAGCATGTTGGGACCTTGTTCAGCCCGCAAATATTGTTACTAATATTGGATGTGTGTGCATTATCAATAACAGATAAAAGGTCTCTATTTTAACTGGTTAAAACTCCTGTCCCATGGGTAAACGCCAAATTGAAGCTAATTGAGAGGCACACTCAGATCAAAAAAATGCTGTCAGAGCTTCACATGGCAGCCAGGCACAGGAGTACTGAGAACTGACCAGACTTTAGGTCACGTTGTTGCTTATAAGTGATCTCAGACGATCCTGCTCTCTTTCTCCAGTTGGTTGAGGTGGTATAATGAAGCTAAACCTTTAAGCACTGTGGGATAATAGAGTCTAGACTTGTTTTATCCTCTCCCTCTTTGTTTGTTTTAAAAAAATGGTTAAAGCTTGAAATTCACCCTTTAGGATTTGGAGGGCATTTACAAAAAAAGTTAGTGTACTAGCAGGTTTCAAATTTAGTTTTCTATTTTTCCTGGGGACCCATTTATAAAGTCAAACCAGAAGAGTCATGAAAGTCTCTGAGGTCTGTTTCTGGAAAGAAATCAAGCCTGGACACACTGCTCTTTTTGGCAATATTTTTTGGGGAAGTTAAATTTCTAGGTAAGTTTAACTCTGTAGATCGTCACTTGTTTCAGGCCTCTTCCTACAGTGTTAATGTTCTTAAAAGATTTTTTTCCACGTGATTACACAACTTCTTTCACCCATTACAGCTGTCTCTTTCATCTGTATATCTATCCATCCATATATATATATATATATTTATCTTTCATATTAATTTTTGACTTTATAAGGAATATACCTGTGTTTTTGAACAACAGTAGTAGAAATAAAAATGTCTTTTACTGCCTAAGCATGTTTGTGACTCTCAAGACTTTGCATCTCTCAGACCAAGTCCCCCTCCGAGGTTGGGGCCCTGCAGGTACAGGTCTGACCCCAGTTCCATTCTCAACTTCTGTGGGTCTCCTCAGCTGCAACATCACTAGTCTAGCTTCACAGCCTGATCCCCAAGTTGGGAAACTTTTGAGACACTGAGGCTCCAAACACAAGACCTAAAGCAGAAAGGTCACTGTCAACAAGGGGTCATCTACGCAACGCATGGAGTAGGCCTTTGGTTTCACACCCCAACACTGCACACACATTGACGAATGGACACAGCAGGACTAACAGGTATTTTTCTAGGCTTGTGGAATGCATAAAAAATACAAACATCATGGATGGAACCATTGCTTCAACATTAGGGGTTTCTCTAAGGCTGTTGTAGAAGTGCCTGCTTTCCTGGTGCGTGGTGTGAAGTGGAGGCCTGTTCTTAGCCCCTGCGCTGAGCTGGGCTCCGGGGCGGGCCACGGGAACAGAGTTCTCTGACTGACACAATATAATTTGGAGCCATTACAATGTATTGTATGTAGGACACTACTGTGGAGCTCTTAATATGCAGAATTTTGCATAGTATGAATGCTAATCATTTTTACGATGATGCTATTCATATAATATGTAATACTTGCTAAACAAAATTATGAAACATAATTACTGCTCAGACACAGTTGCTGCTTTCAGTCCTCAAAAACCCAGTCATTTAAAATTGTGTTTTCTTTAAATAAATGGCAACAATCCCCGCTAAAGACTATGTGCCTAGATAATTTCCTTTTCAAAAAAGGAGCCTTTTTATCTTTAGTGAGTGACAAAACATCCTTTATGAAAGGTTTATAACTCAGCCATTTAAATTTGCTTCAGGCTGAAATTTGGCATGCAACTTCTCATCCTGGGAGCACAGTTTTTATTTTACTAAATTTTAGTGAAATTGGTTTGGCTGGTTTTTAGTCACAGGGAAGCAAAGGGGTTAGCTCCTCCCTCTATTTTCAGCTAGATAATGACAGAGCCTTAATTATATATCATCTCTCCGCTCGCCTCTCACAGCAGGCTGAGGTAACGTGGAGCACGTCTGGATAAGCGTCTGTGTGTCTGCATGTACACAACATGTGGGTGGACAAACACATGCGGAAAGATGGGCGAGAAAGTTCCCTTTCATTCTGCCTCTAGTTGAACTGAAGAGCAAATCCACGGTTTCAGAGCCACAGAGCGAGGCCCTTGTACTGCTCCCCAAGGAGCAGCTCATAGACAAGACAATTCTTCCCTCTGGCAAGAGTATAAATTAGGAGGGCGAAAAAAAGGAGGAAAAACTAGGAGCGCAAACAGAACTTGACCATCAGACCTTCCCCTGATGTTCAGAAGGTATTTAAAGAGGTTTTACCAGTTTCATCAATTTGTCAGGGGGTAGAAGAAAGCAAGCTCAGAAAACACAACAAAAATAGGGCTCACATTTCAATCTGCCACCATCATGATGATGAGAAGTTTCCTGGGAAGTGTAAACTGACTTGTCAAATGAAAGAAAAAGAGAGTGGCTAATGGTTTCTGAGCACAAAGCTCATGCAGTAAGAATGTAACTTTCACTGTAAAGTGCCCCTCCTCAGATCAACGTATCTTAGGAGGAATTTTTAAAACAAACAAAATGCATATCTTGAGTGCTGAAATACCATAAATCAAGGTTAAGGGACAGTGTGGTTCTAACAAATATAGTGACAGGTTAAGATCAAGGGATACCTTGACATTCTCCTCAAAAAGGTCAATCTAACTGGTCTGCAATGTAAAAATGAAGAGCCTGCCATCATTGCCATGGTGAAAGGTCAGACACCAGCCGATTGGTGATAGAATTATCAAATTAACCAATCGATGTATGTGAGTAATAGATGTAAGCAATCCTCTGGGAGGGCCACAGGGCAAATGCCAGCTCATCAATAACGCATTGCTGTGGACAGCAAGCTCCCTGTTTCAATCCGTGTCCCTTCCATTACCAAGAGGAGCCAAACCACGTCCAATGAATATCCTATTTACATATTACATTCTAAAAGGGATGAAAGGCCACTGCTTTAAATATTAGTCCTTCACTGAAATCTTCTACAAAGCTTTGTAGAATAATTACCATCCCGGGTAGAAAAAAGAAAAAGCAACTCTCCTCTTCACATGAGAGAAACATTCACAGCCCCCTAAGTAAACAGAAAGAAGAAACTCTTCCTCTATGCTCCCTTATCAGTTTCAGGGCTAGACTCCATTAGTAAAAACATTTTACCTGTGACAGCTACAGGTATATAAATCTCATGCTTGATTGTGTGCCAACTTCTGCATTGTTTAAAAAAAATTTAAAGATGCACCTATTATCCCAGTGACATTAAAATCTTTCTGAGGTATTATCACAGTGGGAGTGATAACAACTCTCACTACTAATTAGGGATTTACTCTCCATTGATATGTGAGCCTGAGTCCCATTAATGTGAATGGGGTTACATGTCTATACGGAAGGCAGCATAGATCCCTGAGTGAGCATGATTATCACCCTGCTGGTGACCGTCTCTGAATGTTTGCAGAGCACTTTGATTATAGTACTTTCTTGACATAACCCCAAGAAAAACTCAAATTTCAGCCTAGCTGACCCATCTCCAGTAGCTTTGGCAACATACAGCACATGGCTTATGTAATTTCAAAAAAGCTGGATCAAAAAAAAAAACTTGGTCAACAATGTGGATGTTTGGTTTACACATACCATATCTTTGGGTATGTGCACATCTCAGCAGAGATAATTAAAACACACACACACACTCACAAACATTTGCAGCCAAATATGGTACTACGTAAATACTGACAATGCTTTTGTCTTATAAATTAATATGCTTAGCCATTTACTCCCACAAGCAATGCTTAGGGGCTTAAGAAGAATAAAGTATTATAGTGAATAAAGTATTATTGCTGTTACTAATAAAAAATAAGTTTATCATGCTTGTGAATAACTCTGGATATGTATTTAAAGAAGTGTGAATAACTCTGGATATGTATTTAAAGAAGTTTTAAAATTTTGTGATTATGATGTTAGAGCTGCAGGTAGCCAGTGGTCACATTTGGCTATTTAAATGAATTAAAATTAAAGAAAATTTAAAAATCACTTCCTCAGTTGCACTAGCCACATTCCTAGTGCTCAGTAACAACTAGTGCCTATCATTTTAGACTGTACAAAATAGAACATTTCCATTACCCAGAAAATTCCATTGGCCAACAGCGTCTAGAGACCTGGCACAGTGTTGCTCCATGAAGGACTCACACAGCCTAGTCTTAGATCTGGATACCCTGGCTCTACCCTTAACCCCTAAAACAATGCTGAGTCAGTTTCTTCTCTACATCCCTCCCTAGGCAATGAGAAAAGACAACTTGAAATATTCATCTCTTACAGTAAATGCAGCAAGAGGACTGGTTTGGGACATATCAAAGAAATGACTTTTCTATTTGTAGCAATTTTCATTTGAATTTTGGAGGATTTGTTTGCAATAACGTTTTACTAGGTCCCAAAATACATTGCTCCTGAAGTTGTTCGCGGCTTATCCTTGAAGTCACGGTAGAGTTGTGGAATCTGTGCTGAGGTGAAGAGCTAGAAAAAAGGAGAGCAGATGAAGAGATGCGGCTGCTGCTGTTGCCATGAAGAGCTGTGTTGATGCTCTAGAACCAGGGGTCCAGCACTTTGGGTCAACTCTAACTGGTCTCAAGAATAAATACGCTTTAGGGTTGCCGGGCCTGAGGGTGCTACCGGCCGCGGCCTCTGAGGCCCTCTAGGAGGGGAGCTTGCTCCTGGACACGAATTCATTCTCTGCCAGGTACAGAAAGCAAGCAAGGAGGTAAAACAAATACAACAAGACTCGATTTGTTCCAGCACAGTGCAGGGTGATGCAACGACCGTGTGTGTTGCCTGTGTGCCTCTGGGCCTCTCTTCTCACCTTCAAAAGCTCCAAGTTCATGTGCATGCCCTTCCATTTTATCAGTATTAAAAATGATATGACAACCAATGAGGTCTGGTTGCAGAAGCTGTAAGTAAGCTGTTACCCTTCCCCAAAACTCCATGGAAATATGGAATATCTAACCATCTCTGAACAAGCTCAAGGTTCTAGATTAATGAACGGCATTAACAAGGCACTGATGTGAGGAAGTACAACCCACTTACAATGGCACTGTACACTGTTCAATGGCTCCTGCAGAAAAATTAACAGAGGCAATCATGAGGAAGGAAAAGAGGAAATATAACTGGATTTTAGGTAGTAATTTCAAATGGCATAAAAATGTTTAGCAATTATCTCTCCAAGTGTCATAAGGTAATTATTTAGTAATATGAAACAGAAAAGCTATGAAAAATTGATCAGGCAAATAATGGGTTCAAAATTTATAGGCAACATTTCCATATTTAATATGAGATTGTTTACTTGTCCATGAAACAAATGTATACAGGGTAAGTCACTGTCTTCAGTGATGCTCAGACACAAAATCTATAAGCCCTTATTACTGTGACTTTGCCTTGCACAAAGAGAACTTTTTTCCAGAATGGAAGATATCCTACTTCCTGAATACGGTAAAGACAGGCACAAAAGCAACAAAACAGCTCACAATATTTCAGTGAAAACAACGCATTTCTAATTAAAACTCCTCCACTGCAACCTTTGGCTACAGCATTCCCAAAACCTACCAAGAACTCCAGATTTGAGCAGATGAAAAATCAATAAAAAGCAGATCAACAATGCTGAGGTATTGAATTGGACCTACATGTTCTGTTTGAATCTCTGACTCATAAAACAGTATTACAAAACAAGTAGGTACCACTCAGCAGGAAACTCTGCAATCTAATCATCCCCCCTATTCTGAGGCCAGCCAATTTATAATACGTTGTGGAGCTTACTCTTCTCGCACTTGTAACAGCAGCATTCATATCTGCCAAAATGGAGCACAAATATTGTGTTTCAACTAAAAGAAAAAATTAACAAGGAGTTATAGAAGGTTTTATTAAAGCACAACCAATTTGAGTAATTGCAAATCATATTTGTTATGTATTAAAATATGTGTGCATTCTTTTAAAGTGACAGAGGAGATGCTCTATTTTATTAGAATGGCTTTTGCTGATGTATTTTCTTTCTCCATTATTGGAATGTGTGATTTTTATTGAATACCTTTTTGCTGTTTCTTAAAAATAAAATATATAACATTTTCTACATCAACACAGTCTCTGCTTTCACTGAAATCAATCTCAGCCACAGGATTCTATCAACATTCCTCCTGATACAGGTATATTCCTATATTTAGTACCGTAGTTACTGTTTGCTGTTAGTATGAAGTCTGATGTCATGGAAACAAAAGTCGTATGAAACATTCGACCCAAAAGAGTAGAAATTGCATGTAGATTATTTGTATTCAGTCTGTCAATTTATTTAAATTCAATTCCACTAAAAATCAAATCAATAAAATTTAATCCTAGTCCACCTCTTTAATGCACATCAGATACCTATGAAAGAGAAGCAAACGAAACCCTCTTTGACACAAAACATCACAAGGGTATTCAAAGTTCCATTTAGCTGTCTTACTATCACCTTCAAAGCTGATTAAGAGGTTAGTGCTACAGCAATCAGGCAGAATGGGTGCAATTTTTAGTTTGCCTGCTTTGTAATATGAGCGTCTTTAAAAAGAACAGCACAATCACCGCCCAGATTCACATTTCCCGCACACGCTGGAGTTTCACACTTTCATACGGTGCCTCAATATGGAAAGCGCTTCTTCAACACATATAGTACCGATGGGTGGGAATGTAAACTAAAACTACAGCACACTCCTCCAGTTCTGCCAGCTCCGTGCAGACCTACAACTGTGCCAGTGAGACAGCGGGGAAGCTCTCCACTTGGCTTTCCCAGCCCAGGATGACGTCCAACTCACAGGCATAAAAAGGAACAAATATTCCCATCTGTGGAACGAACAGCCCTGTTAGTAAAACCCCAAAACATCCTGAACCAGTTCTAGGAATACGATGAACCCATTCAGGAAAGTGTTATGTATGCTTTTTAAATATTCCAACAGAAGAACTAAGATTCCCTGCCTGAGGTATGTGTTCATTCTGAGTTGCCTAGGTCCCTAAAGCTAGATTTTGGGGAACTTTCTGGGAACCAAACAGCCTCCCCCTCAGACTAATCTGAAGGCACTAATGTCAGGTGTATGACATGTGTGGAAATGGAGGCTTTGGGACTGTGTATGACGGGATGGGAAAGAGAGGGTATGAGAAGAAAGAGAGAGAGAGAAAGAGAATGACAGTCTGTGCGTTGATCGCTTTGTTGAGGCTTCCCAACAGGCTGTGATCCAATAACATTCCAAGGTACAAAATGGCTGCCAATCTAAAAGCTCAAATGGGTGTTAGCAGGAAGACCGTGAGCACGGTTTAAGATTCAGTCATATAATTGGTTCCTAAGTATATTTGTGTAATGAAGCAAGCGATGGGTAGGATTTAGAGTGAGAACCCTGAACGTGGAGTCAAGAGATCTGCATTAGCATCCTCATGCTCATTTTCCTCCAAATGCAGTTCCCTCTCAGGTCCTGCCCAGATTCCTCTCTCCGTGGCCTCTAGTATGGGAGAACACAACTGAGTCTCACACCCTCCACTCTTCTCTCTTCCCTGGGCATTCCCATCCATGTACATGGTCTTAACTGTCCTCTTTATGTCAACCTCTCTTAAACGCATCTCTCTACACCAGATTGTTCCTCTGATCTCCAGACTCAAATATCTCACTGCCTTTCTGACATCTCCACTTGGATGTCTCAAGTCTTCTCAAACTTAGCATATCCCAAATGGCCCTTTTTGTTTTTTTTAATTGACTTCATTTTTAGAACAATTTTAGGTTCGCAGCAAAATTGAGAGGAAGGTACAGATTTCCCATATATCTCCTGCCCCCACGCATTCATAGCCTCCCCCATTATTAATATCCCTTACCAGAGGGGTACGTTTGTTATAACTGATGAATCTACACCGATGCATCATAATCACCCAAAGTCCACAGTTTACCTTAGGGTTCACTCTTGGTGTTGTACATTCTATCAGTTTGGACAAATGTATAATGACATGTATCCATCATTACAGTGTCATACAGAGTATTTCCACTGCCCTAAATACCCTCTGTGCTCCACCTGTTCATCTCTCCTCCCACCACCTCAATGCCTGGGACTCACTGATGTTTTTATTGTCTCTGTAGTTTTGTCTTCTCTGGAATGTCATACAGTTGGGATCATACAGTATGTATCCTTTTCAGATTGGCTTCTTTCACCTAATATGCATTTAAGGTTCTTCCATGTCTTTTTTAGAGCTTGGTAGCTCATTTCTTTGATGCTGAATAATATTTCATTGACTGGATGAACCACAGCTTATTTATCCACTCACTCACTGAGGGACATCTTGGTTGCTTCCAAGTTTGGGCAATTATGAATAAACTGCTATAAACATCTGTGTGCAGGTTTTTGTGTGTGTGTGTGCGTGTGTGTGAGGAAGATTAGCCCTGAGCTAACATCCACTGCCGATCCTCCTCTTTTTTTCTGCTGAGGAAGATTTGCTGGGCTAACATCTGTGCCCATCTTCTCTACTTTATATGGGACGCCACAACAACATGACTTGACAAGCTGTGCATCGGTCCCCACCCGGGATCTGAACCTGTGAACCCACTGAAGCAAAGTGCTGGAACTTTACTGATGCACCACCTGGCTGGCCCCCTGTGTGCAGGTTTTTGTGCAGACAAAAGTTTTCAACTCATTTGGGTAAATACCAAGGAGTGTGATGGCTGGATTGTATGGTCAAAGTACGTTTAGTTTTGTAAGAAAACGCCAAACTGTCTTCTGAAGTGGCTGCCAAATGGCCCTCTGGATCCCTGTACTGCAGAGCTGCCCTCCTTCCTCTCCTCCCCACATGGTAAATGGACCCACCATTTGCCCAGAAATTCAACCTTAGGAGTCAGTTTCAACTCTCTTTCCTTACCCTCCCCAATAGCAAATGACCAGTAACTTGTATTAATTCTACATGTAAAGCATATCTTGAACAATTTCCCTTTTCACTCTCTCCACTGCCCTGCTCACCGTCCCCTCTCGGGGATGCATCCTAACTCCTCCCCGGCACTTCCTTCTCGCCTTTTCCCTCTACGACTCTTTCTAGTTGTGGACAAAAGAATGTCTTCTTGAAACATCAACTGGATATCACTACCCTGCTTAAAAACACTTTCACGGCTTTCCATTGTGTTTAACATAAACCCAACTTATCTGCTCTTGGTGATCTGCTTCTTCCTCCAACTGTATCTAGTGCTGCCCTCCTGCTTGTTCACTAAACTACAGGCAGGCTTATTTCTCTTCCATTTCCCCAAACTTCAAGTATCTCTTCACCTTTAGGCAATTGTTTATGCTGTTTTCTCTCTTGCAATTCACTTTCCCTACCCCAGTGCCTCCTTACACTTAAGTTCTCTACACAAATGTCACTTTTGCAGAGAAGTGAGATCACCTTATCTAAGGAAGTTTTCCCTTTTGAGCCCCTAACGCAGTCTCTTATTACCTTCACAGCACTGACACAGTTGATCAGTTTGTTGTGTGTATGTGTGTACATGCGTGTGTGCACATGTGTATCTGGCTCTCCCAGAATGTAAGCCCAGTCAGGGCAGAGACTGGATTTTGTTTATCAGTGAATCCTCAGCCCTTAGCATGGTGCCTGGTACACAGTAGACTCAGGACGTGACACGCTGAGTGAATGAATGAATGAGTCACCTTGCATATCATTTCACCCTTAGTATCCTTGCTCTCATCTGTGAGAGGCAGATACAATCCTAGTCCAAACACCTTCCCAGGGTTGTCAGCAAAAAAAATGGAAGGGCTTTTTGTACCAGATTAATGATTGTTTTGTATCTAGTGATAGATATACTTCTCTCCTCTATTCACAAAACCCCTCTCTACCATTCTGGAGCCATCTTATTTTTCTCCTTCCTTTGAGCAACAACATTTCTTGAAAAAATGACCTGTATTTTGTATTTCCACTTGCTTTAATCCATTTTCTCCTTAATTGCTTATAGTTTGAGTTTACTCCCACCATTCTAGACAACTGGTGACCACTAAAGTTAAACTTATAATATTGGGAACACTTTTCTTGCTTTTCATCTTTTTGACAGTGTTGGCAGTACTGAGTCTCCTGACCATCCACAGTTTCTCTGCACCCATGTTGTCTGAGAATCTGCTCTCCAGGCCCCTCTGTCTCCTGCCCTGGAGCTCCTCTCTCCCTCGCTCCACACATTCCTCCCTACTGGGGTCTACTTGGCTCCTTCTCCCGCGTTATCTTTTTCAGCTGTGTCAGTCCACGGACCACCTGAACAGTCTCCTCCATGCACTTGACATCTGAGTCTCTATCTCTAGCTCTACCTCTCTCTCCAGGGCCTGTCTCAGATTTCAAAATGCCTTGATACCCCATCCACCTGGATATCCCAGTGATATCTTAATGTCCCTACATAAGCTTACCAGCTCACCCTCCAAATCAGGTCTTCCTTCTTACTTTCCTGTAAGTAACATAATACTTACAAGAAAGTAATAACGGCAACACAACTCTCTTGATTATGCAAGCTTGAAGCTGTCAATTTCATCTTAACTCCCTCCTATCCCTTCCTCTCCATGGCCAAATCCTCATGATTATTTCCACCTTCTCCTTTCCAGGCCACAGCCTCTCTGCTCTAAGGAAGAGCAACAGACCCCTAATTGGGCTTCCCTGTCTCTCCTCTGATCCACTGCATACACCACTGCCATTTTCCCAAAGCCCAGCCTTTATCACATCACTCCTCAGAAATCTTCACTACCACACCATTGTTCAAGAATTTTCCAAGCTGACATAGGGTACCGCACAATGGATTCCCAATCTCTTTCATCACCCTCTAGTCTACTCCTCCACACATATGCCTAGGCCTCACTTAAACGTTACTTCTCAAACACAAACAACACTCTTTTCTCTCTATTTGGGCTCAGATTTGTTCATCCCTGAAATATCCTCTTTGTTACCTCAGCCAGCAAAAGCTGTCCCTGCCCAGTTTTCATGGTCCCTCTGAAAACACCATCTCCTTCCATTAGCCTTTTTGGCCACCTCAACTGATCCAACTTCTCTTCTCTGATGTACACGGCACTTTGATTGGACCCTCCTTATAGTATTTTTCTTATTTTCCTCTGTGTTTGAATTATTGTTCTTTATCCTAGGCAACCTGAAACTCAGCTTAATAACTCTTGTATCACCTAACAATGCCTGATTTTTAGTGAATGCTTAATAAATATCTGTTGAATTGAATCCATTCCTTCAACAAATATGTACTTGCAGACACAAGAGATACAACAATACAAAAGAACAGGTAAGTCTCAGCTTTAGCTAGAGAGATGGGGAGAGATGGACAGTAAACAACATCAAAAGCCAAGTAATTATATAATGTATCATATGCCAATAGATGATATGGAAATCAAGGTAGAAAAAGGGTGATGGGAAGTGCTAGGACTAGGGGGTGGTTCTTTGTTTTAGGAGTGACTGGGAAAGACCTTTGATGACATGACATTTGAACAGAGACTAGCACAAAGTAAGGGGACCAGATATACAGCTTTCCAGAAGAGGGAATTCCGGGAAGTAGAAACAGCAAGTACACAGACCCTGAGTCAGGAGCATGCTGGGCGGTGTGAGGACACAGCCCTGACTTGTGGGAAATGCCATCAGGTGGTAGTGACAACCAGATCATGCAGACCCTGAAATTTGAAAGACAAATACAGCTGTATCAGGGATTATTATTCAAAACCCCATGGTTAACTCACGAGCACTGTTTTGGAACCAAAGACATTCAGAAACTAAACTTATTTGGTTCTTTTAGTACACAGCAAAAAGTCCACCCTCAATTTAATATGGAATTTCAAATAGGAAATTATTTAGCACTCATGTTTTCCATAAAAGGCTTACTTTGCTAGCTATAAAATGCAAAATAGATGTTCCTTGCTTCTGGTCAAGCTGTTTTCCAAATAGCTGAAGAGGTGACTACAAAAAAAGCGTAATTTGGTAATAGGATATCTTAGATGAAAGTCTCAGTTCACTCATATTTTCAGTCTTTTTAAAAATGACTATAATTTGCTCTAGCAAAGATATTTAAATATTTCCCTCTAGCCACTTGTAAATCTCATTTCTAATCTCGAAGCTCCGTAATCAAGTCCTCGATAGTTTAAATAAAGCCTCTATTTGGGATTAAACTGCTATTGATATACACACTTATTTCTGATTTTATGTGATATATGAGTGAGTATGTCTGAAATGCTTATCAAATAATCATAATTAAAATGTATAATTTCAGAAATATGATCCACTAATTTTTGCTATTATGTCTGCGGCTTAGTTTAGGGAATGAAGAAATATGAAACAAAAATTTAAGTGGGCAATTATATTACAAAATAACATATGCTATGCATGCTAAGAAAAAAAAATTCAGCATCTTTACCTTTGGAGAAAAAGCAAATTTATTCTTTAGTTTCTCTGGCCCAGAATTCTAGAAAACTCTATTATGAACAAATGGAACCTTCTCTTCCTTCCTCAGATGTAAGAGATTTTTCAATGTGTACCAATTATTTTAGACTCCACCTAGGCAATATTGGGGAGAGTTTGACTTTTCTTCACCTCTTCAAATTTAACCACTGGAATAAACACCTCAAAACACACTGAGGATTCATCTGAGAGCATAAACAAACCAAGCGTGAAGTCTCCCAATAGGAGGCCAAAGCGGCTTGAAAATGGCTGAACGGGATCAGGAAAGTGATATTCTTTGTCTCTATTCTTTTTAGTGAAATGTCTACTGAGTTTGGTCTGGATTGATGAGGTAACTAACACCTTGAAAATTTAAAGGTTAGGTGAAGAAAAATTATACTGTAAAAGTGGGAATATAGCAGCTGTTCTGAGGCGGGGCCATGTCTGCCAAAAACCTGCTGGGCTCCTGAGCATGCTGGGACATAGGTGTTTGGGTTGCTAGAATGTACTCTGACCAAGTTGACCAGTCAACTTAAACATCTAGTCAAGCAAGACTACTTGAGAGTCTCAGAACTGAAAACTTGGGAGACAATTATTTTCCCTTCCTATTACAGAATGGGCATTGCAGCCCAGTGAGGTTCAGTGAATCGACAGTCTAGTGTCACAACCAAATTCAGTCTCCTTCCTGTTAGTCCACAACTGTCTCTGCTTAAGTAAGTGATTTGACTAATTGTTTGACTGAACACTGTCAGCTTCTGTGGCAATCTAGTAACACAGTCCATTCTGCAAGTCTTAGTATTAGCTAAGAAAGGAAGACCTGCTTGGGGTTGAGATGAGCCGAGGAAAAAATCAAGAGAAAGCTGAGGATGCTGGGAAGAAGGGACAATTTTTAAAGCAGGAATTTGGGGACAATGGGAAAATGCTACTCACAATGGGCAACCATTAAACTTTCTATTTCCTTCCACGACTTGCATCTATTCCAGAGCAGCAGTCAGTTCATATATACCTTTGTGAAAATTAGAAAAATATGTTCTTTCCTCAAGTAAAAGATGTTTACATTATTATGTGCTGCACGACTTGAACAACCACATAGTGAGGCCTGGTTGCTCTGCCTGGGGGTTGCTTTCCAGAGCCCAAATGAGACATCTTTTCTGGCTGACTACCCCAGCATACCTGCCCTACACTCTCCCTTGCTCATATACACAATTAGAACATGGGGTACACAGGCTGCCACTAACACTCATACAATATAACTCCTTAGATGTGGCACCCTTGTTCAATACACAACCTGAGTACGCATACATAGCAACTGTCCTTGGGGCCAAAAAAAAAAAGTTGAGCGCAAACACACGTCCAAGTTTGCTTTATGGATCTGGATGAATTCTTACATAGAGCCAAGACCAAGGATATTTTGCGAAAAAATTCAAATTTAAAAATAAACGATCTCTGTTGACCTTTTGTAACTTTCAATTTTCATGAGACAAAATATGCTTAGAAAATTGAGCATTTTTAATGTTCCAAAGTACTACCTTTTAAAATTTGTTGATGAGGCGAAAAGAAGACAAACTTCATTTCCAAATGTTAATATAAAGCATGAGAAGTGAAATTCTTCTATCTGAAGGGGGAGAACCCACAAATCCAGAGGTCTGAATTTTGCTGAGATTATGTAGATCCAGAGTTTTCAGAAGTTTACTTTAGGCCATGAATATCGGTGGCTATGTTTGTGATGGGATGGGTTCTGAGCAATCTTCCCGGTGATTACTCAAGTGTGGAGCATAAATTATTACCCCAGGCAAGCACCGATTTAAATGAAGTAGTTTTCTGAAAGTCGAATGTGATTAAACTATGCATTTCATTCAAAACATCTCCTTTTTAGCCAATCTCCGTTGCTCCTGGTGTCTCATCTTCAGGAAGATGGATTCTTGGTTATAATTTGGAATGCTGCAGAATTTTACACAAAGATGAGGCTAAGCACATGAGGAATCCATAAGAGATTCTTATCACTAACCCAGCAAGGAAAAAGCGGTATGCATGTGAGAGAACTGGGATAAGTCTTTTATTTTATTTTTCTTTTATTTATTTGATGGATTTTATTTCTAGTTGTATGTTGATACATATCTACCTCCCCAAAGGCACTATTTACTTACCCTGTAAATGAATCAGTTCTACATATCAAAAGCAGGAATTCCCATCCTTACATTAAATGGCTCTTTCCTTTTAATAAAGACAACTTAAGCTCCAGAAGACCTGGTTTCCTTCCTCTGTGCTGCATCAGGGTGACAATGCAATGAACTCTGTGAAGGGTCCTGCTTCCTCACATCCCTCTGGCCTTGATTTGCATCCTGCTCTGCAGTTGAACAGTCCCAGGACTACATTTATTTCTCTTAATAATAGGCACACACCAGGCTGGGAGCTCAGTCAAGATCTCTGGAATGAGGATCTTTTCATTGGTCTAACCTATTTTATTAATGATGCACCCTTCTACTAACGATGGTTACTGACTGGGTATTTTAACCCATGGAAAACTTGAAAGTGATTAGGGTGATTTCTTTGAAATCCAGGTCCTCTAAGTATTACCCATCTCCCCCCACACATTCACAAATGTGTGGAATCAATTTTTATAAATATATCTGTGTGAGGAACCACTATGCAGTGTTATTCTTCTACCAATCGTTACTGGTTTACGATTTATCTTTAGGTCAGGCATTTGGCCTTTGCCCAGTGCTTCCTATCGGCCATGTTCTGTAAAAGGCACTGAGAAAGGTAGAACAGAATCAGCACCTCCTCCCTTTGATGAGGTAATGTTCTGAAGGAAGAGAAAGGACCAGACAAAAACAGATTACCATTCATTCACCAAATATTTAGTGACTGCTAACTGTGGCCCAGACACTAACCGAGGCTCTGGGACTAGATGGATGAGCTCCTACCCCAGTGCTTACTGACCCTTACTCAGTTCATCCCCCCTCACTATTCACAACTATAATCGTGCCATCCATGATAATCCCCATATCCTTCCTTGCTTTAGTTTTCTCCATAGAATTTATTGCCTTCCCACAGCCCATATGATCCCCTTAGTTATTTGATTCAGTGTCTCACATCCCTTAGTGAAATGTAAGTTCCATGAAGGCAGAACTTTCTGTCTGTTGTGTCCACTATGGCACTCCAGTGCTTAGAAACCGTGCCTGGTAGATAGTAGGCATTTGATAAATATTAGCTGAAAGAACATATACCATTGCATTACCTGGTGGAATCTGGAAAAATGTATAAAGCTACAGAAACATGAAATGTTTTTAAAGGGCTAACTATTGGGGGGGGGGCATATTTTTGGTGGGAATAATCTGGAAAGTTGTCACCATCCAGAAGGAGGTTAGTCACAGCTGACTTTTGATGGAGAACAGGCCATATTTTGATGGAGGAGGAAAGCTGTTCCAGAGAGGTACTTGGTTCATGCAGTAGTCTGGTGACAGGGAAGCACTTGAGGTGACAACCAGTTTCCATTAGCAGTTCCATAATCCCACAACCACCTTTCTAATGGAGAAGCTTCTTACGCCCCCACGATATGACTGTTCACCAGGTACCATGATGCCCCACCATCTACCATTAGGTTGAGTGTCTGCTGTGTTGAGGGCATTCTTTGTGCTGTGCATGAGTCACGCTGACTTAGCCTTTAGAACTTAATGAGAACGCAGGTCCTAGGTCATTCACTCATTTCTCCACTTGTTGGGGGAGAGGTCAGCCGCATTTGGTGGTTCTTTTGCTCAAGATAATAAAGGAGATAACTCTGTAAACGTATAGTCCTAGTAAAACAGGATCCTTGGTTTTCTGTTTAAATAAACAAAACAAAACCCACAAGTGAAGACAAGCAGACCGACACTGATTTAGGTTCCAAGCAGGCCAAACCACCCTGCAGGAGCAACAACCACAACACTTAGCTGAGCCACTTAATGATGGAGTCATTTTTCTGTTGACTTGTTTCCAAATTATACCAAAGCCTCATATCATGTGCATAGTTTAATATCCTATTTTAGCCTAAATTGGTCATTTACGCACCACCTTTTGGTCATTAAAATATAAAAGCAAGACCACACAATCAACAAGCACCCTCAGGTCCTCCTCTGTCTTCCACAAGGAGATCGCAAACAAGCATTTTCATCTAGCATTATATTTTTTCTTAAAAAATAAGGAACTTTTGACCATCTTCTTTTAAAATGATTTGTATATTCACAAAAATGTTTTAATTTAGTTACATAATTGTCATGTTTAAATTTTTTTAAACTAATACCAGAACAATTCGTTAGTTCCAACTGAGTGCAAGAAAGAGAAACTGAAAAAGGAGGGAAGAAAAATGGTTGCGGACAAGTGGAGAGAGACGAGGTGAGAGGTAGAAGTAGTACCTGGCATTCCAGACTCATCAAGAGGATGAGTGACAAGCAGTGGTATGAGGGAGCGGGGACAAGGGGCAGGGAGAGAGGCGCGTGTGGAGGAAGAACAGGAGGCAGGACAGAGAGGAGAGAAAGGAACCTTTGAGGTGAGGGGTAGGTGGCACATTCTCTGCTCCTCAGACCTCCTAAAATTATGAATTGCAAAGTGGATCTATTATCCACTCCCTGGTTGAAACGCCAACTCAGTATCTCCAGAGCTCTTCCCCTATCTAATCTTTAAACTGTCTATGGGATGAGAGGACAGGGGAGAAATTGTTCTGGGTTCCACACTTACAGTGACCAGAGTGTTATAACCCCATAAGCTGGAGGAATAATGGTGTATTTATGGCTGTTTAGTCAGAGATGTCCCTACAAGCCCATTGAATGAAAACATTGAAATGATATACACAAGCATTTATAAGGCCATTTACTTACCTAAAGATATTGAATATGAATATCTATCCTAACATCTCATAATTTTATTTAAAAAAAAAAACCCTACTTAATTTTAGAATAGACTCAAAATTCATCGTGGTGAACTGAAGTCCTATGTTCACTTCCAGCTTTTGAAAATATACTTGAAGAACCTTTCAGTCCTTAGAAATTTATGAAATAGAGGTTAAGTTTGTGCACTCCAATTCAGCAGCCCAGGGTTCGCAGGTTCGGACCCCAGGTGCAGACCTACACACTGTTCATCAATCCAAGCTGTGGTGGCGTCCCATACACAAAATAGAGGAAGACTGGCACAGATGTTAGCTCAGGGCCAATCTTGCTCACCAAAAAAAAAAAAAAAAAAAAATACAACTTTTATTTATGAAGTTGCAGTTATTTTTCTAAACTTGCTTCTGAGTTCATGAATTTTCCACTGTCTATTTTCAAAAGCAGCCTTTGTTTTGTTGTGATAACCTGCATATTCATTACACCTTTCTTACCTACACTGGCATCCTTTATTTTTGAATTTCCCTTCTTTCCTTTCTATATAGCAGCTTATCAATGAGCTCATTTATATTTGCTCAAATATGCCCATGGGAATACAAAACCAACCAACAGTCTTGTTATCTCCCCCTTGCCCCCCACTTAACCAATCCCTTATTTTTTAATCAGGGAAACACTCATCCTGGAGAAATTATTTTATGCATTTCTGAATATGGCCCTTTGATCACTGGTTCTTTGTTTATTTCCTTTGCTGTGATATTTTTTTCAGAGATCCTTGCTAAGTGCAAATTAGAACAGGAGTTTCAACCTCCTGCATAATGTTGTAAAATAAATAAATAACAGAATTGTATTTAAATAAACTATTCAAATCCATGTCAGTAAATGATCTAATTAATTACTCCTTTGGGGCTATGTTATATGTTTGCTTTCCTCTCAGAGAGGTGAAGAAAGAGAAGATAAATTTCCAGCTGTTAATAGGGTAAATTCTGTAAATGGATAAGGGTCAAAGAAACAAACTCTAATTTGTGTCACATTTGTTTTTAGGCACTTAATTTACTCTGTTTCTTTAACCTGATCTGAATATTCCTTAACGGTTCCTACTTGATTTCCAGTGAGCAGTACTGATATGCCCCAGTTAAACATGAGAGGGTACTCTCTCCTATTTGCAATGGATGGAGACAAGTCAGGCACGACGAAAGGTAGACGTCACCCCTTATAATTCAGTGCGGTATGCCAGATTCCAACCAAGTCTGCAGAGATTGGACAAAATCCAATTTGTCATTATTTATTCCTAAGCATTGTGCTTATACTCTGTACTTTTTCATTCTTATTCGCCATTTACCCAATTATATCTATCCTTATTAGACCCCTGCTGAAGGCAGCATTAGCCAGAGAAGTCCCATAGCTTAGCTTAATCCTATTATCTCTTGATAAACGGGGACACATGAGGCTCTAGATGGCCAAATTCAGCATTCCTCTCCCCTCTCTTTCTCCCCCCTCCCCTCATCTCCCCCAAAGAAAAATGCTGTTGCTCATCCTTATGCCTGATGTAATTAAGATCTGGAAATATGCCCATTCTAATCCTTGCCTGGTATAAGCATCACTGTCAATGCAGAGAAATGAACTGCAGTTAGGATGTAAAGGGCTGACACCTCTGTGACATTTACTGATGTGTTGGGCCTCACTGCCACATCGATGTGGTGAGCTTTATGTCTTCAGAGTTTTGAAATGCCTGCCAAAAACAGGGCATAGAACTTGGGGGAAAGAGGGTCACAGTGGGAAGACAACAGGCCATCCTGAGAAGTGAATTTTTTAAGGTGTAAATTTGGATGTGCAGAGGGACAGTTGAGAGGGAGGAGGAGAAAAAGGAGGGGGGAAGATGGGAGTTAGTGGAGAGGGAGAGAGAGAATGGGAATGAATTAACTGCCTTGGGAGTTCTTAAGGAGTTCTATGGAACAGCAACATCTTTTGCCTTTTTAGAACTAATCCCAGACTCTAATTTGCCTTGGTGCAGATGGCCTGGGGGTCCATGGCAGCAGTAGATCACTGAATCCTCACTGAGTTTCTGGTTGAGCTGTAGTTGTAGATGTATATCTGTGTATCACTGAATCAACTCAGGCTGTATGAGGGGCAAAAAGACAGGCAGAAAGACTGATAACACTTATTAAAATGCTTATTAAAAATGTATATTCTAACATAAACTTATGATTTCTTACCGTTGAGTAACGAATAAGATCTACTTTACCCACAGACCTCTCTCAGGCTTCCTGTTGCAATTACACGGTCCTTTCTCTTCTACCACATATACTATTTATAACATCAAAAGGGTTTCGTGCTTCTTTTCAAAGGAATTTATTACCCAAAAGGTTGTGTTTGGGAAGAGAGCCAACTCAAGCCTCCCAAGAAAAGGGGGAAAACAATTCCATTTATTTAGAAACAAATATAATTTTGATAATGTCAGAAATGTCTTTCGCATAATTTATATACATATGTGATAGAAATCCTCAAACCCCAACCAATTCTTCATGAATCGAAGAAAATAAATGTGTTCAAAAGTTGCATCCTGTTAAAAGAAAGAACACATTCCTTTTGTGCCAGAAAGAGGGAACTGGCAAAGAAGGGGATTGCCAGAAGGGTTAAGCACAAGCAGAGTTGTGCACGAAATTGGAGATCAAGAAATATTGATTGGCTCTCGCTAAGATGGAGGGATTGACCAGGGGAAAAGTGCCCGTAGAGTTTCGGTGTTCCTTTGACACTGCCAACTCCTATAAGAACTTTGCTGTAACCTCTAGGGATTGCAAGCTGCACTTTTAAAACACGGCTTTAGAGCACTTCTTAATAGCACACGAATAGGAATTCCTTTGGGAGCAACTAGTTTTATTTTCTAGTCATCAATAACATTAGCATTAATGATGTGACAGGGTGACAGGTGGGTAAAGGGGTGGCCTAGATAAGCATCTAGGTGGGCACAGTCTTTTATCCCAGCTGGGAGTCTCACAGTGTGGGGGCGAGGCTGGTCCACGTTTCTGCTGGTGGAGACTAACTAGCGGTGACAGTACCAATAGTATATTATTTATATATACATGATGTATATTTAATTACAATAATAGATAAATATGTGGTGACAAAGCACATATATTCAATACCCTTGCCAGAGTGAGCTCTAAGCATAACTTTAGGCAACATGCATGCATTTAACATTGAAAGGGAAAAGCATACCCCTTATGAACATGCATTTGCTGACCTTAGTCGGCATAAAAAATCTAGCCGGAGTAAGGACCTCAGCACAGAGAAATATTAAAGAATACCGGTTTATAATAACAGTATACTTTCATTACAGGTTTATTTTCCTTTGCCTTTTATTGCTACAATGACTTATAGCTTATAACACTGTAAGTCAAACAGAAGTCAGTATTATCTGGCCAGAATTGAGAATAATTAGGAAATTATGCTAATTATGCCATGCACAGTCATGATGGCTCCACCTATGGGATAACTATGACCACTGATAAACTTAGTGTCCTAAAAACTCCATGAAAGGAGAGACTTTAACGTGATCAGGGCCACGGAGTTAAAAGTAAATTGAAGGGCATGAGATTAAGGCTCAGGGTAGAGGCCCTTCGATCCTGGACCTCAGCATCAAAAGCACGTTATCAGAAAAAGACAGTAACACAAGTATTGCGTTTTCCATTTGCCAATATTCCATTTTCAAATATTTGACTATTTATTCTGTATCAATGTTTAAGTTTTAGTTCATGATCTTACAGGGCTATTCATGAGCATTAATAGTAGACCCTGTTTTTCCCATAAGCAACTTGCTAAACACACAAAATTCATCAGACCTGGTAGTTGCTCTGTGACACCAGGCGAACTCAACACAATAGATTTCAGGTGTGATATAAATCAAATGTTACTTCATCTGTCTCTAGGGGTGGGAGCCCGGCAGAGTTCTAATCATATACATATTTAAATTTGTAATCAGACTCTTTGGGAGGACAGGCTGTTGTGTTTACCATGAGCTTACCGCTAAGGTTTCTGGGGACTGAGGATAGTTGGTTGTAAATCCTGTCATTTTGGTGACTTAATATTTTATATTATCATGATATTAGCATAATTGTGACCTCTGCATTGTAGCATTTTATGTGTTTCCAGTGTAACTTTTGATGCTTTACTAAAGTCAACAAAAATTCCCATTATTCCCTCTTTTAGAGCACATTTGGCATGAAGTATTAAGGTTGATTTAATGTTATTAGTGCTTAAAGTGGTGCAAAATCCATGAATATACACATCCATCTCCCAGTTCACCATAACACCGCCATAAAATGCTAGGAGATGGGTGATAAACACTTCCTCTCCTTTTTTTCTCCTTCCCTAATTTTTCCTGCTGGAGGCTCTGCCTCTACCCTGAGGGTACACGGGGGTTGCCAGCTCCCCCCACAGATCAATCGCCAGGGCTTCCACATGCCCAAATAATAACCCAACGGGAGAGCCTGGCTCAGCTGCAAGCCTCATTAAAACTATTCTCAAAGTAACAGGAAGGTTTGGGGAGCGTTCTACTTGGACCAGATTCTGCATATTTTCCAAGATAATGACCAGAGAAGAAGCATTAGAGGACACAGACCCTTTTATTTGTGATTTTGGCAAGTTACAAAAAATAGTGAAGCAAAGCTAACTATTTCAAAGGATGTCCAATGGCAAAGTCTTGTTTAAAATTCTTAGTGAAAAATTATTACTATGGTAAAACTACTGAGGCTTGAAGGATAAGTGAACTTGGAGAGAGTAAGAAGCTCGGACTTGCCAGCTTCTAGATGCAAAATGTTTAATCAGAATAAGAGGGGAGATGAAAATCCAGTATGACCCTCCCTCGTGGGTCCCAAATGTTCCATAAGCTATTTATGTGACTGTAAGTGAGTGTGTGTTTTGTGTGTTGCATGTGGCATATGTTTGTTACCCCTATTCAGAGTTATGGATGGGCAGTGAGAGCAAAGTTAATATCAACACATGGGGACCCCACACTAGTTTTTCCCATGGGTCCCTGTATTATATCCTCTTGGGATGTTTTCAGAGACAATGCGGGAAGATGGGCCTTTACCACAGCAGTCTAATCTTTCTCTAATTAAGGAGGGAGAAATTGAAATGGTTCAAGAGAGACAACTTCTCCCACCCTCCAAAAAAACATGAAAGGTTGTGAATAGCATCTTGACAGACTCTTTTGTGTCTCCGAGGAAGACAAAGCAAGGTTCATGCTCATAATGTAAGAAGAGTCATTTGAATGAGAGATGAAGAAGAAATCCCTTACTCTACGTTTTCAAGAAGAAACACTCTTTGAAACAGGCTGCCTTTTAAAATGTTATTCTCTGTCAAGCATTGTCATCTCTGAACAGTTTCCAAAAGTCGGTGAGGGGGACAAAACGACTAAAGCAAAACAGAGAAATGGAGAGCAGGCCAACCATTGTACTACAGGTATGATGTGGTTCCCATGTCTCTGAAATAAATGTCCCACAGGCAAAGGGACCAGGAGGAAAAGTCAAGCAAATAGGCAAGATCAGAATCCTTAAAGAATGAAGTTCTGCTCTTTGCTCATTCCCCACATTTCATAGTGACCAAATAGAAATATAACCACCCCCCCAAAAATGGATTTGGAATGAGAAAATGAATGAAAAATACTCATAAATGTTTAAATTGCATAATACTACACTGACTGAGGGGTGTATTTTTTTCCATTGAGTAGTGTTCAAGCATGATCAAAGTTGTGTTGGAAAACTGACATTCAGAGATGCAAGATTAATATTTATTTGCTTCCACGTCTTATTCTAATGATAACTCTCTACTTAATTGGCCTAGTTAATTTATGAAATCAAATCTAGATCAGTGAAATTGACAAGTAGTCATTGAGGAAAGGATATTACAGTTTAAAAGCATGAAGGATAGCAGTATAAATGATATATGTTATGCTATTAAGCAAGTCACTATAAAGTGAATTACAATGAGCATAAAGGGAAATGTATTTTACTGTGTCAAAAACACATTTTTATGCAATGTACAAACTTTATGTTGAATGGTCAATCTCAACAACCTGATTTCTCTTTCTGAAAGCCTACATCTATATTTGGATAAAAATCAATAACATCAGAAAGGAAGTAAAGTGTACATGGGACATGGTGCCAAGGAAAAACCATTATTACATTTTCAGTTCAATTTTAACAGTTCATTCTTCTGCACCTTTTAGAAGTCTTTAAGGCACATCTTAGCTTTCACTGGGGAAAGTATAACCATGGCTTCTATTAAACCATTTAGTTGCCCATCAAATGGGACAGAAAGCTCAGAGTGAGGATGGCTATGGTGCTTCTCTGGAGGGCAGAGAAGCCAGCTAGGCAGCTGGCAGAATTTATTTCACTCTGGCCCATGCCCTGTCTTGTGGCTGAATGCCAGGGTGAAGCGACACAATGAGAAATTGCTTCCGTTTCAGTGGGAGGTGCGCCATTTTCTCTCCCCTTCACAAAGGCCCACTGCATTTCCTCTGGCAGTTCAGTTTACCTTTACCCCTAACACTCCTGACCAGACTGGGAATACTTTCTTCAAAGAAAGAATTCCTCACCAAAACATACAGGAATGATCTGACGAAAAAAAGAGGAACATATACAACTCTGGTTATTTCCTGAACTAATATCAGCTCAAAGATCAGTTTAGAAAATTAAGCATCTTTTACATCTTAGTTTTACCCAGTCCTACTGAAGTTTTAGACACATAAAAAGTTAAAGTAGGTAAAAATGTAGCATTGATGTGCTTTGCACATAGTGAGCACTCAACAGATATTCACTGAGTTAATCTGACAAAATCAGGTCTATGATTTTTTTATGCCAAAAATGCATCAAATTTGTTTTATTCTAACTCTTTTTAATGTGCATTATTTACTGCATCAACAAGTATATCAAGTATCTGAACACAAGTGAGGGGGAAAGTCTTTTATATATTCAATGTCATTATTCTTGAAACTTCAGTGATTATCACGATCTATTAACTGTGAACATTTTCCAAAATTCAATTTAAGAGCTTCTGTTTTCTTTGTTTCTTCTATTGAGAGCTGATCATCTTAGATCAAAACTTCTATGTTGATGACTCAATATGTCATGAACTGATTTTATCTTTCCGTCTCTACTGCTCTTAAAAAATTCATTTAAGGTTGGGGATAAGAGTGCATATCAGCTTTGGACTCAATCAGACCCGTGTGTTCAATTCACAGCTCTCCTGCTCACAGGTGATATTACATTGGGTAAACTACTTAATCTCTCTGAGATTCAGTTTCCTCATCTATAAAATGGGAACAATAAAAATTCCCCCTTCACTTGTTGACAGTTTAAATGTACTAAAAATATGTTAAGTACAGTTAGCACAAGGCCTTGCACATCATAAATGATTAATAAAGGTTATCTCATTTTATTTTTGTTAAATTATTGATACAATTCACCATGGTTACCTAAACCAGAAGCTTTGGAATAATATATTTTCTTTTCTCTTCTTCACCTCCCACATTATCAAGTTTTGCTAGTTTAACTCCTTAAATCATTCTCAAATTTACGCCTTTCTCTTCATCCTTTCTCTCGTCTTGAGTCATGGTAGAAGTACTCATCCTCTCACTCTTTACAAACCAGTCTAAAAAGTTAACTTTTTTTTTGTCTGATTCAAAAGCAATAATTTTCATTGTAAAAAAAAAAAAATCAAAGACTACAGACATGTAAAATTTAAGGTGATTGTCTCCTGTAATTCTATTCCCTAGGAAAAAAAATAACTACAAACAGTTTTCTGTATATTCTTCCCATTTTTTCTATGCATACACTAACACACATTTGCTCTGTTTACATGTGTGGTTTCCTTGAACTGAACATACTGTAGTTATCCTTTCTTATCAGTATAATTTAAATATCTTCATTGTAATAATTATGTAGTATTTCATTTTAAAAATTTATGGTCAAACTTTTAATCAGTTCATTAATTCTTGTATAAATTACTCCTACAAACCTCCTAAAACTTTTCCCCCCTCAATTCTATAGTCTATAAAGCACACAGAATAATCTACCTAAAATGCAAGTTTCATTCTAGTGTTACTGCTTAAACTCCTTCATTGATTCCCACGGCAGCGGAGAAAGTTCAAGTTCCCTAAGATGGGGTACACAGTCTTCAGTGATCTTGTCCCTGCCTACCTCTCCAGCGTCATACCACTTGCCTTCTCTGCCTTAATCTTTTTTTGTGTGTGTGTGAGGAAGATTAGCCCTGAGCTAACATCTGTTGCCAATCCTCCTCTTTTTTGCTGAGGAAGATTGGCCCTGAGCTAGCATCTGTGCCAATCTTCCTCTACTTTATATGTGGGACACCCGCCATAGCATGGCTTGATAAGTGGTGCGCAGGTCTGGGCCCGGGATCCAAACCTGCGAACCCCAGGCCGCTGAAGTGGAGTGCATTAACTTAACCACTATGCAATGGGGCTGGCCCCTCTCTGCCTTAATATTTTTGCTTGTAGTTCCTTGAATAGTACTATATGTCTTCTTGTCTCCACTTTCTAGAATGGCTTCTCCTCTCCCCTTTGCTCTAGAACACAGGTTATCAGACTTTTGTAATGGACCAAGTAGTAAATATTTTTTTGGCTTTGAGGGTCATATGGTCCCCGTCACAACTACTTAACTCTGCAGTTGTAGTGCTAAAGCAGCCACAGACAATATGTAAATGAATAAACATGGCCATGATTCCAATAAAACTTTATCTACAAAAACAGGCAGCAGGCTAGTTTTTTTTTTTTATTTTGGTAACATTGGTTTATACTATTATGTAAATATCAGGTGTATATCATTATATTTTGATCTCTGTGTAGACTACATCATGTTTACCATCCAAAGGTTAATTACAATCCATCACCACACACATGTGCCTAATCATCCCTTTTGCCCTCCTCCCTCTCCCCTACCCCTCTGGTAACCACCAATCCAGTCTCTGTCTCTATGTGATTGTTTGTTGTTGTTTCTATCTTCTACTTGTGAGTGAGATCATATAGTATTTGACTTTCTCCCTCTGACTTACTTTGCTTAGCATAATACTCTCAAGGTCCATCCATGTTGTTACAAATGGCCAGATTTCATCATTTTTTATGGCTGAGTAGTATTCCATTGTGTATATATACCACATCTTCTTTATCCATTTGTCCCTTGATGGGCACCTAGGTCACTTCCAAGTCTTGGCTATTGTGAATAATGCTGCAACTAACATAGGAGTGCATGTTTCTTTATGCATTTGTGTTTCCATGTTCTTTGGATAAATACCCAGCAGTGGAATAGCTGGATCACATGGCGTTCTTATTCTTAATTTTTTGGGGTATCTCCATACTGTTTTCCATAGTGGCTGCACCAGTTTGCACTCCCACCAGCAGTATATGAGAGTTCTCTTCTCTCCACATCCTTTCCAACACTTGTTTCCTGTCTTGTTAATTATAGCCATTCTGATGGTAGTGAGGCGATATCTCATTGTAGTTTTGATTTGCATTTCCCTGATAGTTAATGATGTTGAATATCTTTTCGTGTGCCTGTTGGCCGTTGTATATCTTCTTTGGAGAAATGTCTGTTCAGGTCTTTTGCCCATTTTTTAAATTGGGTTATTAGTTTTTTTGTTGTTGAGATGTATGAGTTCTTTACATATTTTAGAGATTAACCCCTTATCAGATATATGGTTTCCAAATATCTTCTCCCAATTGTTAGGTTGTCTTCTGGTTTTCTTTATGGTTTCCTCTGCTGCGCAGAAGCTTTTTACTTTGATGTAGTCCCATTTGTTTATTTTTTCTATTGTTTACCTTGCCCGGTCAGGCATGGTACTTGAAAATATGCTGCTAAGACTGATGTCGAAGAGTGTAATACCTATGTTTTCTTCTAGAAATTTCATGGTTTCAGGTCTTACATTCAAGTCTTTAACCCATTTTGAGCTAATTTTTGTGTACGGTATAAGATAATGGTCTACTTTCATTCTTTTGCATATGGCCGTCCAGTTTTCCCAACACCATTTATTGAAGAGACTTTCTCCATTGAATGTCGTAGGCTCCCTTGTCGAAAATTAGCTGTCCATAGATGTGTGGGTTTATTTCTGGCCTCTCGATTCTGTTCCATTGATCTGTGTGCCTGTTTCTGTGACAGTACCATGCTGTTTTGGTTACTATAGCTTTGTAGTATATTTTGAAATCAGGGAGTGTGATGCCTCCAGCTCTGATCTTTTTTCTCAGGATTAGTTTGACTATTTGGGGTCTTTTGTTGTTCCATATAAATTTTAGGATTCTTCTATATCTGTGAAAAATGTTGTTGGGACTTTGATAGGGATTGCACCAAATCTACAGATTGCTTCAGGAAGTATGGACATTTTAACTATGTTAATTCTTCCAATCCAAGAGCACAGAATATCTTTCCATTTCTTTTTGTCTTCTTCAATTTCTTTCAACAATGTTTTATAGTTTTCAGTGTACAGAACTTTCACCTCTTTGGTTAAGTTTATTCCTAGGTATTTTATTCTTTTTGTTGTAATTGTAAATTGGATTGTATTCTTTATTTATTTCTGCTACTTCGTTGTTAGTGTATAGAAACATAATTGATTTTTGTATGTTGATTTTGTATCCTGCAACTTTGTTGTATTCATTTATTATTTCTAAAAGTTTTTTTGGTGTATTCTTTAGGGTTACCTATATATAAAATCATGTCATCTGCAAATAGTGACAGTTTCACTTCTTCCTTTCCAATTTGGATCCCTTTAATTTCTTTTTCTTGCCTGATTGCTCTGGCTAGGACTTCCAACACTATGTTAAATAAGAGTGGTGGTATTTTTGTCTGGTTCCTGTTCTTTGAGTGATAGCTTTCAGTTTTTCACCATTGAGAATGATATTAGCTGTGGGTTGGTCGCATGTGGCCTTTATTATGTTGAGGTACTTTCCTTCTATACCAATTGTGTTCAGAGTTTTCATCATAAATGGATTTTGTATCTTGTCAAATGCTTTCTCTGTATCTATTGATATGATCATGTAATTTTTATTCTTCATTTTGTTAATGTGGTGTATCACGTAAATTGATTTGCAGATGTTGAACCATCCCTGCATCCCCGGAACAAATCCCACTTGATCCTGGTGTATGATCTTTTTAATGTATTTTTGTATTTGATTTGCATTTCTCTATGGCTAAAGCAGCCATAGACAATATGTAAATGAATAAACGTGGCCATGATTCCAATAAAACTTTATCTACAAGAACAGGCAGCAGGCTAGATTTGATACCTCTTGTTCTAGACAAGTTTTCAGCTTAGGTGACATTCCTTCCAGAAAACCTTCCCTAATATTCCACCTTCCCTTCAATTTCCACCCCTATTCCCATAACACTCAATGAATGAACACATTGCCTTAAAAAACTATCAATGTATGTGTTTGTTTCTTTCAACAGACTAATAGCTACTCGAGGGCAGGAATTGTGTTTCCTTCATCTTTGTGTCTCCAGCACTTATATGCATAACACTTAATAAGTAGTCAATAAATATCCATTAAAGTAATAAATAAATTAGTGTCTCCAAAATTATTTTTTAATTGTTACTTCTCTCTCTCCAGAAAACATTCCAATTAGGTGATTCACACACTATAAAAGCTAATTAAGTTCATTAACTTCTTTCCTCCAGCATTTCTTAACCAAGAGTTGCATCAGAACCATCTGGAGGGCTTTTGAAACACTGAGAGTACTGGGTCTTCTCACGGGAATTAGGATTCACAAGGTCTGGAGATGGGAGGCCTTGCATCTCTATGTTTTACGTGCCCACCAGGTGATTCTGGTGCATGCTCCAGTCATGATGCTGATGGAGAGCCATCATTTCTTTTTCAATTTCTCAGTTTCAGTCAACCAATCTTCAAGTTCCCCTTACCAGTGTGGCATGCCCAGGCCAGCCCTCCTCAGAGATGGGGATTCTAAGCATCTTATTGGCCTTCCCAGTATGCAGCCTCCTCATTCCTGTGCTTTTCACCCCTCAGAGGGAAAATATGACCTTCCTCAAACACCTGGAAGCCTGTCCAAAACCTATAGGTCTCTGCAAAATCCCACTACTCTTCACTTCCACCTTACTCCCATATTTTAATTTCTGACCACAAATACTCTACAAAGGTCAAGCAAACACACGTATTGTTCCCTGCAGGGGACTTTTGTTTAGGTCCACCCCTCTTTGATTGAGTTTAAGCCTTTTACTCTTTTTAAATGGTTTCCATCTTTATTCTATCTGTACATTTTATTATAAGCCTTTCCAAATCCTCTTGGAAAGTGAAATAATATAATCATATTAATAATAAATGCCTTCATCTTTTTTTGCCTTTGCACATATCCTTTGTCTTATAATCCACCCTGTACCCTACCCTGCACACACACACACACACACACACACACACACACACACACACACACAGCCAAACGTGCTTCCACACAGGTTTCTCTGAGCAAAAGGCAGAGTTGCTCAGGACACAAACCTCAGAATCATCCTTGCCCCCCATCAGTCAGCAAATCCTATAGGCTTGACTTTCCCTTATCTAATCTGATCATTTCTCACCACCTCCACTGCTACCACCTGGTCCATGTAACCACCACCTGAAGCCTAGAAGATCACAATAGCTTCCTTGATTTTCTATTTCCACCATATTCTCAACAGTCTATTAACCAAATGACAGCTAGAGGAATTTTTAAATAATGACTTTATTGAGATATAATTCACATTAGAGGTATTATTTTAAAACCCAAGTCAAATCATGCCACTTAAAGCCTCTGATGGTTCCCCAACTATCTCAGAATCAAAACACAATTCCTCTAAGGAATTCCTCTTAGAAAACTAAGCCCCTAATGCCCTCAGTATACTGCAAACCCCTCCTCTCTCTCAGACCTGATCTCTTCCTATTCCTCACACCTCTGCAGCCACACTCCTGTGGACAGCCCTTCTCCCAGATATCAGCACGATGGCTCCCTCCCTTCCCCAGGTCTTTGCTCTAATGTCACTTTAGAGCAGAGAGAGCAGTGAGACCTGCCCTCATCAACAATTTATCCCTGCCATAACCTCCAGCCCCAGCACTTCCTATCCCCCTTTTCCTCCAGAGCGCTTTTAATTATTTGACACACATCTATTTTACTTGATTGTTCTCTCTTCCCACTAGAATGTAAGCCCCATGAGGACAGAGAAATTTTTGTGCCCTTCTGTAAGGACAGTCACCAGAACATAGAAGGTACCGAATAAATATCTGTTGAATGAATAACCAAACAACTCTTCAAATTTCTTCCTCCCATGTTTATGTCTTACAACCTTATTCAAACCTCTTATTGGTAATTTCCCCTTTAACTCTATTGGAAAAAAAAATCATTTGACAACTTCATTCCTACCTACCTACCTGACTTCTTTGAAGGATGTTGGTATCAACTACTATCTTTTTTCATTTATATAACATGATATCAAAGACATTTAGAATTGAAAGGTAACCTTAGAAATGTATCTTGTCCATCTCCATCTTGTTCCGCATCAAGGGGAGACAATGAGCAGCAGAGCCACCTAAGTCCCATTCCAATGCCTGCTGCTCTTAACCACACTGATGCGTCTATCACATCCTCAGAATGGGAGCAGGCATGTGCTTTCTGTTTGCTGTGGCCTAAAACAAGGGAGACCTGGCTTCCTACCTATGCACTGGTCAGACAGTATGACATAATACTTAAATCACAAGATTGGCAAAAACAGAGGAAAACAAGAAGTACAGTCGTGGGCTTACTGCCCCAGCTCCTCCAGCTAGAGTGACTTGCCTCTCAGGTCCCCATGTGAAAAATGGAGATAACAATGATTCTATCCAACTTACAGATCTGCTGTGAGCACCGAATGTGAAAATGGATGTGGAAGCATTTTGGAATTCATAAAGCACTGTACAAGCATAAGTTTGTTATTAACCCCAAACAACTATCTAATATGTACAGTGCTTTTGTTGTGAAAAAGACTGGAGGACAGTTTAGAATTGGCTAAGTGCAAATTTATCACATAACTGGAGAAACTGCTTGAAGTCATGTGTTTGTTAGTATCCTCTTAGATAAAGAAAACAACACTCTCATTTTTCTCATGTGTTCCACAAACCCTGCATTAGCTTTTAAGTTTCTCAAGGTTGGAGTCCAACTTGTACTCAGGCTGGATGCTTAGTAAATAGGATTTCTCTGAAAAGTTGCCATCTTTCTTAAAGTGTGTCTGGTTAACTTTACTTAGAGTCTACAGGGAAGGAACTTCATAAAAGTTTATTTCCATTGTTCTTATGTTAAATAATGAAAAAAAAATCCAACACAGCTCTTTGATAGAAACTAGAATGTTAACATCTGGTATAAGATCCTTTGGCAACTGCTAAAGATGTGATCAGCCTAAATGAAGCATCTTACATATGTTTGGGGAATTCCCACCTCTAAAGATTTTTACTATGAAGTAGACACAAGGCTAGAATTAACTTTGGAAGACTTTTTCCTTCCTTCCTTGGATATCTCTATTTGATATGAGAGTTGGTTTCTTGGTAAAACTTGATTCTTTAAACAGTTATTTCCGTTAAGCCTATGGTTCGACAGGTCCCTATTCTTATAACGATGAGATTTTTTCCAGCAAAACATTTCTTTCATGCTGACAGTCCTAAATGCTTAATAAAACATAAGTTATGGAAGATTGTGTTGTCCAGAGATGGCTACACCAATATATCCATACCACATGCCTGTTTCATACCATGTAAGAAACAAAGTGATGTTGACACTCCTCCATCAAGAGGTAGGATCTATGTTACCTCTCTTTGAAACTGGGGAGAATTTTGTGAAAGCCACAACCAAAAGAATATGGTGGAAGTGATACTATATGACTTCTGAGATTGGTTACTCCACCTGGCTCTCTTTCTCCTGGGACCCTGACCCTTGGAACTTAGCCACCATGCTGGACGGAAGCCAGGCAGTCACATGGAAAGACCAGAGGCAGGTGTTCCAGCCAAAGCTCTAGACGAGATCTCAGCTGAAGGGCAGCATCAACCACCAGCACTGTGTGGGAGCGTGCCTGCAGACGATTCCAGCCCTAAGCCTCTGAGCTGCCCAACTGATGCCAGGTGAAGCAGAGAAAAGCTATCCCCACCAAATGCTGACTAAATTGCAGATTCATGAGCAAAATAAATGGTGTAGTTTCAATCGCTAAGTTTGGGGGTAGTTTTTTTATGCAGCAATAATCAGAACACACATCTTATGACTTTCACATATGCATTTCCATCGGTCAGTTAGAAGTCTAAAGCCTGCTTACTAGAAAACAGGTAAATTAATGAGAAGAGAGTGTTTAAGAGCAGGAATGAAAACACTGCACTCAATGGCGTCTCTAAAAAATTCTCTTGAAAATCCCAGGTAATTGCAAGGATCTGTACTACAAAAAAGAAACTTTTTTTCCCTTAAACTTTATTCTAGAAAAACTAGATCACATAAACACATATAAGGCATTGAGGTCAGAAAGCCATGCTGACTTGGTATGTGTTTTAAATAACTACCCACAACATCATGGCTGATTTCCATACTAGTTGCGAGATCCTGAGTAAGTTACACACCCCTTTGTGCCTCACTTTCTTCACGTGTAAAATGAATATAATTGTACCTACCTCACAGAGCTGCCACAAGAATTTAATGAGTCAATATCTACGACCAGCACATAGAGTTATGTGTTATTTTTGTTTTTTAAACCTCCTCTCTACTGATCATGGCCATGGATGGAAAAGCATTTGGTGATTCACTCTTATCCTGCATCCATTATACTTCTCAAGACAAATTTTAAAGAGATTTATCATTCGTTTATTCCATCCTCATCCCTTGACTAGCAGCAAAGTCTGAAATGGATTGATGCTTTCCAAAACAGACTTTCAGAAAATGTTTTTAATTAGTACAAGGAAATCATCAGTAATGAAGATGGATGGAAATACTATGCTTCCCTTGGAATGTTCTGACTAACTTACAAGAACTGTAGGAAATAATATTTTCATTGCTTGATTATCAAATCCTACGCCATTTCTCTTCAGGTTCAGGCTTCCAGAGTCCAAGTAGGTCTTAATTGTGGTGTAGAGGCCAGAATTCTATCTGAATGAAAAGTTTCACCAGAATGCATTCAGTACCAGGCGGGACTCTCTTTAAAGAATTTTTTAAAAGTGTGACAGTATATGTTTTGCTCCAATTCATGCTGGGTAACAACTGCATTCCTGAATCAATCCTTGATGGGGCTGATGACGTTAATATAGATCATGATTTCATGGGGGGGATAAGGAAGAGGGGAAAAAATGATGACCATTTTTGTAATATGGCAAGACCTTGTCTCATGACAGACAGTACTTTGAGAAAACGCTCCCAGAATTGGGTCCAGACAGAGAAAATATGAATTAAACCTACACAGCAGTTTTCTGAAGCTCCAGAATTAGTGCCTTCATTAATATTTTAAAAAATAATTCTCTTAGATTGATGCACATAGAGCAGTATCCACAAGGCAGGTCCATATTTTTAGAGGGAAAAAAAGAGACCCTCCAAAAAATAAATGTACTTATTTACTTATTACTTATTTCCACTTTGGCTTTCAAAACAGGAGACAGAACTATTTGCAAGAAAGGACCAAGTGGCCACACTTTAAGGGTTTCTGTTAACACAGGAAGCTTGGCTTTCATATTTTCTACAGATCTTTATGCAGTTATAAGTTTACATACTCATGTATTTATTAATTCAGCTTTTCTGCCTTTCATGAATAAATTATGCTTAGCTAATTTCCATACGAGCCTGGTGGCCTTCTCTAGGGCTTTAAATCAGAGTGTCTGGTGAAATTTTATGTACATTCAACAGCAGTTTATAGATACATTCAAAAGCATTTGACGTCACCCAGAACTGCTTAAAATGCTCCTGGGAGGAAATGATGACAGACGCGTCCATGGACAGGTCACACTTGTACTCTGGGGGCGCAGGGTGGCCCAATCAGACAGTTCGTCCACTGCTGTTACAAACACTGTTACCACAGTGCTAGTTTAGGGGTTTTGCTCAATTCGAGACTGAAATAATTAAGATGTTTAAGACTCACATTATCCATCTCTAGTCCAGTTCAAGTCTCTTCTGACATGTATTTTATTTGCGTTGTGAGCATGACGATTTATCACACCTTCTCCTATTCTCTGGGGGAAAATCAGAGCCAACAATGGTAACTTTGAGAGATTCTGACTTTTGCTGAACACAGAAAATCATTAGTTTTAAATCTAAGAGCTCCTTATTGATGGAGGCGTCACTGCCCCGCCGCGCATGCTCCACGCGGCTTCTATTAACTAAGTCACCGCTGTGGCACAGGAAGAGCACCGGACTCTGCCGAGACAACGCCCAACTAGCTGGGGGAGGGAAATTTCAGTTACATTTCTAGGTATGTTGCTCACCTAAGTACAAAGCAGTTATATATTGGGAACACAGATGTTTTCAGGTTTTTCTTTTCTTTCAGTTGCTCCAAGCCAAGTAGCTAGAACTTCGTGTCTAAAGTGAATTCTACCACAGCTCAAGTAAAAAATGAATCCCATGATTTTTATTTCCAGTGTGCGGTAGTTTAACCTTTAAGTGATTATCAGCAGGATCTCAACTCTAATTAAAACTAGATCGTTTTCCATCTCCATCCCCCCAAAGACAGAAAGTTAGCTCTTTTGTCAATTTACACACTTTTAACGACGTCTTCTGTTTATACATATAAAAAATGAAAGGCATATTTGACATGGTGTATGCATCGAGTCCAAATGCAGAAGAATCTGAGCGTCAATATCCATAGTCTTTTCTTCCTTAAATTCGTTTTAGGAAATTTGGGTACTGTGTGTGTGCACAGTCTCGGGCCTCGCACACACCCGGGGGCAGCCCATGCTCACGTTAAAGTGGTCCCGGTTTTGAGGGTCAATTCTAAGTCGGGCAGCAATTTTACGGGCACTAGGATTATTTCAACTCACAGATAGACTTAGTAAAAGAGAACCAATAAAGAACTTCAATTCACAAATATATTACAGACATAAAACTTTCAGCCTAACTTGCTTTTATCAACGCCCTCAAGGAGGATAAACAAAGCCTTCAGCCTTCCTGTGTCTTCCCTGAAGGCATATAGTTGCTAGATGAACAACAGTAACTTAATGTTAATATTTTCTTGATAACCAAATTGGTAACTACTACTTCTATTATGTGAATATCTGTTAAGAGGTTTAAAAAAAAACTTCTTGCTGATCATCATCTGTATTTTCTAGTATTTGTGTTTATCTATTCTAGAAATCTAGAATTTGAGGCTCTCCTTAGGAAAGGCAGGGGCCTCCAGCGGATTGATCCTGGCTTTGGCGCTCAAACAGACCTAGTTTCTAATCCTGACTCCACCATGTTTCAAACCCTTAAGGTTGGACCCATGGTCCATCTCTTGCTTCCCCAAACAGCTCCATCTTCTGTCCCCCACAGTCTAATACTTCTGGGCTGTCAGTCTCCTGTCTCTCTCTTGGAAGCCCCCAGAGCATGTTCATCCTGCTTTTGTGCTTTTTGCTCTTGCTTTACCCCTCTCCCCACCTGTGATGCATTTTGATTTGACCCATCCTTCTAGAGAAGCTCATGTGTCAACTGCTCACATGCTCCTTTTTCAAAACTGTTATTTCAGTTATTGCTACACCACACAATTTAGCATTTTATCATCTATGATGTATCTATTTGGTCCTGTGTGATTCCACAAATGATCTGAGGCTACACTAAGAACACATATACCTGAATAATGATAAAATTAATATACACTATATATTATATGGAATTAAAATGAGAGAAAATATAAATAAATAGAATATCAAAGATACGTTTTGTTAAAAAAAAGAGCACAATGGCCGTTTTTCAGTTTAGTGTATAGAGGTTAAGCATATTATATCCTATAGCTCCACCACTTATAGGCTATACAATCTTTGAAAGTTTATGTAACTTTCCTAAACTTCAGTTTCTCATTTATAAAATGAGAATGACATCAATAGATTTTTTGGTGAGAATTAAACATGATAACAAATGTAGAGTTCTTTAAAAAGTAACTGGCACATAGTATGTGCCCCCCAAAAGCTTATAACAACAACTATAGACATCATAATCGAATAAGTACATAATCCTGCCTTTTAGTTATCTATATGCATGTGACTGGTCTTCTTCCCTATGTCAACTTCTTAAAGACAATATCCATACTTAGAACTTTTTCACTCTAGTGAGCATAGTGGGCACTTAATAACTTCTTAAGCATGGTGAAATAAAGTAACAATGTATTGTGCTGACAGAATTCAAGGTTTCATTTGCATATTTATTCATTCCACAATATTTATTGAGCATCTACTACGTGCAAAGCAGAAAAACTTTCCCTCAGAAACTCAAAACAGATACTCCCTACCATGATGGATTCAAAAATAAAAGTACAAATGGGTATTACAAATACATAATTTGTTTGATTGTTGATCATTCAAGTGAAGAGACTCTCTGGAGAGTTTAACAGTGTGTGGTGAACGGCAGCACATACACACATTAGATGTCTCAGAGCAGGATCCCCGTTCACCGTTTCTATAGTAAATGACAGGATAGTAGTAACAACAGTGTGAAGATGACGATGGGACTAACAATGACGATAACAACTAACATCAGTTGAGTGCTTACTATGTGCCAGGCCCCTGGATCATAGGCATGGGGGCCAGGCAACTACAGAAGTTGCCAGACAAGTCCTGCCCTGGCCATCCAGGACCAGGAAGTTCTCTGAACAAAAGCTTTGCGCTTGGCATCACAGGAAGGTGCAAACAGCTCCCAGCTCCTCTCCAAATGGAGCCCATGACCATAAATCAAAGAACAATCGCATGCACGGCCGGCGAGGAAGGACAGCGTGCTCTGCACAACTTGTGTCACAGCTGCATCCACGAACGGTAAATATTATGGGAACAAATGACTACCAGATTCATCTTCATTATGCAAGCCCACAGGAACTAGAGGGATCTACCTTAAACTGAATTTGGAAAAATTAGGAGAGATGGATCTCTCAAAAAACTTAGAGAAGCCGGGGCTTTAGGCTATCTGCTATGAGCTGGCTGTATCACCCACACTTTGGCATTAATTCAGAAGGCAGGACCTCCGACACTGACTGCATCGCTGGGAACAAGCTCTTTCAACAACAGACTACCGTAATGGACTTGCCAGTGCAGCCCTTCCTGCTACCATGAGTTAAGGCCGATTCATTTGAGCTATAAAAATAAAAAAAATTAACAATAATAATGAAGCTTTTATATATATGCTGGTCTCACTAGAGAGTCCCACATAGAATATGAAACTGGGGGCCACCATGTAGATTTTTGGCACTACCCAGGGGACTGCAGAGTCCAAAAAGCAATGAATGCATTAAGCGAATCCATAACTGCAGTTTCCTCATGTGTGACAGATATAATATCCCTCATTTTACTTAACTGTTTTGGGATATCATGTGTGAATGAGCACAATGGAACAGAAAGAAAAAAAACAGGCTTATACAAACTGTGAGCAGGGACTGCAGCTTTTTATGGGCTCTGGTTCACCTCTTGAGAAGGAGGAGGGCACATCCGGCAGTGACCTTCTGGCTGGAGCACCCATCGGGGATCCGTCATGCCAAGAAGCCAACAGGAAACTTCCCTTGCTCTTCAACCAAGGACAGGCCACAGGCTGCCGAAACCTATCATCTCGACTGCAATTGTTTAAATACAGATACCATGGCTCTAAATAAAATCCATGGGTCATACACATAAACCAGTTATTGCAACACAAGGGAACTCCTTCATAGACTGAAACATAAATGATTCCATTGAGAAGTCCTAACTGGGTTGATTTTGGGTACGGGTACTTGAGACAAAAATCTACCGCCAAGGATGACACGACTCCAGGCTTATTTTCTTTGCCTCAGTTTACCCATTAGTGAGATAAGATTAATAATACTGATGATGTCTGAACACTTCAGGGATGTTAGGTTCAGGTATTGTTTTAGGAACCGCAGAGCAAACAGAGCTTGCATCACAGTTAGAAACCTTTGAAATCTCCTTATGAGTAGAGCTGTTTAAGTATAAATTATTATTAAAATTATTAGCCTTGAGAATTATAATTACTGCTTCATTATTTTTCTCATTATGCTCATTCTATGGGGATTTTCTTGTAACTATTCCAAATGAGCTATTGCCTTTATTGTATAATCAATTTAATGTTTGTTGCAAAGCTTTAAAGATGCAAAGTGTGACACAAATTCACAAGATCCAAGGTGAGACTAATACATAATCTCTTTTCCAGAAGAAGTTTTTGTAGGAAAATATCACTAGTTGGATGATGCTTACTTAAAGAGGATTACTTCAGATTTGTTGAGTCTCTTTGATTCCTCCTTTTGGAGATGGGCTGGCTAAGATGTAATGATCTCACACTTATAGAGACACCTCCAATTCCCATCAGAAGTTGCTGGCCTTAAAAGGGCTAAGGTATAGCACCCTTTTACTTTCTTTCTAAGCCACTGTCCATTGTCATATTGCCTACAAAATTGCTCAGTCTGCCTCAATGGACACAATAGGAGATACAGAAATATGATGAAATAAATCATTGACTTGCAGAATGTTAAAACTAGAATAATAAGAATTACCCTACTCTCTGCCAGGCATTTTCTACAATGTTTTACATGCAAGATCTGATTTAATCCTTACACCGGTTCAATAAGATAGTCAATAGTATTATCCCTATTTTACATACAAAGAAATGGAAATTCAGAGACTAAGCAACTAGCACAAGACCACACTGCTGGTAGTGTGTGGAGGTGGCATTCAAATCCAGAGCATATACTCAGGACCATGATGAGTTCAAACGTTGGCTCCCACTAAAGTCTTCCTGGTGCCCTATGCTAGAAGGCCCCTGTAACACTTCAGGATAGAACCATTCAACCTCACTTCACGAGTGGTTTAAAAAGTGGTAGCTTATTTCTCATTCATGCTCATGCCCATCCTCGGTCACTGGAGACTCTGCTCCGAGCTCTCCTTCCTCCAGGGCTCAGGCTGCAGAACAGCCACCACTCCATCATGGAAGAGGGAAGGAGAACTTCCGAGGGTCTTGCGATGGAATGTGTCAGCCTGAGTGAAGTATGTCACTTCTGCCTGCAGCTTATTGGCTGGAACTAGTTATGTGGTCTCCCCTGATGCAAGAGGGCAGGGAGTTCAATTCTCCTTGTGCCCAGAGGAGAGGACAACAGACGTCTGCAAGCAGCATCAGTGACTCTCATAGTACTGTGGGAATTATCTAGTCCAATACCTTCAGGGTAGCAGTAAGGAAAGCATATAGAAAGGTTGTGTAACCTGCCTAATGCTGTCCAGCTAAGCTAACTGGAGACAAGAGCTCAGGTTTCCTCAGCCCACTAAATTTTCCAACGCAGCCTATGTGAACTAATTTCCTGGAACGATTGTTTCCAGTTTACGTAGTGCTCGACCCCACAAACAACAGGGCTAAAAGCAAACCAAGTAAGAGTCAGCACTACTCGTGACTGCAAGGCAGGAAGAGTATCCTCGTCAGTAGCCTCTCCCTTAGGAAGTCTTAGGACACATCCACAACCCTTGGGTTCCACCGAAATCCCCATTGTCTCAACTGCCCCATGAACTTGAAACTGTTACTGTCCCCATTGTATAGATAATGAAACTGGAGGTCAGATAGGTTAATTCATCTGCCCCAAGAGGAAATGGCAGAGCAGGATGTGAATCAGGGTCTCTGGTCTATGCCTGCACTAAGCTGTGCTTCCTCCTAGAGGTTGCTTAAGAAGCAGTATCCTACATCCACAACCTCATCGCTGGACACTGAGTGCAAGCTCAGATTTCCAACTAGAACCTGCCTCCTTAGGGGTAAAAGACACACAAGGAATACACAACCTAACCAAATTTCACCTCCTCCATGAAATCTTCCCGAATGCCCATTGGGGTGTGATTTTTCCCTAAGAACTCATAACACCTTTTATGAACATATTTGAAGACGTTTGGCCCACATTGACTATATAGTCATGTGCTGCATAACAATGTTTCGGTCAACAACTGATTGAACATACGATGGTGGTCCCATAAGATTAGCACCACATAGCCTAGGTGTGTGGTGAGCTATAACATCTAGGTTTGTGTAAGTGCACTCTATGATGTTCGCACAACAAAAATGCCTAATTACTCAGAATGTATCCCTACTGTTAAGGGACGCATGACTGTCTAGGTGTTAGCTACTATTATCTGATAGTAACAATCCTGTAGAATGCTGTAAATGAAAAGACTTTTAAAAAGGAAACACATCGGAGTAAAATCATTTTATTCAAATAAGCAGAACAGTTATAGAAATGATTTTGATAAAAGTCATTTATACAACATCAAAACAGGTTTGTCAGTTGAATTGCCCAGACCCTGTAGAGTATTCAAAATCAGATGAACATCTATCTCTTTCGGCTTGCTCAACACTGAAATTTGTAAAGGTGGGGAAAAGATCATAAGACAACTTGATCAAGAGCTTATAAAAATTTAGGATGTTGTAAAAAAGTTTAGAATTCCAAGAAATTTCAGGTATACACATTCTGAGGAAGAGTGACAGCTTTTGGGAGAATATTTGCATACCACAGGTGCAAAACCTAAACATTTACTTATATAACATAGAGTTGCCTAGTTACCATATTTAGAAAACAGTGTAAAATAAAAGAGAGAAACTTAGAGTTACATTACTTGCTTTAGTGTTACTACACATGCTAATTTTATTTTTATCTGTCATCATTTATATTTTTCCTGTTGTAATGCAAAGCCAGCCTATCCTGAACTGTGCAATAAGGCTTGTCTTATAGGGCAGTGCAGTACACAACTCATCCTGCTCAGAGGGAAGGGAGGGTTAAAATCCAGAAATCCCCAAGTTGAACTCCATCATGAAAGTACCAAGGGACTACTTAGACTTGGAGTCCTATGAAACCACTTTTATTTCCATTGCCAATGTCACTGATGAGAAAATACAAAACAGTGTGCTTCTAACAGAGCTGTACGCACACAAGTACCTCTCTAATAGTCCTTCTAGTCATCATGTGGAAAGCCACATCCTGGTGCTACTGTGAAATCCCTGCAAGAAGAAGGATCTAGCAGTTGCCTTCTGTATGATTTTCCATGCATTCATTCACTCACTCAGCATACAACTACTGAATGACTACTGTGTGCCAGGCACTATGCTGGGAACTAGGCAGAAATCATCTGTAACCTTAAAAAATCTCGAACCACTGCCTAGCACGTGTGGCAGACAGCGAACGGATGATTACAACGAAGACTCATCTGTGGAGGAAAGAGGGTTCTTGGGCACTCACAGAAAAGGGAAGGAGGCTGACTTAGTTGGGGGCAGGAGAGAAATGGAATAAGTTATATTTAAAGTGAGGGCTATATGATGTTTTCCTTCAAAATATGCTGCTATAAGAGGGGAGGACCAAGTTTACAAAATAGAAAGAAAGAAGTTTTGTATACTGCCTTTACAAATCACTCCTTTGATCTTCCTAGCAACACTAGAAGGCCAAATTATTATTTCCATTTTACAGATGAATCAGAGATTAACTGATTTACCTCAGATTGCTCAACTAGATGAATCTTAGATTCCAACCAGGTCTTGAACTTGAGAATTTGAGATGACATTGATTTTAAGTGTCCACGTAGGAACACTGTTGATGATCTCCACCGAAAGTCCCCAGGATTATGATAATCAATTAAATTTGCAAACTTTCTCATAGATTATGTGAGTCAATGGAACACTTTACATTTGCATAATAATTTATAGTTTTCTTATCCCATGCCTACATAAGAAACTATCATATAACTAGTCAATTAATCAAACAGCCAGGTTAATTTTTTTTGCCACTTAATTACTGATTATTATTGAAATGATTGAAAAGACTGGTAAATTTCTTTCATATATCACAGAGTATTCAGTTAAAATTTTACACTGGGAAAGGGTTGAAAGGATGACTAAAGCTGCTTTTTAAAACCAAATCTCATTTGAAAGCTGTTAAATTTCTGTTTCAGATATGACAATTAACATGTTACTGTCATGTTTCCTTTTTCAAGAATTTAACTGTAATGAAAATAATTTTTGCTAGATTTAGTAAAATTAACCTTTATTCATAGAACTTTACTCACAGAACTTTATTTTTTTTTCCTCTGTGCGACTTAAAAGAAATTCTGCATGTCAGACACAGATAGAAAAAATAAATCTGTGCCAACTTTACTAATTACTATCAAAATAGAGAAAATTTAAAGTGATTCAAAATATCAAAAACAGCTTAGATTGTGACATGAAAGAAAGACTGATTATTTCTCCTTAAAAAGTTTTTGGAATTTCCTTCAGGATATTTCCATGCATTCAAGTCTACATTAAGCAATTAATTTAATTCTAAGTCACTGAAGTTTTAAAAAATGGAATACTACTTGAATCAAAAGGAAGAGTTTTTCTTTAGTATATGTGAAAATTGTCTAGGACTTTATTTGCCTAAAAGTAAATGAACAATGAATGAAAATAAATAATTACTTTGGGGGGAAGTGGATGTTGGAGAGAATTCACACAAATATCATCCAAGAGTAGTGAAGTAATTTGGACAATTGGGCAGGCCAAGGATGGTGTTACTATGACATTCAAACTTCTTGGATGGGTTACTCCACAACAGCTGTGTCATTGGAAGTATTTCCAATCATTTGCCAAAGATAGAGATGAGACAGCTCAACCCACGTGTCTTTGAGAACCTGTCCTGGTTTCCATTATGGCATTATTTAGTTCATATTAAATCATACACAAAGACACTAGGATTCAGTGAGCTCTTGATTAACACAAGGTTCCTGCAGACAAGAGGTGTACAGGAGACTCGCCTAGGTGCTCTTCTGCCATAGCAAAAGGAGGCATCAGCTGGGGAGGAGACCTGGCCCAGTCCCACGGATCTTATCAAGGCAAGCCCAGAAAGCAAGTTGGACTCACACGCGATGAGAGCAAGTTTGGACTGAGGGGTATCAGAGGACCCCACCATTTGGAGCTGGGGGAAGTATGTCTGGGACATGGGTGTATGGAGACCGTTGTATCACTTTGCCCGAAAGGGAAGAAGGAATGAGATTCCCTGCTAAGATCTGGTGGGAAAAAGAAGAAATTAATGTCCTCAAATGCATCCTACCTAACAAAGATTCTGACCTTAAGTGAGTTCCTGGGAATATATCTTCCATGGTAGTGGGAGGCATTGCTCCATCTGTGGCCTTCCTAGCATGCACAGTGGAGGCAGAAGAGAAATAGGCTTTTCAAGCTGAAGACCCCATAAACGTTCACCTAGAAGGTGAAAAACCCAAGCCCTGCTCTTTGAGGTCTTTCAGTAAAACCTCTTTTCATTCTCTAACATGCGTTTTGTGGCTAGCACTACTTCACTCTCAATTCTGTTGTCTGGCACAAAACCGCCCAATGGCACAGAAGCCCAACACGAGGGTAAAAAGAAAATTGCTGAGCTCCAGTATTTCCCTTGTAATCCTTGGAGAACAATTTAGTACTGAACTTGTATCCAGGATACAGAACACTTTTTCCTGCGTTGAGAAGGAACGACACAACTGGGCATTGTGGTGTGACCTAAATTCACAGATAGACATTTGGATGGCAACTTCACCTGGCATTAATCCTTTGCCCTTCAGTTTCAGGAAGATTGGATACAGCCAGGGAAGGCACCTTAAGCCATTATTGCCTCCTGATGGTATAAGCTTTCGTGGGACTGGACCTGCTCTCATTATGTTACTTTAATGTTGGCAACTGAGAACAAGGCAGGTGAGTAGGAGACAATCCTTCCCCAGGGCTTGAGCTGCCTTTTCGGCAGGAAGCTGACGAGGCTTCTGGCCTCTATCTGATCCGATTTCTGTAGCCCAAACTCAAACTTTATCCCCATTCTTGTTTTTATGTTTGCGGTCTTTTAAAGGCACAACAGCACAGGGAAGCCTGAGCTACATACCGGCTCTGCCTTCCCTCCATACAGTGATCAGTAGAGTTGGAAATTCTAGCACCTTCATAAACTCTTAATTTACACCAATCACACTACAGCTCAGAGCAGTGTAGTCTCAGGCTGTCTAATGTATGAGATGCTATAAAGCTTTCCCTGCCTCCTTATTGATCAACAACACTAGCTCTTAAAAACAATTTTCATCAGAAGGGGGATGCACTTCTCTAGGTTGTCGAGTACTGGTCTTATTATTTTCTAATGCTATCTTGCCCAGAGAAAAGCTAAATGAAAACACTAAACGTTCCTAATTGTCCTAATAGTCTCTTTCTGCTGAAAAGGGCCATCCCCTTTTAAAATTTCATGCATGCTGCTATTCCTCGAGTTTTAACATTTGTCAACAAATCAACTACCTGCTTAGCGGCCCTCATGAGGGATTTAAAATAGCCACCATGAAAATCCTGGGCATTTACTATTTTTATAACAAACTTGATTGTCACCTATGATATTTCAAAGATCACTCCTCATATAGACATCACGCTGGAAATGAGATGCAGGGCCCGCTTTCCATGGAACATTATGCAGAGGCACTCTGACTAATAAATCTTTGTAGCTAATGCATTCCAGATGGAAGCCATGTCTCACAGATTTAACCTTCCTAAACCCTTCCAAAAATTCCTCCCATCAAAAGCTCGCCGAATGAGATATGTTTGATTGAAATGGGATCATCAATACATGACAACTAAGTAATAGTACAAATGATTACTGCTTGCAAGAAAATTGCCATATTCCTTCCCACGAAGACATGGTTTTGGACAACCCCCAGGACAAGAAGATGGACCTGATATGTCTTACTGTGTAGTTTAAACGCTTCTTTCTTGAATCCCCATTGCCATTAACAGATGCTATTCAGGAAACAGCCATTTCTGTCTCTTTAACTTTTGCACACGCATAACAAAGGCTGCTAAAAGGAAGGATCAAGACTCTTAGAGGAGCCACTAATTAACATCCTGTTTAATCATGTCACCATGTTTAGCAGTCTACATCATTAGTTTATGTCAGGCAGACACGGTGAAACATGTAAACACCTACATGTAGATCCTTACAGAGTCAGTCATGTGCAGTGGCAGGGGCAGTGTCATACAAGACTGTAGCTGTACCTGTAATACTTAAGAACATTACACATCACCCCATCACAGGCTGAGCTCATGCAGCCTTCAAGCACTCGGCCTTTTCTTCCAGGAGTTTCTCAAACACAGGTCAACTTGGAGCACATGGTTTTTCATATTTTTACAGGGGAACCGAACTCCTTGGAACGACAGGAAATGCCACATTCCACTGCCTGTTCTCAGATGTGAACGCTCTGCAACCGAACCCCACCCGTGCAATGAAGATGCAGCGAGTCTCACCGGAAGGCGCCCACCGGAGAGTTTTAAATTCATAACTAACTTCCGCTTCTACCCAAACCCCAAACCATCTAAACTTAGGAGCTGAAATGCAGTAAAATTTCACTAATTAAGACTGATGAGCAGAGGTCAGACTGAATTAGCGAAACACGAATGCTTTCAAGGTTCATTAATGAGTGAATGCACACAATGCTTTTTTTCTTTGTTTTGTTTTTTCTTTCAACAATTGTATATATGGTAACCTGAATCAACTGCTTGCAAACATTACGGTATATCTTCAAGTGGAATATTATTTGTAGCAATTGTCTGGATAAAACAGATTACTGTGCTGCTAAATTCATACAAAATGCTTATCTCTTGAAACATGCCTGCTGGCCCTCTGCATGGCAGAAGCAGCCCCAGGGAGCAGTTCAGAGACCAGGCTCTGCTCCGGCTCTAAATGAACACTTGAGTGATCTTGAGGCTCCTCACTCAGCTTCCAAGATGCCTCCCTTCTGCACCTGGTAAAGGAGCTTTAGCTATAGCCCCATGGGTCTTGTCAACAGGCACACCCACCAGAACCATCTCATCTTTCCTCCAAATACACATATCTGTTCATCGAGTTTCTGACTCAGTAGGTCCTGGAGTAGGATCTTGGAGTAGGACAGTTGAAAAGAACTCCCCAGGTGATTTCCTGAATCCCCTGTGGGGAAACTAGATTAGATAAACTCCGAGACCTGTTGCAGCTCTCAAAAACCATGATTCTACTGAATTTATGCCCATACTTACTTACAAAAATGACTTGACATATATCTAGGAAAAAAGGTCTGGAATAAAATACTCAATAATAACTGCTAACCTCTATCAAACATCTACTCACCCCAGTGCTGGTCTAAGCACAGCTCACAGATTAACATGTTTTGCACTCAGAGAAACCCTAGGAGGCTGAATTCTGGGCAGAGTCTCTTTATTATCCCCATTCTATGGTTGAGCCACAGAAGGTTAAGTAACCACAATGTTAAAAGCAAATTATTCCCTGACTGGTGAAATTAAGAGCAATTCTCATCTTTTCATTTTGCTTTTCTACATTTTCTAATATTAAAAAAAAATTATGTATTCCTTGTATGACAAAAATGTTTAAAGTTTAAAAACAAATTTCATAAAGAGGATTTCATATAACATACATTCATTGGCACAGTAAACATAGAAAACATAAAACTATGAACCTGTTATTATGTGGGTAAAAAGCCAGCCAATTACAAAAAAAGGGTGCATTTTCCAGAAACTTAGGTTAAAGGACGCAATCGCAACTGAGCATGGAACTTGCCCCCTGGTAGCCTTGGCAAAAAGGGAAAACCTCTGGAGCTGCAGAGCCACCTTTAGTTAATAAAAGGAAGCACATCATATCATCAGGAAGGTTGAACTTTTCCGAAACTCACAAGGTCAAGGCAAATTTCCATATAGGTCTCCAGGTAAGGAACGGGACACTTTTTAAAAGTATGTCAACAATGCAAAGGCAAATTAAGCCCAGCTGGGGTTGAATGATCATAAGATCTGAATTGGAGAAGTCAGAACAAAAGGTCTTAGATTCTATCAGATCGCTGGCCTCATTCTTCTCTTTTTTATTCCAGAATTCATGGATAACAAATCCAGAATATGCTTTCTGTATAAAAGGCAGATCTCCACGATCAGGAAAAGCTATTTATAGAACAGTTCTGGTTTCTTTAATCAAAGCCCTTAAAAGGTCTTCTAGATACTAAATAATAGGATATATTGAGAGGGGAGGGGAAACTAAAGCCCTTTATAAACTAGAGGACCAGCCTTGCTCATGAGTGACATGTGCAGAAACAACCCTAAATCACACGGTATAATTATCTTCTTTATGCTCTGGCTCTAAAATTCTTAAGAGCCCCTGCCCAAACGTCCTCCTCACTTTGATCTATGGTTGTAATCTTCCATTCAAACTCAATCACGCTGGGGAATGTCATTTGCCTAGCTTTCAGGTAGGTCTTAACAACAGACCCCTGGCTGAGACAAGCCTGGAGCAGATGAGCACCCCTCACATCACCAGCAGTAGGGCCTGGTGGGCAGGCACACCTGGGCGAGGTTGCGCTGGAGCTTGGAGCTGGCCTGGTCGTGCACAGTGAACCTGCTCCGCACGCATGTTTGCGAGCGAGTCAGCAGCCGCTGTCAACGATGATTGTTTCATTTAGTTGGTGTCCTACAGCAGGGCAGAAAGTCACTCTCCATTACCTTTTTTTTTTTTTTCCTTTAACAATATGGAACCTATGCTTACTGGAACATAATAAGAAACAGAAAGAGAGAAAGAGCTGAAACTTGGGTAGGAACACATACACTTCAATGTGTTCTTTGAAAAAGGTCATTGCTACTTTTGGTCCAGCAGATCATCTCAGGCTGAACGTTATGACTTGATTTCTTTACCTTATCAAACAGTCTCTCCACACTCTTTCTTCAAAAAGATTGCAAAAAAAAAGCATTTGTCTACTTTTTTTTGGGGGGGGGGCGGAGATTAGCCCTGAGCTAACATCCGTTGCCAATCCTCCTCTTTTTGCTGAGGAATACTGGCCCTGGGCTAGCATCGTGCCCATCATCCTCTACTTTATATGTGGGACGCCGCCACAGCATGGCTTGACAAGTGGTACAGTGGTCCATGCCCGGGATCCAACCTGTGAACCCCGGGCCACCGAAGCAGAGCGCACAAACTTAACCACTACACCACTGGGCTGGCCCCATTTGTCTACTTTTTGAGGAGCTCCTTTCACATTAGATTAGAAAATTAGAGATTTTTTTTTTCCATATCGAATCCTATTATGCTCATTAATGAATCTAGTTTGTCTCTGTGATTACCATAATAGCAAGAGGGCTGAGGGCCTAAAAATTCAGCTCCTCCTTCACACACACATCAAGCCTCTGGGTTCCACCTGCTGGGAGAAGGCCCAGCTCCATCTGAGAGTCCACGTCGAGCAGGAGTGCTCGAACCACCTCTCAGTTCCTTTCTTGCCTGTATGCACTTGTTCACAAGGCCACTTCAGATTAAACCAATATAGATTTTGGCTCCAGCTTCAGCCAAGTTTTGGGATAAGAGGGCATCAACATTAATATGATGAGACAAAAGGGCTTTTGCAACACATTCTCAGCTCTTCTTTTTCTAATAACAGTGGATTTTAATCTCATTATGAGTTTAATGCAGAGGCTGTTAGCAGACTTGAGCAAAACACAGCACCTGACACAGAAGCCCAGGCCCTGCCTGTGGATGTCAACGATGCTTGGATGGATACTTCAGCATAGTGTTTAAATATGACAGGAAGATTTTACACAAGAGTTACAGAACCTTGTTATTGAGCTTCTGTTTTTCTCCTGTTTATAATTCTGAGTAGCCTTAAGAGGACTTACATCCTTTCTTTATTCCTTAATTTCTCTTTCTATAAAATGGGTACGAGATAATCCACAAAAATAACAGGCCTATGTAAACTATTCTTTTGAAGTGCTTGTAAAGCTACAATTCAAAAAGTGAAATGAACCTAAGAGAAATCATAATAATAAGTCACGTATTTGTAGCAGATACTTATTTTTAATATTTATTGTCCATGTTAAAACATTCTTTAAACTTATAAAGTGCCTATTATAAAACAGCTTACTCCAATGTATAAAAAAGACCAGGAGAGAGGAGGAAATAAAAGCTAACATTTGCTGAGCACTTAGAATGGGCAATTCAGGGCATTCTCTTACTTCATGCTCAAAAATCCCATGCGATAGGTTCTACTGCTATCACTATTTTACAAAAAAATGGGACTGAGATCCACAGATGTGGCCAAGGTCCCATGGCTGAGAAGTGGAAGGAGCTCAGATCTCAGCTTTTCTGGGCTTACCTACTTTGAACCTGAGAGCCTACTTTCTTAACCACTCACAACTCTACAGCAGTTAATGTAGAGGGAAATGAGGAGACACGCAGGGCAAGGAAGGAGACATGGCTTCTGACACTGTGTCAATAGATGATCTTGGGAAAGGAATTTCCCTTTGTTCTTTAAATATTTATCAAGCACACATTTTTTGCCTGCCAGATGCTGGATGCTGGACAAGGTACCAGAAATCCAGAGACAAAATACATAGTCTTGACTCTAAAGGGGTTCTCAGTCTAGCTGGGAGATAAATAATTCGATCCACAGCACTGGAATAACACTAAACAACTTAAGAGTGTGATAATTTTCAGCTCATGATAGGAAATGATCAAATATCATTATTTCAAACAAAAAAGACTTATGACAGCTATAGAGCTCCTAAGGATAAAGGATAATTGTCTCATGAAAAAAAGAGTATCTTGAGTTTATACTTAGAAAAAACGCTCTAGTCCAGTAAATATCTTGCAATCATGACGATCAATAATGCTATCTAACCACATCTAACTGCATGTGAGAATACTTGTAAACAATGGATGGAGAGACTTGAGTAAAACCAATCAATGACCAAGTATGTACTGAAAACTTCTCTCTCCCATTTACACAAGTTCAGATTTAGGTAAAGAGCAAACGATGACACATCATGGCCAAATCTAATGCAGAGTACAACTCAAACTACAAGCAATTTGGTGGCAGTGAAATAAAAACAGCATTTATGAGAGGTTTACATGAAGAAATAAAGTGCCGGAAATTGAATGGGAAAATTTGGATAATAATTATGCTAAATATCATCTAGACCCAGATATTTTTTCTGTCTCATTTCATGATTAATGCAGGAATTAAAAAAAAATTAGTTCGGAAGACTATACTCTAAAGGGCTGACATTGCTAGGTGCTAGGAGTATGGATCACTTTGCTTTTCTTTGTATTTTATCTAGTCTAAGTTTTCTGCAATGAACATAGACTTTTTTCTTTTGTTCTTTTAAGATGACTTCAGATGCATCAGCAGAGCCTACCACAAGGCACATACTGAGCCACGGTCTTGCTGCAGAATGGAGAAATGTCACATTAGAAGCTAGAACATCAACAATCTATACGTTGCATGAAGACGTGTCTCTGAAGAAAAGAGCAGCCAGCTGTCCTTTATATGAAATTCTGGTACTGCCTTTGGGGAGTATATCAAATGAGAACTTGTCCTTGTGATATAATACTTTTAATGGGTGAGCCATTTCGACACTTTACATACTGCCGAGTAAGTTTCTACAGAACTTTCTCATTGTACTCAGCGCTGTCTGTGAAGTTAATTTAGGCATCAGAAAACTCAGTTGTTAATTTTCTGACTTGCCTCTGGACTCTTAAATGCTATTGCTCCAATCATAACACGTCGGAACACTTACACAGATTTCAACAATAATATCCACAGCTGGGAATAAATCAAAGCAGTTTTATCACTGATTAAGTGCTATTGAAATATGGTTACAAGACAACATGAAGCAAAGGACAGATTTCACTTGGGAAGATTAAGACGAAGTGTGGGGGAGAAAAAGGAGGGGAATCCAAACAAAGTCTATGCAACATTTAAAAAAAATATACTTCAGAGTTAGAATGCATTTTTTAGCTATTTAATTCTCAGTTTCCTGTGTGTATGTGTGTGTGTGTATGTTTATGCTATACAGAGGTTCAACCATACAAGATGAATGTAGGCACAGCTGTTTTTCAAAGTATCTTTATACTAAGACAGGGGTCAGCAAACATTTTCTGTAAAGGGCCAGAGTATAAATATTGTAGGCTTTGTAGACCATACATTCTCTGTTGCAACTACTCAATTCCGCCATTTTGTGTGAAAGCAGCCATGACAACACATAAATGAAACGAGCATGGCCATGGTCCAATAAAACTTTATTTATTAAAAACAGGCAGATGGCTGGATTTGGCCCCTGCAATGTAGTTTGCTGACTCCCGTACTAAGATACAGGTTATTCCATCTACCCAGAAAACTCCCCAGTTGAACAAGGATAAGAGTAGAGGCTGTAGAGATGGAGTTGGGGAAAATATATGGGCTTAAACATACTCAGTCATCCTAAAACTCAGCCTTATCCTTGGGGTGAATCTGCACCCTGTCCTGATCTTCTCCTCCCATGGCCATATTGCAGACAGTGTCACCTCTACTTGTTGCTTCAGGCCTGGGTAGCATTGGGGTAGTTAACTCTCCCTGGGCACCCAAGGTACTTTCTCTTTAAAAATTGTTTCCTCTCTCTTCTTTCCCCCCTCTCCTCCCCTTTTAAGTGCCTTTTCAGTTCCACTGCTGATTATTTTGGCCACAAATATGTCAGGGGTTCCTCTTTCTAATCAGATCATTTCGGCTATCTCTTGGACTTGGCTGGCATCTGTCAAGCCAAGTCTGTCTTGGTGAGGACAGATTTTTGGCTTGCTCACTCTGAGGCTGTGCTGACCAAGCCAGGCCAGATGCTTAGATGCTGCTATTTTGCAACCACATCTGTGCAGAGGTTTGGAGGTGGGAGAGCAGTTTTCAGCAGTGTTTGATCCTTGTCTCTGAGGCTCTTTGACATTTTCATCAAGGATCCAGATGATGGCAGAGAGATGATCCTCATTACGACTACAGATCACCAAAATTTAAGTGTAAATGGAATTCCTCCTTGCAAGATAATCTCAATTTACAATCATCTTGCCAGCTAGGAATAATGGTAGTCAGAATCATAACTAAGTTGGTAAGGACAACTGCAGCATTGTATATCAAGAAGAATAGCCTATTGCATAAAGTGAGACACAAAATGTATGCCATCAGAACTCAGCACCACTTCTGCCCTCAGCAATCCTTTTACACAGGCTGCATGAGCTTCTCTTCCAATTGGCATTCCAAATCTTTACTGCTCTCTTCAAGATTCCTATTCTATCATTTCCCTTTTTTCTAGAGAGATAAAATCAGTTTTGAGACAAAATCAGTTTTCTTCTTAAACTGTGGAGTTCTCTAGGGTTCTGAGTCTTTGATTCTCTTTTCTTCAAACTTTACACATTCTTGGATGATTTTACCCAAGACCATGACTTTTGCTATAACCTATACATATCCAGATGGTCTCCAAATTTGTATGTTGAAGCCTCCTAAGTTTCAGACTCTAATCAGGGATGTCTCCATCTGTATGTCTTATGGACACTTCAAACTCTTTATCTCCCCAGTGAATTAATCCTCTTCCCCATCCCCTCCCTAAATTACACCATCTTCTACATGATTCAACTGTATTAATTTTTACCACCATCCACCCAAGTATTCTGGCCAGACACGCCAGAGTCAACAAGTCCCCTCCACCACATATATGTCTACTCAGTCCTCAAATCCATCTCTTCTACTTCCTAAATGTCATTTGAATCTATGTCTTCTCCATTTTCACTGCCTCTACCTTAGTTTCAGGTCCCCACACTTTCCTCTTCTCTCCAAGTGGTTGCCCTACTTCTGATATCTACGTCCTCTTTCATATTATAATCACATTTCTAAATTGAAAAACTCATTGCCAAGTATAAAATGTTCAAATTACTTAGCACGCCCTATAAGATCTAATATCATCTCATGTTATGTCAATCCTTTTCTTCCTACCTCCTACAGACAGACAGGCACAAACACATATTTTCTCTTGATTCCACTCATGCTGTACAACTTAAAAGCTCCCATTGCATGCCATACTCTTTTGTGTTTCTAGGCCTTTACGCAGACACAGAAATTTCTTCTATTTAGAATCCCTTTGCTCATGTGACATCTTATCCATCAAAATGTAGCTTAAAAGCACTCTTGTCTACAAAGATGCTCCAAACCTCTACCACCAAGCTAAAATGGTCCTTTGGACCCCATTATTCTGTATATATGCCCACGTGATAGCACTTCGCACACTGGATTTCTATTATAAGTCTACTTCTCTCCTCGCAGATTGTGAGCTCTTTCAGATAAAGACGCTTGCCTTGTTCATAAGTGTATCCCACCATTCAGAGTAGCATCTGGTGCATAATGCCATTTGGTAAATATTTGTAAGATGCATTACACAATGAATGGCTACATGAAAATGTAGTTGTATTAGTTAATGTGCTTACCATGAGCCTGAAACATAGCATTTTACTTCAAGTAAACATAGTATTAGTAAACATTAGGTAGCAGGGAAAAATACTAGTTTCTTTCTCATTTTTCAGCATTGGTCAGATCATGCATAAATAAATCTACACATTTTTGCCCTCAATAATTAAAGTCATAGAAAACATGACTATGACTTATAAAAATCATAAATATTTTGGAAAATAAAACCTACAAGAAATTAGGTAATAGATTAGGATTACTCAGTTAAAAAAAAAGAAAAGACCCAGGGTGATTTAATATAAACTGTTGAGTTGAATCAAGAATTTTCTGCTAAGACTGATAACAAGTTTTTCCCCATCTTCTCTGAGGGAAGAATGAGATAAAAACTATCTAGTAAAGAAAGTAAAAGAGTCTGAGGAATATCTATGTATCCTGTAGCTTATTAGAAAGGATGAAGTGTTCCTAGAGAAGATGGAAAAAATAATACAAGATAAAACCGGAAGAAAAGGATTTCAGTGGGGTTGATCTTGAACCAAATGGAGCATCAGAAGATTAGAGAATTGAAGTTATCATCAAGGAAAGGAGAAGAGAAAACTAGATTCTACTAAAGCCATAAAATCTATAAACGGCACTGCCCACTACACGTGAGTTCAGATCTTCCAAAGAAAGTGCTGTACTCCAGGCTCAAAGAGAAGGCACAGGCATCAGCCCAGAGAGGGTTCCTGGTGCAGCCGCCAGAGAAAAAGGGCTGATGGGTCTGTTGGTGACTCTTCACTGGCTGATTGGTTGGTGATTCACCATGGCCAATCAAGAAGTTCATAATTTTTCAAAAGGACATGCCATTAATTCTGCAAACTCCTACCAACTACTGTTGACTGAAGTGACAATAAGTGATGGTGACAAAAAGTGCTTCAATTTGACTCCAGGAGTTATAAACCTTTGGGCCTGAAACTGGAGGGATTGGTGGAGTATTTTCATCTTTGAGGTAGTGACTTGGTATGAGAAAGCGGGTTGGAAGAATAGTGTTAACAGATATTTTTTAATTAAAATATATTTTTAACTGTGTAACAAGGTTATAATTCACTTCTCTGGCTCAAATGGAGGAGTTCTGATAAAGAACAAGAAATGTGTGTTTGGCAGATCAAGAGAGTTTGAAGAGGAAATTGGAGGCATATGGTAGAGCTGGGTGAGGCCCAGGTAAACCTCTCTCGGAGAGTATTGCAGAAGAAAGTGTGTTTGGCAAAGATGAAACAAGAACAGATTTGCACCAATACTGATGGCATTAGGAGTGTATATATACTAATGGGTAGAGTATAGGCAATAAAACAAAACAAACCTGATATATTAACACAAAGAAGAATAAGGTAAATTTTAACACACAGGAGTGAGCAGTATATCATAGTTAAACCAGACTCAGTGGGATGTGGCTCATGCATGAAAAATGGTGACAGAGAGCATGCATTGATCAAAAGAAATACAACCAGCAAATTGGGGAGTAGTATTAAAGTCTGTTCAGAACAAACAAAAATGTAAACATAATTCTAGAAGAAAAAAATAATTCTAGAAGATGGGAACAAATGGAGAGTATTTGGTTTAAGTAAGAGATAACTGAAATTGCTGTGGGAGAAGATTACAGATACCCAATGAGAGATAAGGAGGATGATTTCCAAAAGCAGATAATCAAATGGGGAAGCAGAATGGTAATCTGGTGATGAGGGAACCTCAAGCACTGGTATATCTGTTGGGAGTATTACTCAGCTAAAAGCAGAGCATCTGATGAATTCCTGCCTTAGAGGCAATTTCAACTTTCAGAAGGAAAAGGAAGAAATGTGTTTAGATGTACACTGATTTTCACAGAGTTACCTTAAATCTCTTTTGAACAAGGTATAAGCATTAGAACATAAAAACTGTAACCTCAGAGTTGAGGGAATCATAAATGTCATCCAGGCCAACACAAGAACCCATCTACACCGACCCTGCCATGTGATGGCCTGGCAGTCACTGAAGACATCCAGTGACATGATTGGCATGAGATTGTCATATTCAGTCACCTTAATCAGTCCAGTTACTGGTCTTAATTCTAATTCCTCTGACTCTACAGATTAAAACTAACTCTTCTTCCTCAAGTCAGTCCTTCAAATAGTGGAAGACAGTTTCATGTTCCCTCAAGCTTTCTTTTTCCCAGGCTGAAGTCCCATTTTGTTTTGTCACTGTTCACATGTCTGGTTTTGCATGTTTTCACCCCTGCTTATTTTCTTATGGACAAAATGAGGGAGGAGTATTGATGTGATGTAGACAAGAACTTTGAGAAAAAGCTGTACTATTATGCTGTGGTCATTATTATGAAGAAAGGGAAGGCTGGGTTGTATGCCCTGAGTTTTAGGTGCACAGATTCAAAATATGTAATGAACAGTTAGGCATAATCCCATGACTAGAGATTCTAAAATGGAATATTTCTCAAGGCAACTGGGAGATTCTAAAAGAGGAAGTATTGCTATAATCTATAATGAGCCACAAGAAGATGTAAAGAAGAGAAAGACATCAGCATAAATGAAAATAGCTGAGCTGGAAGTATGCCTATTAGTGCAGATATTAAAAGGATATGTACACTGAGGAAGGATATACCATAACTAGAATGGGTTAAAAATGGCATATAACTAAAATAAAAGTGTCAGAAAGTCTGGAATAATCTTGGACTTATGAAAACTTCTAGAGATAGCAAAATAAGTGCACACATATACATACACACACACACTATATCTGGTATAAGACAATAAATCAGGAAGGGTCAGGGACACTTAATTAGACAGATTATATAATGCTGACTCGCCACATGGGGAAGAGTGGAAAATTACTATGTTTCTTTCCAGGTTCTCTATCAGGAAGAGAGTACAGAAAAAGTTAAAAGAGGAAAAAAAGAACTGTAAAGGGTTAAGAGCGTAATTAAAAAGGAACAAAAGACTTGGCATGGTATGCATATTTATGTGTGTAGATGCGTGCATACATATTTATATTAGATATATATCTCTATATACAAATTTTGTCTACTTGAATAGAAAAGAATACAAATATAACAAATTAAATGTGCTCATGTTTTACTATGTAGGCAGACCATAACCTAAAGATCCAGTACTATGGTTAGTAATCTCAGGAGCACTTTATTAAACATGATTAAGGAACCTACGCAAGAACCCAGTGATCACTGGGAGCCAGTAAGTATATACTACAAGTGTTGGAGAATTAACATTTTTTCCTTTTTTATCAGGACTTCTAGAATTGTAGCCAAACAACTCCTCTAATTATAATTAGAAGCATATTCGATGGACTTGAAATTTAGGAGGACTAAGTAGATAAAATACAGTTAAGTAGAATAATAACTAACCAGCAACTGAATTCCGTGCTAATTGACGGAAGAAAGTCATCCTGTAAAGGTCTCTCTTCCACTGGTTTGCTCTGAAATTACCCTGAATCATTCAGTGTTTTTATCAATGTCGTCTTAAAGACATTCCAATATACAGATAAAATGTATTTCAGAGGGAGAACTTACATAAGGATTAAAGCATCGGATTCAAACTTATCTCAATAAGTTAGAACAAGGTTCAGAAAACACTAAACTTAAAGTCAACAGAAAAAACAGGCCGAGTCTTAAACTGAGGCTAACAAATCATTTCCTTAAGTGCGAGATGGGGAAACCCTTAACTGCAGTTCTTGTGATTGAAATCTGGAGGTCTTAGTTGACTACAAGTTTCAGAAGAGTCAACAGTGAAGTGGCCGCTAAATAGCTGGTATGATTTTCAAGCCACATTAGAAGCATAATTTTCAGATCAAGGGATTCAATCCTTCTCCTGATCTCTGCTCTACTGTGACCACATCAGAATACCGGGTCACTTCAGAGTATGAAGTAGTACATTGAGAAATCACAAAAGAATCAAATAAGGAGAGACCTTGTGGAAGAGAGCTCTCGGGAAAAGAGAGATGTTGGTTAAGAAGGCAAAACTGGGATCGAAAAGTGAAAGATATGTTTCTGAAAATGAGAACAGTGTAATAATAAGATGGCTGCCCTGGAAAGGAGCAAGTTTGCTATCCTTGGAAATATTTGAACAGTGCTCAGGTGACTTCTGTCAAGAATATTTTGAAAGGGATTCTTGCTTTGGAAGGAAATGTTAGATAATCTGAGAAGTTCCCTGAAACTCCAAGATTCTATGTCTTTCTCTTCTATTACAGGCGACTGCTTTGACATTAGAATGTATATTAAATATTGGCCAAAAAAGTTTGGTTTGATAAAGAATGTTGCAGAAAACTATCCACGAAATTTCCTTTTAGGAAAGGTGATGTATTTAACAATGCTAATTTTTATTTGTATAATAGAAAGTTTATAGAAAATATCCACATAATTATATTTTTTTCTAATTCACTCATAAGGAATTAACAGTGCCAGGAGTGAGAAACATAGATATTAAGTAAAAGAACAACTATCCAACATTATTCCACAATCTTCTGGTGCACAAGACAGTCACAGAATCATAGAGCTGAGGTGCATCTATTCTGGTCCAATGGTGTAACTTTACTGATGAGGAACCGAAGGACTGAAGGAGTTACATGACTTGCTAAGTTAGTTATTACTGTGGGACACTCGGAAAACATCCTTAACAAATATACAAAAAAAGTACATGTAAGAAAAATAACTATTTGTGTTTTTTGAATAGAGTTTCTATATTTCCTATTGCTTAGGGGGAAAAACCATGTTTTTCAAACCATAATGACAAAAAGTTGGCATTATAAAAAATACATGAAGTGAATTATTAAGTTGTAAAAGAATTGGCATAAAGTAAATCATTTAGCATTACCCTGAATCCTACCTGGTCAATACCTTCTGTGTCATGGAATCCCATCAAAAGCCGTCAGTGCTCTTGGGAAGGGATGCAGTGTATTGCACACTAGAATTCACTGCTCTCGTTCCCCGCCTGGGCTTGAGGACCAGACTGAGCTGGCCCAGAGGAGCCCCTACATCTCAGCATCCTCTGGGTATCGTCAAAAAGGCCAGCATGGTCCAGTGACAAGGGCCCTGGCTCAAAGTCAGATCTCTTCTCAGTTGTCTCATTTGTAACATGAAGTGCTGGGTGATCTCAAAGGTTCCATTTAGCTTTAATATTCAGTGGCTCTCCCTCCCATCATGATCTTAAGTTTACTGTCACCTTTAGATCATAGCTTAGCATAACCAAGCCTACCTGAGGGTGCAGGGCACAAACCTAGCTATCTGATGCCTCCACAAACGGCTGGCCTCAGGAGCCCGAGTAAGGAGCTCAACTGTGAAAAGATCTTCACCACAGGAATTCTTAAGTATAACACTAAATTAAGCATTCCATTTTTATCTTCTTTCCCAACTGTTGACCAAATTGAGGACATTTTTCACTTGAGTTGGTTTCCGACCTCTTTTAAACAACTAGCAAATTTCACTTCCATTAGAACTGACTAGCTCTTACCTTCCATCATTTACTACTTGGGAATCCCACAGATTTTTAATTTTTCTTTAATGGTCTGATTTATTATTTGAAGGAACATTAAAAAATTTTATTACAATTCTCATTTTTCGTTACTGTTTCTTAAGATTTATTGGTTGGGCATTGGCATGGTCACAGTTCCAAGTAGAAAATGAACTCTGAGGACCCTATGTCACCTTCATGCTCCATATCAGCACCACAGTGAAGAAAATGATATCTCAGCCAAGGGAAGTGGGAATCATGCCTTTTTCTTGTGTATTCACAATGAATTTTAAGGTATAACCTCTCATGCAACTATTTATTTTATCTAGATGGGCCACATATCTCACCCCGAAAGGGGTCTGCAATATCTCAATATACACGAAAGTGAATGTTCCCTTTCTTTCTGTAGCTTATGCAGGCACAGCCTTAGTCTCTCTCTATAGTAGCTTTCTTATCCACCATATAGAATGAACAATATGTACAAACGCCTAATCTACTTCACAAAGGCTATAGTAAAAACGTATCAGAAGAACCTCTTTGTGTAAAATGCTTTGATTTCTTTGAAGAAAAAGTACCATTCTCCTAAGATGATGTTATCTATTGCTTTCTTAATTTGGGTAAGTTTGGAAATTGAACTGCAAAAATTTAATTCCTGCACATACTGCATTTTTCCAACTTTAGCACCACAAATCCATGAGTACTGAAGAAATTCATCAGGAATTTTCATCAAGTATGTATGTTACTGACAGTCCACAGTAGGCTAAGATCCATTGCTTGTTGGAGGTGCCAAAACAGAAGCAAAAACAAAAGCATTTACTTTAGGAGCAACCACGCCTTTCATTCTGTCTTTGTAATCTATTAGCCAATGTGGAAAATTTTTCCACATTGTGGGAATTAATTTTTCTATATTTTGTCTTAAAGGTAAAATTGATGGTGAAAGATTATACACGTATTTATCATCACGAGTTAGAGGCAGGCTAGCTTAGTGATTCTGAGCATGGATTCTGGATGCCTGTCCCCAAGCTGGTGCAGTCATTGCTAACACGATATCCGCGCTAAGTCATTAATAACACAAGAATCCAGATTGGCAAATGTCCCATTATCATGCAGAAGACTTCTTTTCTTTTTTGAGCAACTCTCCTATAACACTCCAACAACCCTCTTGTCCCTGGCACACTGTCGCAATTTAGCCTCCACTGGAACGTGTTACTGTTTAAATAGTGGAAAATCTTGCTATGATGCATTTTGTCTACTCTGCTTCCCCCACTCTACCAGGAAAGGTATGCCTCAGCGATAGCTCCTCCTTCAGTTATATTTCCCTGCCACTTTCAGTCTTCTCTTAACAGTAGGGAAACTGCTTACATGCACCGCTTTATTTTACTAAACAATAAAAATGGGGTGAGAGCATGATCTATTTCACTATAGAGTGTGTCACCTTTCTTGTGCTCAGGAACCATCAGGAATTCCACATGAAATCATATTATCAGTTATGTTTTTTATGCTCAGTAACCATCAAGAAATTTCACATGAAATCACAACATCAGTTATGTTTTTTTAAAATATCAAGACAATTTCTATCTTCATTTGACTGACATACATACATTATTTCCCAAATGTGTTACAGTGTATTTTCAGCACTTTAGTGCCTTCTAGCTTAATTTTCCCCCTTTATCTTCATTATAACACTCCTGGCAAAGTGAAATGTTGCACACTTTAATAACAACTATAAAAAGACAATGCTGGAAATATATTGGAAAATAAGGGGAGAGAAATAGGCCACATTGAAATGTATGAAGATTTTGGCCAGCGTCTGGCCAATTCTACTGGTCCATGAACATGTGCTCTTTCCTGCCATATCTGCAGTTGTGACATGGAAGCCTCGAGCTGTGGCCCTTACTTTTGCAAGTCTATGTGAGCATACTGGGGCATAATGCCCAATTTGACTTTAGCTGTGTGGCTGTAAGTATATTTCAATCACTGAATAGTTAGGGTCAAAGTCAAATTATGCTACTTTCTCTTCCATTCTTCAACACAGCTCAATCCCAAAGTGGCTGTCCCTTCAAAACGAAGGGCTATTTATTCTAGTACAGTAAGGGGCTCTCCCTCTCTTCATCAATCTTGTGGCAAGATTAAAGGCCACTCTATTTGGAACAGTCAATTGGATTCCTTGAATACTCTACTGTAGAATCCAGATGGTAGAAAACTATTAAGTGGATAAAAGCTCAGGGACCATGGGTTTCAATTATAAGTCACCTCCTTCTTAACCTGACTTTCTCTATGGTCACGGATGTATCAGGTAACTTCTCAGCACTGGTTTCTCTTCCGCAAGCAGGCAAGCTTGGAAAAATTGGTTCTACTCTGCTTTAGGGATCTATATTGAGGATCACTGCGTCTGTGAATTTTTAAAACCAGTTCCCTAACTAGATTACTGACGAGATCAACTAATTAGAAGACGACACAAAACAAACTAGAAACTGATCGTATCTTCTGATATAGCTTTGCATTATAGAAATAAACAAAATCAACAACAACAACCAACCAATCATCTGACTCCTGGGCCTCCCGTGTGCTCCTGACGGACTGCAGCCTCCTGGCTCAGAAGCTGTGATCACACTGGAGGCTGTTACTCAGCGAATGTTTTCCTTCTCATTGGATGACTTTAAACAGACTTTCAGAAACCCACTAGGATGAAAAACTGTAAGGGCAGCATGGGCCACAGGTGGGCTCAAAATGAAAACATCAGAATAGAAAATTAGGGTGCAGTGGCTAGAATTTCAATAAGGAAGAGTTGTTGTTTTTCCCTAATTAAAAAAGCCAATGTCCTTGGTTTCTCAGATTTCTAACTAGTTGCAAGTTAGTTGAGCAGTTTCCATGTATGCATCTGAATTGTGCCTTGAGAGCCTCAAGGGTAACTGAACCAAATATACATATTTATTCAGGAAAATTAATTGTTTACACTGATGAAATAGGTTATAAATTGGATGAAAATATGCAGCAATGCTTGGATATTCAGGAGAAATTTAAATACATGCATTGACCTTTCAGGAACATGGATATAGAATGGTCAGCATTGCTTGAAACGCTGCCTTATAAAAACGGCAGTTTCTTTTCCAGGATCTTAAACACAATGAAAGAAAATGAAGACAGTAGATTTGGGCATAATTTTCAGGGAGGAACTTTTTGTGGTCTTAGTTCATGTTTCTGCAATCCAATACACTGGTGTGCACATGCCACAATCTCTCAAAGAAGCAATTCATATGTCCAAGATGTTAACTCCAAAAGGTAGAAATGTATGTTGAAATATACCACATTTATCCCTTGATCCCTTTAATTAGCTATTATAGATTTAAAAAGAAAATCCATGTCTCAATTGAAGCTCTTTTGAAGCTCATGTGTAAGTTTAGTTTGTCCTGCTTACAGAGGTAATAGTTGTATGCATCTACTAGTCAGTAAAGGACTTGTTAGCTTGACGGTTCTCTACATGTACAAGAAGAGAATCTTCTCTCTAAATCACCTGTTCTTCATGCTGTCTTTCCACCCCTCCTTTTTCCTAAGAAGACTCAAATCCAGGCATACTGATGGTTGTTTAACTGCAGAGAAATGAGCCAAGGGACATTTGGTTCTGACAAATGGACCTGCCTCCTCTTCTGAGACTGGTTGGAGGTATTGTGGAATCATTGTAATCGGGCACCAGCAGCTTCTCTCAGATACAGTGACCCCTTATGAGGCCATCCTGTAATGGCTGTGAGGCTCCAGGGACACTGTTCCATGTGGATAGAAGAGGTGGATTAGGGCTTGCTCTATACACATTGTTAATGGAAATGTATCATGATGATGAAGATGGTCATGGCACAAGTAACTATAACATGGAACCACTGGTGATTATAACACTTTATACATTGAAAGGACAGGACATATTGGGGCAGGTAAGTTTTAGCATGTTTGTTAATAAAACCACTCATACTCTTTTTAATCAATTTTTTTACCCACCTCCACCCTTGGGTAAAGAAATCCAATTTATGTTCTCCCAGGGCCTAAACCATTGCCTAGAAGTTAGAAGCACATGGGCACTATATTAGACCATATCTGACAATCATTTACCACCAAGCATGTTGAAATAATTCAAGAATTCTACGTGATACAAATCCATAATTCTATGATAATATTTAATATATTTTGGTAGGAAATTATTAAAATGTGTGAAAAATGAATGCATCTTGAGAAGTATTAAAGATAGGGCTTCATAAAATCCTAAGTTCTTAACTTGGGTTTTATGTACAAGATGATCCCAGAACTTCTTGGAAATAGAAAACTAAAATGATAGCAGTATTATTTTATTTTTACAGGATATTTTATTAGAATTTTAAAAGTTTGGGGCTGGCCCGGTGGTGTAGGGGTTGAGTTTGCATACTTCACTTTGGCAGCCTGGGGTTTGTGGGTTCAGATCCCAGGCACGGACCTATGCACTGCTTGCCGAGCCATGCTGTGGCAGCATCCCACATACAAAATAGAGGAAGACTGCCACAGATGTTAGCTCAACAACAATCTTCCTCAAGCAAAAAGAGGAAGATTGGCGACAGATGTTAGCTCAGGGCCAATCTTCCTCACACACACACACACACACACACACAAATTAAAGTTAACAAGAATGGCCCAAACAATATAATGCTAGCCAAGCTCATCAAATCCAAGGCTTTTCACCAAATCTTGTTTGACAAGGTTTTGTCCTTTGACCTAGAGCACAGAGTTTGCCATCTGATCCACAGATGATGGCTAATGAGTTATGACTGATAGATTTCACAGAGGACAAATATTTTGTAGATCCCACAAGCATAGCCATTTTTAAACCTAATGTGCCCATCTCAATTCCTTATACTTAAACTTCTATATTAGATTAAACATCTACAACTTTCACGAAACCTCCCAGGCTGACACTACCCCAATCCACCCACCATACCTGCTCCACACCACCTGGAACTTACTAATGATAGGAATTTATATTCCCCTCAAATGGACTGTAAGCTCCTTAAAGGCAAACAATGCATCTTATTCTCCATTGTATCCTGCAGAGCATCCAGCAGAGCACTCGAGACATTATTGGATATTTAATAAATGTTTTTTGAATAAATTAAAAATTAATGTGTTTCTGTTCATAGTAGACTCATAACTTTTGCAGAAGCCTGAGATATTAGATCACTGAATTAAATGTTTCAATCTATAGGTAAGTCTAGGTCCTTGCAATATTTTTGGCCTTGTAAAGATTTTGGCTGCTACTATGTATGTAGGTTCAAAAAAAAAAGAATAAGTGACCCAATGATTTGAGTCAATGGCTCTGTATTGACACAGTTTTCCTCCCAGCGAGAGTCTGGCTTGGTTTATCATCTACCAAAGAATATTTTAAAGTCAGTTGTGAGGAGAACGAATGATCCGTTTGTTCACTTTTTATTCATTCAAACAAAATTCATTCAACTCACACTATATTCTGGGTACTTGTTCACGTTTCTATGAAAAAAATACACTCACATATATAAACTACTACAAAGCTATATATAGCATTTCCTTAAACCACGTTCAAAAGAACCCACTTGGTGCAATGTGAATTTCAATAGGTGAATAATCTAACAGAGACAGAACAAGTGGGGGGTGACCTAACAATACTTTCTCAGATCATGCCATTCCTCATTTCTATTACATTCTTCACCATGGAAATCTGATTACTGTGTTTTACTAAACTGTTCTGAAACAACTAGTTCTTTTCATTTTGAACATTATTTTTTAAAAAATATGCTTGCATGTAATAAAACTTTTATGGCTCTTGTTGTTTAGGCTATTTCAGAGAAAAAGTTGATTTCAGGATTTTGACTTAGAATTGGGTCTAACTCTAAAGTCTGCGAGTTAAGATATTGCCTAAAACTACTATCATACTATCCATGATTTCTGTTTCACTATACTTAATTTGCTACATATAAATGAAGTCCAAGAATATAGGGCTCTATCTCAGCTGCCACCTGCTCACAAAAGTAGCATTAGCCTGCCCTGAGAAAACAAGTAGTTGCCTCCAAATGTACACAGAACACTCCAGCAGCAAGTCTCACAATTACCTGATAATGTGCTAGGCGCCTGACAAATATTATGTTACTAATCCTCACCACAACATTCTGAGATTTCACTGTTTCCTTTCTGAAGATGAGGTTCAATAAATCAGAGTCACAGAAGCAGGATTTGAACACAGTCTAATTTCAAAGACCATGTTTGTTTCATGATGCTATGTGGTCTCCATATGCTGTCTTGAATCTAAGGCTAGATCCAGATCAAACTACAAGTTGAAGTCATTTTTCATTATTTTCTTGACTAATAGGAGCTTTTAGAACATAACTGATGATGATATAAACCTACTGATACTCTACTCAGAAAAACATCCCATTCCTATTACTTCAAGGTCTAGTTAGTTTTTCGTGGGGTTTTTTTGGCCTCATTTTATCATAGCAATTCCCTGACACTACAAGTTTCTTAAAACACAGTTAACACTAACTATACATCCTCACAACCTGATGATATGGAACAAACATTAAAGAATCCCTTGCATTTAAAAGTGTGGTAAATGCAAAGATTTCTCACATTTACATACGCAATACAGACAAGGAAAATCAATGACATGGAGTACCTATGTAATAAAGTAATTGCTTTAGAAATGTGTGTGATAATTGCGTATCAGCTGAATAATTCATTACTAAAATTATTGGTAATGAATGTTAATTTAGTACGATTACCTTGTGTGCGGGAATATGCTGATGTACAGTGATTTACAGTAAACTTTAAGGATGATCATTTTATTTTTAGACAATTGCGTGTTCATTAAATATGAAAAAATGATGACAAACCAGGTTTCAGTGATGCATTCAATTTGCAACGATAGAGTTTCAATCACAAATGGCTTTTGGGTTGTATTAGCTATAGCCTATAAATCATATATAAATATGTGTGTGCTGGTGATATCATGCAGAGCTGTCCAGCAGAGGGCTCCTTTGAAACAGAACGTGAAAAATGAGGCTGCTGTTCAAACTGGAGCCAATACGGTCCTTTTAATAAACTATATTGAGGCTTAGAAAAGGTTTATTCCAAACCAGCCAATGGTTTACAATCCATTTTCCTAGAGGTTGCAATTTCATGTATTTATAAATGAGTAAGCATGAGATTTTCATAATACTTGTCCTATGAAAATATAAAGTGATAAAGACCAGACATTCCTTAATGCAATGCAAGCAAAACCAACTAATAAGTGGCCACAAGCTGTATAAATAGAGGTACATTTAATTACATTTATATAGCAAAGGAAAGCAAATGTACAGAAATATTTTATTAAAGGGGAACCAATTTTTTTCCAAAGAAATATCTGTAACAGAAGATTGTACAAACTTCCCCCTTTTATTAGAAACTAAAATTGTCATTAAAAGATCGTCCCTTCCTCTCAGTGTGTGTGTATGTGTGGGGGGTGTTGGGAGTTCTGCAGATTTTTTTCCTTTATAAATGATTTAGATGTACTTAAATAAGACAAATAATTTTCTCTTTATATAGTTATCCTTATTTCTCTTAATTTTTAAAGAAATAACTATGTATTCTCAAAAATAAAATATGATACATTATATGTTCTATCATGCATGAGTGAGTGATATAAACAAGCAATAGTGGTCAGGTTGATCAGTATTTTTCACATAGACTGCTGAGTGATTTCATTTTTAGAAAGAGGAAAGGCTAGGTTATGTAACAACTCCAAACATTTTATTTTTTAATTGGAAAAAAATAGGTGGGGGGTGAAGGTGGGAATTCAAAGAGATTATCATGTTCTTAATCTGGGAGTTACAGCCAGCTTCTAAGGTATCAGAAAGATTCACCAAAATTGACTTTTCATTCAGCTCAACCTTAAAGTTTGCACTTAATTTTAATAAATGGATACATCACTGGCACTTGTCGAGAAAAGGTGAACTTTAGATACCCAAAGAAGATATTGACATTTATAAAACAAAGGCAAGTGATAACAAATCTTTAAAATAACAATCTAAAATCCTTTGTAATCACTAAAGTGGAATTTGTTCGGTGTCCTACAGCCACAAACCTGACACTCTAAAATCAGGACAGAGGATCCCATTGCTCTCAAGTTGGCAGCAATTTCAATATTCAAATCCATGAAACAAAACAAAAAATATTTAATGGCCCTTAAACAAACAAAAACTAATATGTAAAATTTTCGTGTTTAAGTAATTCTTATAATAAACAACCTATGTAGGTATATGTGTTTTGTCATTTATTTGTTTTGTTTTTTGTCAAATTGAAGCCAGACACTGGGATTCAGGGGTACTAGAGGCCAGAAAAAGTTAACATCCATATTTAACCAGTGATATATTAGTGTGAAAAGCTGGAAAAGCCAGCTGTGGTAGAACGTCTATGGTAACAAATCCCAAATCATGATGGTGTGAGTATTTATTATCTCAAACATGGAAAAGTAATCAACCAACACTATATCATCTCAGAAAATAGCACCACTCTAATGGAACCTGGAAAAACAATCAGATTATAATTTTGCATTTCACATGTGCATTTTAAATGCCATTATTTTTCCCTCTTTTGATCTTTCCTTTGTATTTGTAAGAGGAGCTTTCATCTTTGGATCTCTGTGCGGGCAGGTGCTTTGGAGTCTGCATCCCTCCATGTTTACGATGCCACCAGCCATCCAGACTTTTGCAAATGACACAGACTGTACCAAGACAGTTACATCTGACTGCTTAACCCCTCAGCTTGCCTGGGCAGTTCAGGAGCTCCTGCTGTGATGTTTTGTTTGCACACATGCACAGATAAAGGCCACCACTCCTCTCATTAAACATGAAGGCATGTGGGAAAATTAATAATTTAATTTGCAGGGAGAAGATGGATGTGGAAATCAAATGTAAGTCTACAACCTTCCCTGAGCGCTCACCTTAGGGTCTGAGGAAATCTGATGCCATTTCTGCTGCCTGAGTCATGTCTCTGGAATAATATCAAAGTGTCAGTGAATCAGTGCTTTCAATTCACTGGGCGGGGAAGGGTTGTCTTGTCACAGTGCAGACCCTCCAGGAGTGGGAGTGTGGTTGGGAGAGGGGAGAAGGAAGAGTCCTGTTGGAATCATGCCATAACACGTGCCCTGCGAGGGCTCCAGTGCTCTAAAGAATCTGAACAAACCCTAGAGGGGGACTGCATGAACCCAACATGCAACAAGTGTTCTGCATGATCACCAGCAAGCCACAGACAAGTATAACCTACCAGTTTATTCTCTACTCCTAGGAAATATGTTGCTATTTTTCTTTCAAAGAAAGAAAGGAGGGAGGAAGGGAGGGGAAAACAGAGGCGAGAACCAGGGTCTGTTTTTCATCCTGTACTATTGGATTCTGATCCTGAACTGCTCCACCAGCTCCACCATTGCAAGAGCAATGACAAGCACTTATTTTACAATCTTGATAAAGCCTCATTTCCTCTAAAAATTTAGTGTGGGATACCCACCCAGATGATGCTGAAATTTTCTAAGCCGACAGCTCCAGAAATGACAGTGGCAACACCCCCTTATATCTAAATGATGAAGGGCTCACACCCCCACTGAGTTGACCAGATGAGTGATTACTCTGCAGACTCCTGAGTTTCATTCTCCCCTCAGACTCTTGGTTCAGCCCTGAAGAGCGTCTGCAATAGGGAAGAAATTTTAGCTTTGCAATTTTCTACATAGAAACATGGAGAAAGAAACAACTTACGAGAACAAAATCCTTGAAGCAGGGGATAGCCAGGTGGCACAAATCATCACCATCACAACCAAACTTTTAAAATCTATCTTTTTGTTCCATTTATTTAAGTTCACTCTTTTGACCTTCCTCACTGCCCATGCTCATATGCAGAGATCAGAAGACAACCATAAATGAGGTGCTACTGGGAAACTTTTCATAACCTACTCTCCAATCAGTTTACTGTCTGTCTCATAGAAAGATTATATCACTGACCCATGGTCAAAAAGAAATATCCTTTAAAAGTATTTTATATTAATGGTTAGAACTCCATACACACTCTGTCCCCTGTCTTAGTCAAAAGTATGAACTGGAAGCTCGATAGCTAAGGACAGGGTGTCAGGTGTGGCTGTAGGATTGGATAAACCTCATTGGCCCAGAGAAAACTGGATCCCTGAACTTGGTCTCAACAAGTCCCTACCCAGCTGAAATAACTCCATGAAGATGAAAGAGATAGCTCAGGGTTAAACAACAACAACAATCTGAATTTGAAGTCAAAAAAGGTGAGTTTGACTCTACCCCTAAGCAGATACCTTACCTTGGAAAGCAGAGTTAGCTGACTGGTACCTGAGAACATCGTTATTTTACAAATGCTGGAACAACATACTTTATAAATGCTGGTTCATTTGACCAATGCTTATCAAAATGTGACACCCTTTAACATCTACCTATTTATTTTTCATCTTTCCTCTGTAAATACAAAGGTGCCATTTTTGTCCTCTTCTACACGATATCCTTACAAATATTTGGGAATAACTTTCATATTCCTAGGAAGTCTTTTTTTCCTAATACCTGTAGTTTCTCCAACATTCATTAAAGAACATGATTTCCAAGCTCCTCACCATCTTGGTTTCCTTTCTCCAAATAGTCTCCAGTTTTGCTGGTATCCCTATAAAATTATAGAAAACGTGACCCACAAACTGTACCATATTGTAGGGTTAGGATTTCCTTGTGAGAACTGATTGACTTTAATAAATAAAAATACTGAAGCCTGGGGCTGGCCCAGTGGCGTAGCGGTTACGTTCACGCCCTCCGCTTCTGGCAGCCCGGGGTTTGCAGGTTCGGATCCCAGGCACGGACAGACGCACCACTTGTCCAAGCCATGCTGTGGCAGCATGCCATATAAAGTAGAGGAAGATTGGCACAGATACTAGCCCAGGGCCAATATTCCTTAGTAAAAAGAGGAGGATTGGTAATGGATGTTAGCTCAGGACTAATCTTCCTCACACACACACACATACACACACAAAAATAGTGAAGCAAATGATATAGCCTGGAAAAGAAGATTGGTCATCTTGTATGAGTCAATGACAATCACAAAGCCCAGGGGATTTAAAGAAAGGCCATTTCTTCCTATCGATAGCAAGGTTCATGTTTACAAATGGTTGGAAGTCCACATTAGTCAAAGGATTGGCCTAGTGTTTAACATGACTCCAAACAACTGTAAACACCCACCTAAAATGTGAATGTATCATTTTCATAAAAGATCCTTTCCTAATCAACTAGATTAAACAAGTTGATGGAGGAAGTGAGATTTTCATGTTTTAATCTATAATGAACACTAATGTTCAACGTTAGCAACTGTGCAATTTATACTACTTTATTTGAATTTAGCACCAGCAAATATATGTAATGATTTGTATACATCTCTAAACAAATTCATGTGCAGATTTTAAGAACTAATTATAGCTGGTAATAACAGCTCACGTTTATCAAGTACATACTATGTGCCAGGCATTGTGCTAAGTACTTTGCATGTCATATTTCATTCAATCCCAATAATCCTTTGAAATAGATATTATTATTATTACCCTCATTTTACAGTTGAGAGACACTAAAATTTAGAGAAGTTAAATATGTGTCCATGGTCACACGTATTTAAGTAGTGGTGGAATTCGAGAACTGAATCCAGGTCTATCTAACTTCGATATCCATGTACTTGATCAACTCATGGGACTTCCTCTCCAGTGTGGTACAGCAAGGGCCATCTCTTCATGGAATGAAGAGCTTCTCTGGAAGGCTTGAGGTAGATTCTCAGTTATCATGTATTGGAGTTGAAGGCACAGATTCTCCATCTTATTACTCAATGAAACTTAACTGTGACACATAAACTACCACTGAATAAAATACCCAAACTGTCACTTCAAGGGTTCTAATAGTCATGTGCATATAATCATTCACAGCAACATGCAGGTAGGTACAAATCACATCAGTGAAGAATTAGTTTAACTAATGATAAACTTTGAATACTCACCATTGCTATAAACATAATAAGTAAATGAATGCATTGTGCATTTTTTCCATTTCCTACTACCAACATAACTACCAAGAAATAAGACCTATTTTGTTAACCAACACCAGAATTTACAGAAGAATATTGATCTTCAAAGAGTCACTTATTCATTCAACAAATATTTATTGAGGCCTGTATGTGCCAGGCCCTGTTCTGAGCACTGGGAATACAGCAGTGAAGAAATCAGCAAAATTCTTGCCCTTGTAGAACTTATATTCCAACAATTTTGTTGACTTTCAAAGTGCTTGGCTCTTTTCTCTTGTAATCACCTTTGGAAGCAGATTCAACGTTTCAAAGGAACAGCCTCATTATGCTCTGCTCACATCATGAATGTCTAGATGCTGGCAGCTGACTTTCCCTTAGTCACATTCATGGAGAGGGCGATGCTGTGGGAAGAAAAGTCAACGGCGGATATTCCAAACCATGGCACGGTACAGAAGTAACGCCTCTCTGGCTGTGGAATTTACTTTCTGATGTTTGTAGCAGGAAACATGTGTGCCTAATTATTTTCAATTCAGATGACTACAATTGGTTTGTACTCTTGTAGGACAACCCAGGGAGGAACATGTCAGGTGGCAGAGAGAAACAGGCTCAAGGTTCAATGTGGCCACAGCTGGGAAGCACATGCTACTTTGCATGCAGATAAGGAAGAAGAACGCCATCTTCCCAAACAATGACTCTTCCTTAGCTCTTAGGAGATTGTTTTCATAAAAAAATAAAATGTTATTATCTTTCAAGTTATCAAGTGCATTAGGAAATTACAATTCTCTCTCTGCTAGGCTAAGGAAATGATAAATCCAGCTGGATAAAAAGCAGTCTTCCACCTTACATTATACATATGACTTACCAAGATTTGTGTAAGGCCTATAAAACCATGCCTGTAAAAAGTGTTATCCATCAATAAAGAAAAATAGAACAGGTCAAAAAGCAGTCAAGGTAAGCCAAATTAAAGCCTCTGGCTTATTTTCCCGCCTAATGTCCTACAACCGAGTGATAAGAAAAATCTGACATAACTCACTGCAAATGTGACACCTTCAAATGAACCTCAAACTTCTCGTGATAAAGAGAGAGGAGGACATAATACAAATATGACTTTAATTTTTAAAATTAAGAATGTGGGAACAGTTTGACCTATTCTTTAGAATGGTTCTTACCAAATGTATAAAGAGGAAGATAGCATCATGATTTTGGGTCCATGGACCAACCCTCGCCTGTACCCCATCTTCACTCACTCTCCCCTTTAGCTTGGTTCATCACTTCAACCTCTCTCCTAACAATATCCTAAATGTCCTTGCCCATGACCTTCTGTCACATCCTTCTGGAAAAACCACAACTCTAGAGGAAAAAAACTATCTTTGAGCTCCCAGCCTAAATCCCTTTGCTGCATATCCCCTTCTCTGCAAGTATTTTAAACCTTCTCTGCTCTTTCAGATCTTACCTCCACTATACCTCTCCCTCTCTCTCCGCAGATGACTTTATCTCTACTCCCAGAGACAAACATAAGGAACTTCTAACCTTCCTACCACCAACCTATCTGCTTCTGCATCCGCCCTTTTCTCCAAGTTCTCTTCTTAACATGGAGGCAGAATCCTCTCAGGGAAGGCCACTCTCTCCATCTGCATTCATGAATCTCCTCCACTCTCATCTTCCTTCTCAATTACTCCTTCTCTTATCTTCATCTTCTCTCTTTACTGGCTCATTCTTCCTAATGTTGAAAATCAGGAATGGCAGACACTTTTCTGTGTCTACCACCGGCCATGCCCCCATTCTTCCTAAGAAAGCAATGAGCTCAGGGAACACGAGTCCTTACCCTAGTCCTTTCTCACCAGAGGATGACTTGATCAGTCTAAACTAGTGGTTCTCAAACTTGAAAATACATCAGATTTGCCTAGAAGGGTTGTTTGAAACAGACTGCTAGGTCCCACCCTACAGTGTCTCATTCAGTATGACTGAGATGGGGTCCAAGAATTTGAATTTCTCTAATAAGTTCCCATGAGATGCTGATGCTGCTGGTCCAGAGACCACCCTTTGAGAACCCCTGGTCTAAATCATGCTTGATAGTCACATTCTCCTTTGCTAATGGTTCATTGAGAATGGGCAAATAACTCAGTTCTAGCCAACAAGATAGAAACAGGAGTCTGATGGAGTAGGGGTAAACAAAAGCCTGGGAAAGAATTTTGTTCCTTTGTAAAAAGCCACAGAACAAGGATCATACTTTTCGTTTTTGCTTTGAATGAGATAATATGGAATTGAAGAAGCCTGCTAGTGTCCATTAAGTGTCGAGCACAAGGACAAAAATCCAAGAGAAAGCTAGAGTGAAAACACAGTGAGAACCCAGCTTGAGTATATTTTTTGAGCTGCTGCAGCAACCCCGGATCCACCTATCTCCAATCATCTCATTATGAGATAAATAATAAAGGCATTTAACAAAGCCACCATTAGTTAGGCATTCTCTTAGTTGCAATCAAATACAACTAATTCATCAACTCCTGGACATCTAAAAATATCCCTTTTCAACTCTACATTCTCCCCTAGGTAGAATCCTATCTTGCTCTTCCATTGAAATACAAACTTGTAGAATGACAAGTGTCCCCCTTTTTCTTATCTCCCATTGGTCCTTCAGCCCATTCCAATATGTCTTACACAGTTTCATTCCACCAAAAACTTTCTCACTGGGATCTCACCATAACAGTCTTGATTATAACACATATTTTTAAGGTCTAGTACTATTTAATTTTCCACAGCATTTGACACTGTTTATCCTCTCATTCTCTTGAAATGCTCTTTCTCTTGGCTTCCATGGTACTGACATTCTTTCCTGGTTTTCTTCCTATAACTCTATTACTTCTAAGTCTTTCCCCTACTTGGCCCTTTAAAGTGTTAGCATTATTCAGAAGTCATCTCTCTTCTCTTTTTATATACAGTCCCTCCTCAATCTCACCGATGCTCTGAGTTGCTTCAATTACATCTCTATGCAGATGGTGCCCATTCCTGTTATCTCTTAACCAATCTTCCCTGTGAGCTCCAGATCCCAACGTTCAAGTGCCTTCTCCTCCACTTGATGCCTCGGACACCTCAAACTCAACATGACCCAAACTGAATTCACTATCCCTACCCACCTACTTCTCAGACCTCTTCTTCCTCCCATATTCCCTATCTCATGGACTGGCACCATCCTTACTCAGCTATCTAAGTGAGAAATGTGGGAGTGATCCATGGACCATTCTTCTTTATCCCCTTGTTTCCCATCAGTTATAAATTATATTTCTTAAATATCTCTGGAGTCAATTCCCTCTCCAAGTTCCATCACCATTCCCAGGCTCAGACTAGCATCATCCATTGCAAGCCCCCATCACCAGTGTCCTGACCTCCAGGCTTGCCGCAGCCTAATTCCTTCTCTGACTATACTCAGAGCAGCTGCATTTGATGACAACACTCCGCTCAAAACCCTTCAAAGGTACCCTTGCTTTTTTGTGGAATCCAGACCTGGCCCTCAAAGTTATGCAGGTGTGTCACCTGTCAGCCTCTCCTCTTAGCCCTTTGTTCTCGCAGCTCCAGCCACTGTAGCCCTCTTTTAAGCCTTTCACACTTGTCAAGCTTCCTCCCATCACCAGGCCCTTGCACATGCTATTTCTCTGTCTAAAATGTTCTACCCTCCCCTGGCTCCTGGTTAACTCCAATTTATCCTTTAGGTTTCAGCTCAAGTATCACCTTCTCAAGGAAACTTGACCATCCAAACCAGACCAAGTCAACTCACGCCCATGTGGCACCATTTGCCTCTCCTTGGAAGTGCTTGTCAAAATGGTAATTTTGTTTCCATGTGTGACAGTTTGATGAGTGTTTTGTCTCCTTCATGGGAACCATGTTTATTGTTTGTTTTTGTTCACCAGAGTTGAGCACTTTGCTAGACCCACGGTCCACATTTGATCAATATTTGTTAAATATTCAATTATGGAAGGAAGGAGGGAAGAAAGGAAGATAGCTAGAGAAGTTGGTTTCTTTTCAAGTCACTTCTTCTTACTACACCATAACTTCCTTGTTCCTGTCAAGCTATTTTGACTTTCTTTTGACCTAAGTTAAATTCCTTTGCTATAAACTTCTAGAGCACCTTTCTCTTAACATCCATCATGTCTGCAGTTATTTGTTTAAAGTCTGTGTTTCTCCCTTGACTAAAAGGTACATGAGGACCTTTATTTGTTCCCATTCACTCTTTCAGTGCCTGGCATATAATAGGTGCTCAAAATATGTTTGTTGAATTAAAGTACCTTTTCCATATTTCTTTAAAAAGGCCACATATAATATGTATTATGCATGAAATAATGAATACAGTGGATTATAATATGCATTTTAACTTCTCAAGCATGCTATTCTGACATTGGTCAAGGTGGGATCAGAATAAAAATGTGAATTTCCTGTTATAGATTCTGCTTTGTTGACTTTTAGCAAGGTTTTTTGGGGCAAAATTGTTGTGTTGGAAGACAATGTCAAATGCAGCCAATTACATCTTACATCTCCCTGGAGTGATTCTAGTGATAGTGCATAAATTAAGCAAAATTAAATTAAATAATTTGAATCACATAAAAAGGCAAAAAGACTACGGTCAGCAGGGAGAATCAATTCAAAATGTCTTGACCATCAATAAACTCTTCCTGCCCTTCTTGGTCTCTGGTTACCTAGGCCTGAAATTATAATTCCTGCCTTCTTCAGGCAACCCAACATGGCCACTGAACTGCCAGTGCAGATTTCTCACCTGCCTCCACGAGGTCCAGTGAATTCCGCTCTTCACACTACAGAGACAGGAAAGTCATGCACAGCTTGACTAACTCTTCCCTAACTCTTTTCTCTTCACTCATCCCAGATGGCACCTATCTGAACTAAAATGGGTTACTCTGCAGCAATCTTAGTTGCAAAGTATTAACCAAACTAACATTTTTAAAGAGATATCAACAAATCTATAATTCCTTAGATAACAGTGAGAATATATGGAAAATTGCCCTTAAGAAACTCATTCATTCAACAAATATTGAGTGTTGACTCTGTAGCAGGTGAGTTTCTAGGTGCTGGGAATATAGCAATGAATAAAAGTAACCCTGCCATTATGAAGCTTGCATTTTAATAGAAGATACAAATATAAAAAACACATATACACATATTTCTAATACATCTGACACTTTCCATATCCTTCTTAGAATCTCCATAGGGACAGGGGGTATAGCAGTAAAGAATGAAGATAGTTCTACTCTCTCTTTATATCTGCAACTTTATCCCTTTTACTTTTTCCTCTCTTTCTCTGTCTCTTGATTCTTTTTTCTTACTTGGCATCTTTCTCAGACCTCATTGTGAAATTTTGGGAGTAAATCTATCCTTTATGCAAAGGAGACACAACACTGCCATCTTTACTTACCCCCTACAACATACTTCTGAACTGGGCTCAACTTAGTTGGCAAACCTCATAGATCCTATCTGATATTTCCCCATGAACTATCAGATGAGGATCTCAAAATGTTATCGTGTAACACTTACTAAGAACTGACAATGTGTGAAATGTCATAGAGAGCCGAGAATTAGTCTTGGCTGTTGCTCAGTGGGTTCACTAATGCAAACTTTAATTCACTAAGGACACCAAAAACCACCTGAAAGAGCTATTAGGACAACTATCAGAAAGTTCAATTTGCTATCGCAAGTTCCCGACAGTGGCTTTAATGCCAAGAATGAAGAGCCAGCTACAAAACTTGCCGTGTTTCATGTTACCTGTAGAAAAACCCTTAAAAAAAAAATTAGTCCAGTTCAACAAGTGATCTCATTTACTTTCAGTCCATAAAGTCTACTTTCATTCTAATCATCTTTCTTCTTAGTACCAAATAATTTCCTGGTTGTTTAAATAATGTACTACTATCTTTTCAAGGTATAATGGGGTCCTCTGAAAATCTCTTCATTAACAATCTCATTAACCATAAAAAATGTAAGCCCAATGCGACTTGTCTACCCAGTGTTTAAGATGTGAAAGTATCTAGAGGATCACTCTGAATATCACTTAAACCTTTATACAGAGAATAGTATGCTTTGCCTTTCTAGCAACAAAATGACAAAACATATCTGAATTCCACATAGCATCATTCTCAGCTAGACATCTGAAAGCTTCTGATGGGAACCGCTTCTATGGTTGCATGTACAGAACATCCCCCTTCCCTTTCTGCTTTTCTCTAAATTTCACCCCACTGGAAATTTAAGAAGGAAATTAATTATTTCACTAGGCAGAATTCTTTTGCTCAGGAATTCCTATTAAGGACATTTTATGAGTGAGATTGGCTATAATGAGGATCAAAGGCACACCTTGATTGGGCTGGTCTCACAGATTTGGAACAGAGCTTTTTTTAATGAGAAAAGACAACAATGACGAGCCACAGTGATGACAACTTCAACAGATAAGCGTTCTGCAAAATTCAAGGTGCATCTTGATTATGTACACATAAGAACCCAGTGTCTCCTTGAGGCTTCAGTTTTGGTTAAAAGAACCAAATGGAAAAGAAGGAAAAATGATTTGCCAATTTGCTGCTTAGAACTCAATTTTAACAACAAAGTCACACAGCATGAAAACCTGGTTATTCAACAGCACTTGGCTACACAGAGGATGGCTCAATGAGCTCCTCCTGTCTGACTTGTCACAATGACTGACACTTTCTAATATTGAGCTGGAAATAATATGGATATTTAATACTGCAGCGTTTACACCAAATAGAAGCAAAGCGCTATTGTTTATCAGCAATCTATTTCTGATGGCATGAATCTATATAGACATAATTATTGTTGAATGATGAGCTCAGATTTTCACATTATGGCATAAACAAATCTGTGGAATATTCACAATGTTTCATCTTGTGTGATTTGAAAAACCTCATAAAGCCAAATTCTTAAGTATTTCCTATGCTTTCCACTTGAATTTTGACTAAAATTTACCTTTTAGATCTGTTATGCCACTCATGAATTTTTTACAGTATCCATCTGTGCTTTGCAATCTCTATTCTCCATGGTTCCACATTGTTTTGGCTAACTAACAGGCCCATATGTTGCCTTAATGTATTTCTGCACAATGTTTGTGCTTAAAAAAAAAAAAAAAAAAAAACCACAGGGAAAAACCACAGGTCTAAATAAGCTATAAAGAGCATCCACATACAGTTAGACCGTCTTTACTGAGTCTGGAGACATTATGATTCTGCTGCGACAAGCAGCATTTGTCTTCATTTTGTCTGACTGTCCTCATGTGTTATTATTAGTGGCTGTCAGGCGGAGGCAGAAAAAAATAGCATCACTTGAGTAAGAAGTTGAATGCATAAATGCAATACTACACATGGTGGCTGAGGGTGAAGAGTCTGTTTGAAATGCTTAAATTCAGACACTGGGATGGGGAAATTTAAAAGTGAAAATCCTTACTTGGCAAATGTGAGGAGAAAAAAATATGACTTCCTTGTCTAAAAAGCAAAGTGAAGGCTAATTATTGACAAAAATTTAGCAGCCTCGGAGTATCTTTGAAGACCATCTTTTCAACATGTCAGCTTAGCTTTAATTGTGAGAAAACAAATATGTTGGAACATTTGCCTCCAGTCCGGTGTTTCAGATAATGTTGACAAATACCTTGCATTTTAAAGTTAAGCTTTTAGTGTTCAAGAAAAGTAACTTGAAAGTATATTTTCCATGCAAACCACTTTCAAACACTAGCATATTCTCCCACTCTAAATAAGTGCCACTTGGGTAGCAATTGTTCCTGCCGTCCCGACCCCTTTTTTGAGAGTTCTTTCTCACTTGGGTTCTCATCATTTCAGGAGCCAGTTCATCTTACTTCTTTTTTCCATCATTAAAATAAGACAAACCAGATTATCACAAGACGCGGAAATTGGTACACTCAGCTCCTTATCAGATAGAAACACTTTAATTATCCAGAAAGTGGAAGATTCCCCTCTAAAAATAAATTTATCTTTATCTTCTTATTTTCCTATCTGAAAAGATTATCTTCTCCTCTAGTTTCATTTATGGTCATTAAACAAGAATTTTTCACCAAAAGCTTTAAAGAAATGCTTTTAAAGAAACAATTCCTACAAATACAAGTAAATAACGATTTACCTTTTCCATCAGCATCTCATGAAGTTTCTTTCAAGAAGTCTGTCTCCTGTGGCTTTCTGTACCCAACACCCACAAAAATCACAGCTTTCATGGTTTTGAAATTCCAAAGTATGCCTCTACATAAAATATACATAGTTTTCAGGTATATAATCAAAAAATGGGTCGATCTTACACTAATATACTGAGACCTTTTTTTTTCTTTTAATAATTCTTACCTTGGTCCCTTCCCTAACACTACCCCTAACCCTTAACCACTCTTTCTTCTTAATCATATTTTCCTTAGTCTACCTTTAGGCCCAGCCTTGATAGTTTTCCTTGATGAGCCCGTCACATTGACTTCTTTCTTCTTGAAGCCTTTTTTCCCCCCAATTGTCATTATCAGATTTAGAATTTCATCACAATTTCCTATAGTGCACAGTGTAGTGCCTTACACTACCAATTTAAGCTGGTGCTTAATATAACACTACATCACTAATTTTGTTGTATGTCTATGATTTGTCCTTCCAACTAGATTGTAAGTACCTTGTGGGTGGAGAGCTTTTATCTTACTCTTTTTAATCCACAGCATCTGGCCCATGGAAAATGGTGGTAAAATAACTGACAACAGAAGAACGAAGGAGAGTTTATGCTAAAATCACTGATTTGCATATAGTAGGACAAGCCTCTGGTAACATATTAAGAAACAGAAGCAAGAGCAGGGCTGTCTAAAGTGATAAATGGAACCCTGCGTGGAAGATCAATGATCACGGAAATATTCAAATGGAAATGTTTTAACTTGGAAAGGGTTTTCCCTAAGCATTTCTCTCCCATCTGCACCCCCCCCCCAAATATATATATAAATAAAAACCTGAGGACACCCTAAATAGAAAAAAAATCTTGCAACTGTATTAACATATTCTCTTAAAAGTCATCAACAGAGAAATACAAATATTTTTATAGAAAGGAATGTAGGGGAGGGGAAGCAAAGAGTCCATGGAAATGTTTGTAAAAATATTTGACTGCCTTGACTGTCTCTTAAAAATAAACAGTTTATTTTCAGTGCCTTAGAAAATGTCTCTGTGGAAATTCTCTGGATTAGTTGTTAACACACCAGTAGCATACAAGGAGGCTCCCATGTCATCTATTATAATTCTTTATGGCAAACTCTGGATTCTTTCTGAAGCAGGCATCCAGGTAAAAAGCTGTTTAGTCTTTGGTCCTTCTTCTTCTTGTTTGCCTACAAACTCACTACTCAACAGCCCTTTCCCTGGGAGATGCAGGCTATGAGGGGTCCTAGCAACAAGATTCAGTGGGACATTAGGTGGGAGATGCTTGTGGAGGACATAAGCTGTACAGTTTGGTTTTTTTTTATATTATTCTTACCTTGGTCCCTTCCCTAACACTATCCCTAAACCCTAACTTCCTTGGTTCCTCTTGAACTAATTTTTGTGTGTAATTAGACATGGATTTCTAAAACACCTCCTGCATTGCTTTGGTTGATTAATCTTTTCATATTTAATAATCTATATCCTTACACACTTTTATCATTAGTAAAGTATGTAATTCCAGGGGAACTGAAACCAACAATAAGAAGAAAACCATGCTGTAGAAAACACATAGAAGTCCTCTGCAATAAAAGTTTTAAAATAGTCCTCATTTTTAGCCCAAACAAGTTATGTTACCAAATATAATAATAAGAGAGTTATTACTGCTTCTTTCTTTCCCTGCTCCCCTTTAATCAAATCTCCTTATTTTTTCCAGAAAGGCATTCATACTAACCAGGTAACTTATAAAAGTTGTCCTCAAAAAGGCAGATGATATTTTAGAGGACAGCAGCATCAATGACCTGATGTGGCTTCAGAGGGGAGAGGTGACGTCTAATGTGGCAACATAGTTCAAAACAAAAGACCTGGTGCACTTGTTCCTCTGAATAATTGGAAATAGTCATTATGAATCCAAACACATCTTCCTTCAAATGTTTCAATAGGATATTTTATTTTGGACCTGCTAACCCTTTTCTGCACTTAGAGGGTAATCACACAGAGTTGAAATGGCAAATTGACTATAAGCACACTGTGTGTCCTGCAACATCAACATGGAATTCTAAGGGAATAGGGAAGTGTCCTCGCTGGATCAGGGTGTTATTAGACTGCAGTTATATTTTACAGGACATGACTTAGCCCACTCCATCATTACCAGGAAGGTGACAATTCCTGTTACAATAGAGGTTTTAATGGCTATCGATTAAAAACTATTATTTCATAAATAAGCGATTTTTGAGAATTTTCCAGGAACATGCATTTAATATTTCTATCAGTGGTAATGTTCCAGAGTCTGAGATAAGATAAAACAGATTCATGCTCTAATTTTTTGTTTATAAAATCTGTATCTATCAATTAACCTGAAGGGGGTTCTTAATTACATCATCTTGCATACACTTGCCTGAAAGTATGAAGCACCAACTTTTAGCATCATTTCCCTAAAAAGAATCATGTAAAAATAAAAGCTATTCAAGAAGGCAAAGCCAGAGTCTCATCTCATTGGCAGTTAAAACTGTTTTTTTCTCTTCAGAAACCTCATTGCTGTAATTGGAAATAATATTAAAACAATAAAAGATAAATAAATTAAAAGGGAAAAAACTTAAAGCTCAGAAGAAATACACAAGTAGGCCCAAATACTAACATCCACAACTAGAAAGTGTTAAATTCTAGAAAGAAACTACTGGATTCACTTTTCAGCTTCTCCGATTTCTACAAAATGAGAAACTTAATTCTTGTGATGGAGTAAGAATAGTATGTATCTATCTCTAATAGAAATATTGTCATTTGTAGGCAAGAAAAAAGAACATTTTCTATATTTTTCCCTTGGATTTATGAAAAAGGCAAGCAAACAAAATGTACTCAATTGTGCTAGCTAAGTATATCACAGAAATGTGTAGTTCCTCCATGTTTTAATTACTCAAAGTCTGTATTTAATTCTAAAAATAAATTAGGATTTTCTGTTATTTTTACTTAGTATTTGTTAACAGAAAAAAATAAAACCAGAAATCCCTTACCAGAAACATGTTATGAAAGTAGTGTTATCAATGAGGATTTTAATAAAATCCTGTGGCTAGATAAAATCTCAGTACATCTTCCAGTCTAGTGTCCTGACTCCATCCAAGATAAATTATTTTTTCCCCTTTAGAGATCTCCAGGGAATAGAGTCCTTGTTGTTCTTCAATACCTTGTTCTCACCTTCATCAATTTTATTATCAGAGAATTTAGCCCTTATGTTCAACCTAAATCGTGCATGTTAAAGCTTAAGCCATCTTCTGTAGGTTCCTACCTGTGAAGATGGAGTTGGTTCATAAGCACTTACTGTATGCTCGATGTGTAGAGATTGCTTTAAAAAATCCAAAAAGAAGAGAAAGGTTTCCTGCAGACGTGCTCCCACATAGCCAGGAAAAAAGACGTTCTGGGAGCGTTATGGAACTTGAGAGCTGAAAGAAACTCGGGTACAGCACAAGCCAAAAGAGCAACTAAATACGACACTTCAATCCATGCAAGCTTTAAATCATAAAGAGCAACGTAAGTGCTAAAGGAAACAAATGCAACAGTTCTTTTGAAAGAGAGAGGATTAATCAAGGAAAACTTTCTAGGAAAGGTAAATTTGGAGCATCATCTTACAGGATGCAAAAGATATTTACTGTCAAGGAGATAAATGAATGGCCTGAATAGGAAACAGGCAGAGTCAAAAAACACAGAAATTTTTAGCTGTAGGATCATGGTTATCTTGCATGGAAAATATGAGAAAGCGGTGCTATGGAGAAACCACAGTGAAGACAGGAAGCATTTCATACACCGATTACTCAACGGGATGCTGTAAGAGACCAGTTTGTCTCAAATATACTGCGGTATCCCTGTACGTGCATGTGATTTACATACAGGGTGACTTACACACAGAATGCCACTGAGAGAAGATTCAAGCAAGTGTTTAATATAACATAGGACTAACAATACCAGAAAAGTCTCCCTGAAGGCAAAATGGGCTTTGAGGTGAACTTTGAAGAAAGTATAAGATTTGGACAGAAAGAAGATTTGAGAGGAAAACCACTAAATACAAGGCTTGCTCAAAGAGGCCAGGTTGTGGTCAAGCGAAAAGGCTAGAAAACGTCTAATCCAGGAACAACAGCGGAAAAAAGGTTTCGTTCTTCTGAAATATTAATGAGAAATGACTTCTAAGAGTGTTTTCTTTCCTCCTCTTCTTGCTGCCCTTTACCTGTGGAGTTTATATTCCTCAGTAGAGTTCATGGAGTTTTCCAGGAGGTCAATGTGAGACCCAGAAACATTGTGTCTGTGGAATAATGTAAAGAATCTACTTGATAAGGATGGAATCTCCTCAACAAGTGAAGATGAGAGTGAGAAGGAGAAACCTTCCATTTATACCTAAAAAGTACAGATAAACTCTCTCCAGTGGATTACATGGAGGAAGGTGGAATCCTTTAAACACAGCTCTAAGGAGGTTCTCCATCTACAGCATGAACAATATACGTAGAGGCATAAGTACAGTCCTCTCTACCTGCAGTCTAGAAGCTTGCTCTTCTCTTCTCACTTGCACACATCAGTAAAATGCCTGGAAATATTGCAATATCCACATAGCATGGGCCTCTAACAAAGGACGTAATCTGTTTCACTTGATTCTGAGAAAATCAAAGATGAAGCAAAGAGAAAATACCCATCAAAAGAGGAATGCTGATTATCATTTATGACCTAACATTAAAAGAATGAGTGAAGAATTATGGGTGTATTTTAACAGCAATAATGATGGAGAGGCTGGAACGTGATGGGCTGTACTCCAGAGCTCAATCCAGAAAGAAGGGAATTTTTCTCAAAAATCCTTAAGATCCTAGACCTGATTAGGTCAATAAAGTAGCTGAGGGCAGAATTTAGATATGGCAGAAATGACACTTTCATTCTAACAGTGTGAAGACTTTTCAGGGGCACGTACGAAGTGGTAATTTCTTATTATCTCCATCCACATTAGCTGCCCCTGCCCATGAACCACCTATTTTTGTGGCTGCTAGTCCTTGGGCCAGAACTCCTGCTGCACTGTCTGCACACACCAGCAATCCTTACACTGCCAGTTCGGAGGCATTTTACTGCAGTTACTTCCATAGCCTCAGCTCCTGATGCCCAGCAAGCTCAGAGATGAGGAGCTAAAGGGCTCACTCTGGGCCTTTAGATTCAAAGGCAGGAAAATCATTATCTACTTCCAAAAGATAGATCTAAGGACACTGGAGTTCCTAAATACTCCCCGTTACTCTGCAGTAAAGCAGTCTTGATGGGAGAGTCACAAAACAGCCACAAGTGGGGCTATGCCCCCTGCAGCTCCCAGAGACCCATGGCTCAGAAAAAGATAAAGAAATAACATCAGTAGCAAATGGAACTTTTAAAAAATGCTTTGAATTTTTCCAGGAAAAAAAATTGAACAAAAATTCACATCTGGGTATAGCAGTAAGGAAAGTGCTATCCTAACATATGAGGGAAAAAACCCACAAAAATACATCCCAGCAAGGAAGTGCAGTTCTGATTGAGGCTAGAGAGATAAACGGACCAAGTGATATCAAAAGAAATCTAACAATGGCCTTATTAAATTGGTGGGCTTTTCATACTTGTATTTCCTGTTACATTGACTGCCTTTATTTTCAATCTCTTATACTTTATAGAAAGTACTTTCTTTTCAATTTTGTACCTAAAATAATATCATTTTGACAGTTACACAGTACTAGACTGAAAATTCCTTGAAACCAAGACTGTGTTCATCTCTGTATTCCCAGTTCTTGGTACAGAATCTGGCATATACAAGTCTTTAAATAAATATTTATTGTATGAACATTGGTAGTTTTATGGTTTACAACTTATTTCCAAATACATTATCTGATTTAATGTCCATGGCCCCATGATGCAGGTTTATTATCTTCACTTCATAGGTAAGAAAATAATGATCAAACAGATTGAGCAGTTTGCCTAAGACCATATAATTAGTGAGGATCAGAATGTCACATGAACTTAGGCCTTCTGACTCTTTCAAGTATATGGTTTCCTTAAATATTGTCACTGGCAATTTAAACTAGTAAATCACCTCGGGATGATTTTGGCAATACATATCACTAGCAATAAGAATGTGTCAAACCATTCGGACCATTCTTTGGAATTGGTTCAAAGGGAATATTGCAGATGAAAGGGGAAAAAAGCTACACACCAAAGATTTTTAATTTGGTATTACTTATTTTGTCAAAAAAAAGTCCAGTTAACTTTAAGGTAAGAGGAGACTAGTTAAGTAAATTAGAGCATATCGACAATTGAATATTATTATATAGTTATTAAAAATAATTCTGGAGACTTTGTAGCAATATGAAAAAGCATATTATAATGTTAGGTGGAAAAACCCCATAAATTCTAAGTTGTGATTCTGCTATAATTAAAAATAGGCAAAACTCTACAGAAAGAGAGTCAAAGTCTTAGGGTACCACGTCGCTTGGCTTTACATTGTACATTGAGCTCTAGGGTATCTAAATATCTGGAAATATCTAAAATGGGAAATAAGACACAGACATAACCACTCTACATCATGGCTTGCCATCAAAGTATCCAACTACAAAGACTATACACTGTAGGAATTCAGAAGAGAGGACATCACTTAATAGAAATAAAATAGTGATGGCATCTAGCTGAGCTTGAAAAAAATGGGCAGAATTTCAGTAGGTTAAACCTAAGCACTTGGAGATGGGTGGGAAGACACTTCAAACAGAACATGGCAGGAGTGAAGGCAAAGGGCGGGGGAAAGCAATGCATATTCAGGAAGTGGCAGCTAACTGTGTCAAAGGAGTTGGTCTGAGGTTTAGACAAGCCAAAGAGTTTCTCCACCTCTGCATCAGCACCATTGACATTTTGAGCTGGAAAATTCCTTTTGAGAGCTGTCCTACGTATTGCAGGATGTTCAGCAGCCTGTACCCACTAGATACCAGCAGCAATTCCCCAGCTGTGACCAACAACAATGTCTCCAGGCATTGCCAAATACCTCCTGGAGGGCAAAATCCCCCCTCGTTGAGAATCACTGAGCTAGAACCTGGAGTGAAACTTGGTCTCGCCAACGTGAGAGCTCAGAAGCCTAGGCTGAGGCGGTGCAGCAGTGAAATCCACAAGAGACCCAGCGACACGGAGCAGAGTTGGTCTATTCCTGGGCTAGGAGGTGGGTTTGGACCCATCTTTGTGATGACCTTACAGAAGAAGCCTTGAATATCTGCAAAAGAAGTCGGGACTGAAATAAGGAATAATGAATTTTCTGTTGTCTAAACTAGGAGATTGATAAAAGTAATGAACATATTCTAGTTATTAATCCAAGGACTGTGCATAGGACAGATTAAATCAACCAGCCCCTGAAGGCAGGAAGACAGGGGACAATTTAGAATTGGGCAGCAATCTTTCGGATGCCAGGAAAAAGAGCCTGAAATGCTGTGACAGATGTAGAAAGGATGGATGAACGATGTCAAAATCGAAGAGTATTGTCAAAAGTTTAAATAAGCTAAATGGATTGCATCCAGTCTAAGCGTCTGGAAACTTTAACTGTCACTGTAATTTAACTATGAGAAGAAAAGCTTCATGAGATTGGTCACATTTGGTAAATTTTAGTACCACAGGAAGACTCCTACAAGTTTCTTTTATTTATTATTTTTAATTCCTTGGACTTATGCAGCTTCATGACAGTCGACCAGGAAAGGATTAATGAAATAAGTTTATAAATATTTATAAATTGATTTTATTTATGCAGCAATTTTGAAAAAAAATCAGCAACTGAACTTGGGACTGCCAATGTTAGAGCTACAAAGAGGGCGGTGAAGTACCCCTGTCATTCGGAACTTGATGCAGTCTTACATTTAGCACATTAGCTCCCTACAAAATATTTAACGTGTTCAGTGTTTTAGCAGTGATAGCAGTGCTTTCTGTGCTGGGCTTTTTGGCAAAATTCACTTAGGATATGGAACTAGCGATGCAATTCCATTCTAAAAGGCTTTGGGAGTCTACATTCTTACTCTTCCCTGTAATGTTCAATTGAGGTAAAGCGTAAGGGCCCAGAGACAGACTCTGCTAGAACCATAGTTTATAAATGCATCTCACTGAATTTCCTGCATTTTCTTGCCACTTTCAAATTAAGCTAGTTATCTGAATAAACCCTGTTTTCACACATTACAAAAGACACAGGTCAGGGAAATAGTTAATTATATGAGGTATTATTTTATTGCTATTAAGTTTATTGCTTTACAAAAAACTGAGATTATAGAGAGATATAAGTGATTTGTCATCGTTTAAAATGATGAAAATCTAGTAATGACAACTAAAATTGTAAATTAACATGAAAGAAACCCCATAATCTCTTTACACCAAAACACATTTATTTTAACATATATAATAACCAGTTATATTTCATATAGGATCAGATGTTTTTTATTGTTATTGTTGATTTTTGTTTTTAGTTTAAAGGCCACTAGGGTGAGAAAGCAATTATTCTTCTGTGATAAATTCCCATTATGGGCACTAAGATTTTCAATTTATATTGTTGTTCCTCTTATCAGCCCCTATCCTTCCGAACCATCTGAGAATCACTAAATGGGGCTCCTGAACTGCCCTCTCCACCAACTTACAAGTTCCTATATTTTTTTATACTTCTTTTTAAACAATCATCTCTAGCTTATAGTTGGGACCCTATTCTTGCAATTACTTGGTGAATAAAGTAATCGAAGTATTTAACTCAAAAGCAGGAAATATTTGAAAATTGCATCAGTGCAGAGAACTTAGAAGCCCTTGGGGGGAGAAGGACTACATTTCTCAATACCCCTTGGTTGGACTGTTTTGCCACTACTTAAGCATTTGTGTCCAACGATAAAGCTGTAGAGCAACAAAATAGCTGACAGTCATTTTCCCTCAAGATATTCCACGTTCTCCACTTTTCTCCCGAGGACTCCATCATAGAAATCTCAAAAACTTTTGTCGTGCCATAAAACACCACCACCACATTTGGCCACATGCAATTCCCCATCCCAGGCCCCTCCTCTGCAAAAACAAAGTCTGAGTGGTCTCACCCTCAGTTTCTTTGTTCCGGTACCTTCCTTCACAAAGGACACAGGACAGCATTTCCTATGGGACAGTGCCCAGAAAATGGCTGGCACCCCTCGAGGACTGCTATTAACAGTAATAAGAACGTAAGCTACATTTATAATCAAAGGTAACATGACTAGATCCCTGTTCCGGTTTAATAAGATAATTGAAAATTACCTCATGCAAGGTGTTCAATGACCAATAAATGTTTGGATAGTGGCCAATGGCCTCTGGATATACAGGCATTTGATTACGAAAGGATGTTTGGCTGTTTCCCAGAAAGAACAGATAAAAAAGGGCAGAGCTATTTTCTCCCTTTTCCATGTGCATGGCCTGAGAGCAAACATAGGCTAGGACAAGGTTGAATCAGGGACAATCTGTAACCATCTGGCCAGTGATGAAATATTCAACCTGGGGATGTTTTCTCACCAAGCCTTCACCACGGGCAAACTGATTGGACAAAAAACCAACTCTTAGAGTAAAAGTTAAATGAATAGCCATGAAGATTTGGAGACAGAACTCCAGATAACCAGTCAAGTTTTAATAACTAGATTTTAAAAATGAGGACAATCTAGGACTGATAAATCAGGGGTAAAATTTGGGAGAGAATACCCATCTCTACAGTTCCTTGCCTGAAAGAAGTCACGGATATTTACAACACCCTTTCAATCAGCATTTTTTTTAGCTGTATTAAGAATTGTGCTTCTATAGTGATTAACAAAGAACGATATAAGGAGTAGTCTTCCAGTAACTTCCACACTGGAATTTCTTATTTTCTGACTATTTACATATTCAACCTTGGCTGAATATGAAAACAAGGAAGCAATGTCTTAAAATTCATTAATTTTGCTAAGTCAGAACATTTTTGGTGTTCAGATTTTATTTTTGTTTTTCTTTTTCATTTTAGCCACCCTTGTGAGAGATTCACTGCAGCAGAGAAGCATCCAATCAATATTACCTGTATTTCTTGAGTGTATCCTGGCCAAAAAAAAGGGCAGTGAAGTGTCAGATCAACTTCCCCCCCATGGGGTTAGATCAACTTCTCCCTCATGTTAGATAGGCAGGGAAATGCCACAGTTCCTAGGGATATCTGTTTAGTATTCATATTCATTCAAATAGAAGTTAGGGGAGAGAAAAAAATAAAAGTAGGGACAATGGAAAGCAGAGAAAATATAAAGGCACTGAATTTTTTTTAAGAAGGGAGTAAGTAGTGATTTGTTAGTCTGAACTTACACAAGAGAATGGCATTTAGACAGAGAATCAGCCAGTCTCCATTTCTATTGAACTATATGCCTCTGCTGATATTGGAATGTTTTTGATCTAAAAATGATAAATCATTTGATTCAACATAATACTAAAAATTGGAAGGAATTTACCTAAAGGTGTCACAGAAGAGTTGCTTTAATTTAGACCTGAAGATCAAAGGTTATGTTTTGGAAGGAAATGACATCGAAATTCAGGAGGAGTGACTTCACACTATTCCTCTGAGCAGTTTTATAAATTTTACCAATGACCCTAGAGATGAGAAAGTACCTAGGTCCAGTGGAAATGGAAGAGATGACTTTCCTCAATGTTCTACAGTCAAGAAGAATGTTCACTGAGTCTTTACAATGGCCTTCTATGGGGAGTTACAAAGGATGCCTCCAGACTGAGACACAGATCATCCAGTGGGAGAGAGAAGAAAACCATGTAAATACATCACCCACTAAAGTGCTTCAGTGAGGGGGAAATAAAGAGTTCAATTAGTGAGCACAGATAATTTGTAGGTCTTGAGCCAAGTTTACAGGGAATGAAGCTTTACTTCCTTTTACAATCTTAATCATCTGGGTCTCAGCAGGGGTTGAAACAGTTCCATATAAAAGAACAGGGCAATTATTAGGCCCTTTGAACTGTACTGTGTAGGGCAATTCCAGTGGGATCGTGTGTTTATAGGCAAATTAGTAGCTTCAATGGTTTCTTGTTAAGCTAACAAGTCATTAGAAGGGTCTGCTCCTCCAAGCACACTCTCTGAAGGTATTCATAAATTGTGATTCTGGGTTAGAGAAATAGAGTAGTTGGTTAAAACCAGTGTGCCTAGCCTCTCTGTTCTCCCAGTCCCAGATGTGAGCACAGAGGAAAAGTATCAGAAATAGCATTCTGTGAGCTGTATGCTGTGGTGTTGATTTTCTATTTTTAAATGCAGTTTGGAGTGAGATTACTTTGCTACCTAACAGATCTGACTAAATGAAGAGGCTCACTTTGACTTACGCTCTTTGAAACAGGGGAAGGCATGATGAAGGACTGAAGAAAACCAACTGGCCCAAGATTATCCATTTCCCCTTCCTCCTGGCATTCTTCTGCCAGATGCTTATAAGGTATGTGAAAAGCACAGGCCAGCTTCCTCTACCAGAGTCATAGACACTGAAGTCAGGACCCTCCATGGTCAATAGATCCCTGACTCTTTCAGGGGTTGCTAGCAAAACAGGAGAAATCTTTTTTTGCTCTTGATAATCTATCTTCTTTCCAATTCTTACTGTACTCTCCCTTCCTTTTACATTCCACTCTCCTCTGACACACATACTCATATGTGTTGACCATTTTGCTTAGGGAAGAGGTGGGCAGGGCATGGCTCGATATTCTAGGACAGACTACCAGTGTCAGGTAGACCATAAACAGATAAGCAATAGATTCTGCTCTAATAGTTATATTCCAAGGAGAGAGGCTTAATTCTGAATGTACATTCTTATCAAGACACTGAAGACATCTACTTTATTTCATATATTTTACTTTAAGACAGTTCACTTTTGAAAGACATGCTCTCTTTCATCTCTTATGTAATGTAGACTACCTGATCTCTTATATAAGATTTTTCTTTTTTTCTCAAGAGGGTGGGCTAATACAAAAAATAATGAAGGAGGTGCATAGTCAGATTAAAATGAACACACTGACTTTTCTTACTCATTTTATTTGTGGATGAATGACTAACACTTCCAGGAAGGGAGCTTCTCATACACAGCTCTCTGAAAAAGTAATGCTACTGCAAGACACTACATAGTAAGTACTGCAAGACACCCTCAGTAACAGACTGAGTTAAATGCTATCCACCCAAGAGAGGACTGCTGAAAGGGTGGGGCAAATGGGTTTTCAACACTTTAATCCAAATCACCTGTTGTTATGGAAAAAGGAATCTGTGATGCATGCTGATCATGCTGCTATAGATGCTGTGAGATTTTGAAAGATGGGATTTGCTAGGGGCTCTTTCAAAGTTTTTCCTAAGACAAAGCAAAATATCCATAAAATAATGCGAGCAACTCAGGCATGTCTAGAAGTTGGAGTTAGTAAAAGAGGTTAGGAGTCATCTCATGGAACCTTCTATAGCAAAGGCCTGATCTGGTCAAACCCCTCCGGGGTGCAAAGAATTAGGCACCTTTATGGTTTCATTCATGATCATTTGATCTATATTTTTATTATTATTTATTAGTCAATACATAGGAGCATTAAACAGTTCTGAATTACCCACTTACGATTTACTTCTGAGGTGAGAGGAAAGAGGAAAACATCCTTCATAAATAGCATCATGGCTCTGCCCTATGGGAGATCCAATTTCAGCTCTTACTTTGTTCAGAAATGTTCTCTTCCTTCCTGAAGGGCTTCAAAACACCAGCCCTATGACACAGTTGTGCGGAATGGCTGACAGGGCAGAAAGGATGCAGCTGACAAAGATAACAGGCCCAGATCACCTAGGTGCTTGAGACAGAGAGCTGCAGCAACATGCAGCCATTCTCAGCCACTCCCATCAGAGAGGAAAGCAGGCAGCCAACACTGTGTGGAGCATACTGGAAGCAAAGCCTTCTGTGGAAATCAACTGATCAAGACCAAGGATTTATGCAGATGCAAAGCAAAGACAAAGAGTTCTCTGGGTTGAGTAAACGGGCCCTAAGGAGAGATGTAGGCATTACAACACAGACAGGGAAGAATGGCAGCAACATGAGACAGAGAGACAAAGACTGGACCAGAACAGAAAAATTCCCTTGTCCACATTACCCAAGTTCCAGGGAGGAGGAACGGGGTGTCGGAACCTGCTGAATATGTTCTATGCCTGATTTTATGGAGTGAAACTGAGTAAACTATATATAATTCTCATTCCAGAGGGTACAGTCTATCATTCTCCATAAACTCCTATGTCATTTTCATCAAGTCCCTATTATACAACCTTTTGAGGCATTGTTAAATGTAGCTGCCTGGACTAGGTGGCCTCTAATTAATATTCAAGAATCTGACAGGCAAAGGTATAAAAGCTCAGTCATCGATTTAAAAAGGCATGCATCTCAGTGCAAGAAAATATTTATTATGAACTGATTTATTATGAGTTAAGAATAGATAAATAATACTGGAGACTACTGGTCTAAAACAAAACAGGTAGCTGTAAGACCTAAAAAGAGGGGAAAAGGAAAAAAATAAAGCAGTACCCCTATAGAATTCTGTCGCAACAAACGTGATCTCTGCCTGGATGTGAGACACAGTACATCAGCAAAATTCTCGTTTATTCTGTGCCTGGTGTCTCACCTTGGCTACCAGAGGCCCCTTCCAGAAGCCAAGAAAGTACAAGGGTGACGCACCAACATTAAAATACTTTTCCTTCTTAGCCTCTTAAGAAAAGTAGGATGTCCGCCACTCATGGCGTACCAACAAGAACTCTACACCTCTGTAACAACTTGCTTTCTGTCATTCAGTCCAAAGAGAACGTGAAACGCCAGGTGCTACTTTGACTTGGCAGCCGGAATGGTCAGTCCTTTCAGCTAGAATAGGAAAGTGATTTCAGTTAAAAAAAAAATGTGTCTTTCCATTTCCCTTGGTTCCCTGCCCCTACTTCCCAGGTCAGTGAAGGGACATTGAGCATCATGATTATTGCTACTTTATAGCACTATTTTTATGACATTTGAATATGGTTGCACTTTTTCTTCTCAAATATTGGTGGTTACTGCTTAATTAAATTGGTTAGTGAAAGTATATAGGACTGGCAGATTTTAAGTTATAGTTCTCCTTGATCAGGACAGAAATCAAAATGCTCTGGTAAAAAAAAAAAAAAAAAAGAAAAAGAAAAAAGACTGACCATCTGGATGCCCACCATTACCCATGGACAACAATAATAGTTAATCCCTGAAGGTACATCTTCCAGTCCATACTGGAGGAAGTGGAATGAAGAGAAGTAGAGAGTGGATAGAAAAGATAAAATGAACAAAGACTACAATGGTGTCACTGTCCATTTACGACCCTATAATTTTACTGAGTCATTTAATGAAAAGATTGAGCACAAACCCCATATAATTCCATACAAATGACCAACCCCACAAGTAAACTGTGTGGCTTTATGCAAGCTGCATGACTGACATAAGCTATTTACCATTTTATCAGTGATGGAATAATAGAAGCAGGTGTTCCTGCTGGTCTAAGCAGAATACATTCACTAAACATTTTATAAATCTATCAGACTGTTGTATCAGTGATGTATTGTACTATTGTATTTTTCTTACGCCTAAGTTATGAAAAAACCACACACACACACACACACAAGCCTCCACCTGAGAATCAAAGAGTGAAGTCCACATTTCCTATGCTCTTTTTTTAATGCCTATTTACAAAAACAAACCAATAAGCTTTTCATTGTACTTGGGGAAACTGCCTTTACATTGATTTCAAATGAAAAAAAAAAAAAACCCACAATTTTCCTGTGATCAAACCAACTTTCCTAGTTCTGGTTCATTTGTGTCTCTTTAATATTTCAAAGCTTTGTGGCTTTGGAAACATTTCTTTAAAAAAAGTGCTGCAATTGTAGGGAAATGCAACGACTGATAAAAATGAAAACTGGGATTGAAGGTTTTGTCTGGTGTCTTTCTACTGTTCACAGATCTCTTCTGGGGTTCCTCTTTGATCTAGAAATTCTTAAGCTGCAGCCAGAGCCAGATCTCAGCCTACACTATAAATGCACTCACCTACACAGGCACAGCAGCGCCATTCCCTGCCCTGTTCCACACAGTGATAGCTGGAGACTCTCTCCCTCCGATTATTTGCTGGAACTTGATCAGCCATCAAATTGGCACGTATGAAGAACCGCTTAGTAGCCTTTGTCAAAAAGCGGTGCTTTTCTGCAGCGATGGACTCCTGGGGCTCCAGGCCGGTGCCTGAGGCCTCTGCAGCCAGCACGCAGACACACAGAACGCATGTGATACTCATTGAGAGAATGCATAAATGAATAAATATAAGAAGAACAGGATGACGATGGAATTGCAGAAAACTGGCTGTGCCTCTTGAGGGTATTGGGGTTGGGGGGGCCACAGAAGAGGCTGTTTTGGTGATTCTTAAGCTTTCTTACCCCCGATCTGAAATTCAGGGAAGGACCGTGACCATGGAGGATGGGTAGACTCCAGCCGCACAGGAGAGACCGGTGTTATTCAGAAGGCCTGCAAGCCAAGTCCAGAGCCAGCACAGTGAACAGTGAGGGTCTGAGGGTGTTTCTCACACCATTCAACTCATCCTAGTTAGAGAAGCACTTCCAAAAGTGTAGTTAGAGGTAGTCCAGGACAAAGAGTATCACTTTTTTCAACCCATATCTTGGTGGTCACATTACTTAAAGTCTCAGTTTGAAACTGAAGTGATTGGAGAAAAGTACCAATTTATCCTTGATAGTTTAAATGGGATTTTTCAGATTAAGAAGAAAAACGCCAGTGAAGAGCTTGGGACACATAGGACACCACTAAACTGAGTATATGTTGGTTTTGAAAGGGACTTCAAGTATCAAGAAAGCAGAAATGGACTCAGTTATCCTGTGACACTTAAGTTAGACACACAAAAGGATGTTCTTAGTAGAATGTGTGCTGGACAATGGACTGAATGATTCATGCTGGATATAAGACCAGAGTATCTATTTGGAGAGTTATGCTTTGGTCTTTGGTGGTCTCTTCCAGGCCACAGGAAGATAGGCCACATTTCTTTTTCTGCAAATTTAAAGGAAAATGTATATGGGGGCCCACCTGGTGGAACAGTGGTTAAGTTCACGTGCTCCACTTCAGCAGCCCAGGGTTCACAGGTTCAGATCCCGGCTGCGGACCTACACACCACTTATCAAGCCATGCTGTGGCAGGCGTCCCACATATAAAGTAGAGGAAGATGGGTATGGATGTTAGCCCAGGGCCAGTCTTCCTCAGCCCAAATAGGAGGATTGGCAACGGATGTTAGCTCAGGGCTAATCTTCCTCACACACATACACAAAAATGTATATGGCTTTTAACTTGAAATAGAGTTGATTCTCCTGTCAATGTCATCCTTGGGGCTCCCTGCTACATGACTAGGGAGAGTGTTTCCACCAAAGACCTGCCAGCATCTCCAGCAATGAAGGCCTTCAGACAGGGTGCTTGGCAATCATATACTCTTCAAAGTACTGTGTGGTGATACCAGCTGGTGTAGCTGAAAGAGTCTTTTTGTGGTATTGTTACTCCACAAAAACATGTAATGGTATTGCATAGATATACTTTATAGTAACCAATACTTATTGAGTACTTAGTGGTGCTTTACGTATATCATCTCATTTAATCATCAAAATACCACCCTCCTCTCACAAGAGGCCCTATTATTATTATACTCAATTTACAATGAAGAATGAAATGTGCTCAAAGGCACAGAGCAGAGCCAGGGCCAGAACTGAATCTGACTCTAGAGTCTACACTAGTGGTAGTGTGACACAACTAATTAAATGTTTTCCAAACGCACTCTCAAAAGACTCAAGGAAAGGACCCACCAAATGATAACTTTATTTAACACTTCCCTATCAAATAAAACTTCCTGGAAGCGCTATTTGGGGCTGCTGGAACCTGTGATTGGAATGTGACCGGGGTCAGGGTAACAAACACCTCCAGAAGGGAAAGTTGGATTCTCAACCTGCAGTCTCTGCAGGGGCCTTTGACTTATCAATGCTGGAAGGTGGAAATTCAATTTTCAGACTTGCCAGATTTCTGCAATTAAGTCAACAATATCTCAAGGTATATCACAGGACTGTTTTTCATAAGGCTCTCAAGAGGTAGATGATTTCTAAAAGGCAATTTTCTAACATCTTGAAAACAGCCTTGGTATTGCTAACTCACCGGTTATAACTTTGCATTCTGCAATATCTAATGTGTATGAAATCTAACAAGGCTACTTCTTTGCACTCAGGAATCCCTTTTCAAGTGAAGAGAAAAGCATCATAAGAATAAGGATTAAAAAGTGCATAAATTGGTTTCCAACCCAGGTCAACTCTGATGAAACTGAAATCCTAGATAGGTGTAAATAAAATGCCTGGTGTGACAATATTTTTCTACGGGCAAACACACACTACCACTCATCTCACCTAATTAAAAATGTCTCCAAATGCCACTGAATGTGAATTGTCTGGAATAGGCAAGAGGCCTTCAGAGTTGAACTTTTGTCGAGCTAAGAATGCCTCTGGTTATGTTGCTTATCTGAATTCTGGTCTGCATTCTTTCTAGAACCGTTCACATTTTTGTTAATTAGGTCCATTAATTTACCTGGCAGAACAATCTTACAGCAAGACTCTACTTCTAATTCTCTAACCAATCACCAGTCTTAGCCTTTATTTAATGCTGTGAGAATCTAGATTTAAAATAAACCCATGGAGTGCCAGAAATTTTCTTTCCTCTTTCTCTCTAAAGCCCTAACAAGTCAGGACTTGACTTGGACTTTCCACAGGGATAAGGTGTGAGTGAGATTTCCACACCTGCAGGGGAACGCTTGTTATAACGTCCCTCAAGATATGTTCTTTTCTTGGAATTCGAATATTATTTCTGGAGTTTCTAAGTGCTTAGATTTGGGTATTTCACTAATCCCTTTTAATGACAAGTGGGTATGACGAATTTAAAAAGATATTTAGTCTACAATGGACTTGAGAGCTACCTTCAAAACTACAAAGAAAATTCTTATAAAGCATTGAAAGGTGAAGGAAAATAATAAGTAACAAATTTAATTATCAAAAACAGTAAATACATTTTTTTGCTGATAAGCCTCAAAAAAGTTTCTTAAGTAACCAAAATTATTATTTTGGGTAACAAAAGAATTTTAACAGTAGCTAGCACGTATAGTGCACTGATTATGTGTCTGCTATGATTCTAAATGCTTTCTCCCTTTAAACTTTAAGTATCAGTTTGGTTTCCATTTTTCAGTTGTAGAAACTGAGGCATAGATAGCTGAAGCAACTTGCTTAAGATCACACAGCTAATAAACAGCTGAGCCTGGTATTGACAAAAGGGAATCTGAGTCTAGAATGCATACCCTTAACCACTACCTCATACTGTCTTTGAATATAGACTTAGAGTAAATATTAAGAAATCTTCTTGACCTAAGGCAGTTGAGTTAAAAAAAAAATCAAAATTACTTAGAAAGGAAACGGCCTACTTCTTTAGGATAAAGAGGGAAAAAAAACCCACCTAAACTTCCACTACAAGTCAGGAGTTCAGGAGGATATTTTAAAAGAATTTAGTAAATTTCTTGTTTATCTTTGTAATGTCTTCTCCCTCCCGGCCTGCAGTGGTTTCCACTCTGTGATGCAGACATCCACAGAGCCCCTGCTCTCTCACGGAGGGAGTAAGTGCTGAACAAGTCTGTTTGAAACATGTCCCTTTGAAAGTTTAATGGAGGCTTTTTCCTCATTCTCCTTGTTGCCCTTTAGGAAACAGGCTGCATACTTTCACGGACGGCGTCTTACCTTGTTCTCCTGGAAGAGGCAAGCACTCCATGTTCCTAAGGAAAAAACGATCACTTTGATCATGCTGCCTGCATGGCAGACTCTCTTCACGAATAATACACTGATTTTAAAAGTTCGTCCCCACTAAGGAAAACTGAGTGTATGACAGGGTCTGGAGGAAAGTCACCTGTTAGACATCTTTTACAGTGATGCTCCTGAAATCTATCAGAGCTGACCTACCTGGAAATGTACAGTTATCCTCAACCAATAAAACACCTGACAGTGTCTTTTGGGTTCATAACTAACCTCAGAAATAATCTGTTTTCAGTTACAAGTCAAGACACTCCAACTCTTAACGTTCTGATAAATAAATGGTCTGACAATTGGGAGCTAATTGTCACAGTGGGACAGTGTGAAAGGCTTGTAATCATGGCCTTTATTATCACAATTAATTTTCATATTGTAGCAAAATATAACCTCAGGAGCCCCTCAGAATTAAAAAATAGTCACTTTCTACTCAAATGTAGAGTTTATGTGCTTTAAATAAATGTTGGTAATTTCAAACTATCTCAATCTCTTCAAAATGAGCAATCAACACTTCCATGCTATCTGGGAATAACGACCAAAGCCATAAAAATTCCATTTCCAAAGAATAGATGGGCCCTACTCATGGGCAAGGTACTCCCAATATTTTATAGATTTACTCTTTTAGATCTGTATGACAAATCTTAAAAAAATCTTTACTTATTTAAGGCCAGAGAACATTTAGAGACAACCAAAAAGGCACGTTGACCTAGAAGTAGATTGACAAAAGAAACATCCCTGTTAAGAGAAAGCTCTTGTAAAAGCATGCTAATAAATCCAAACAACACTTAGAGCATATGACTGAGAGGAAGTTAAAATGTGCTGAGATTTGGGGAAGTAAATAGTGCTCAGAATATACCATTGGGGTTACCTGGACTGGTTTTTAAAATTTTTTTAAAGGAAAATAATAAAGGTTCAGTCTTAGCTAATTAAATATACAGAGGACTCAAAATTCATTTACTTCTCGTGAACAAAGGTTCAGTAATTATCTTCCCAATAGCAGAAGGGAATTGGGCAGTGTGGTTTGAGGGGGGCTGTGCATAGAGTGGCATGCTGTTTGCTACATTTAACTTTCTTTAATATTATTAATCTTTGGGAAATTAGACTCTTCTCTGAGCAGTGTGAACCGCCATCCTCCAAACAACTGGATAATTGGGTAGGAAAAGGCTTCTCTCTGAGACACAGCTGCCACTAGCACTTGATTTTTCTTAACCATCCCTCCCCGAGAGGGAGAAATGAAAAGAATGTTTCTCTAACAAAATGTCCGGCACGGGCATCCTGAAAAGATAATTGGAGGCTTCATATAAATCAGTTTGGCTGAACTTAGTAAAATGAAGCCAAACAAAAATTCCCCCTTGAATGGACTGAGTTCGGTTAGATACCCGGAGGACCTGGGTGTCTATTTCTGATCTGTGCAGACATGGATACTCTTCGAGCTGGTCTCAGAGGCACCAGATCAAGTGCCTGCTCTGCTGTATCTGTCACACCGTCCAGAGTGTGACGGTCAAGACCAGGCAGAGCTGGATCTGAACTCTGGCTGGATCCCTTTTACTCTGGATGAGTTCATCTCTAAACATCAGTTTCTCATCCCCAAATGTAGATGATAACACTGTCTCCTACATTTCTTGGGAGAACCAGTTGAAACGAGGTAAGATACTTTGTACAAAACTTGGCACATAGTACAATGGCAGTTGTATGCAACAACAAAAATAAGTATCATCATTAACCTCATGCAAGAGACAAATTAGAATAAAGCACTGATGTAACGGAGCCACATAGAAGTAGTGTGTTGTAGCATAAAACACCCTGGATTTAGATTCAGAAAATTAAAGACAGGATCCCAGCTCTGCTGCTTCGTAACTGTGCGACTTGGAGCAAATTACATAGGTTCTCTGCATTTCAGTCTCTCCGTATGAATAACGGGAATAATCATTGTCTTCAACACGGAATAAAGGAGATGTCTGTCTGAAAGCGCCTAGTATTGAGGCTTACCACTTAGCAAGTGCTTCACAAATATTAGCAGAAGCTCCATCTTTCTGTAGAAGTCCAATGATAAGCCTCTCTTCCAGGATATAAGACACAGACAACTGGGTCAGCAGCAAGTTTTGGATCTGTAACTGGCATGAATTTGGCAAATACTGGCCTCTTAGATGTCAATATTACAACTGATTTTTAAAAGGCAACTAAGCACCTTCTTAATGCTGTGGCGAGCTCATCATTTCCTGTAGATTTGCTATACTCTTTGCATACTGGGAAAATCTGCTATAACAACCCACTGTTTGATATCTGCATCCACATCATATGACAGAAGGAAACTCTTAAGCATACAAATAAGGTTACCATAGAATAATTGATAATTGGACATGTTTACATGTTATAAAGTCCCCATAAATAAAGCATTTGTGCATGCTGTGTCAGACTAGAGGCAGCTCTTGTGGGTGGATGTACTATATGCATACACTCAATATAGTGAATACAGAGTAATAAGTTCAGCTGAAATTCTTTCAACTGTGCCTTAAGCATCATAAAAAGTCCAAAAAGAAATTGGATGAAATAGGCACAAAATTCCTTTTCCACGAAATTTAGTATATAGGAGAGAATGCGTAATTCGTGAATGTGATATCACAGAGAACTGGAGAAGGAATAGAATGGCCTGGAAGAGCGAGGATTTTTCAGCAGCTAAATGGTTTTCACTCCTGATGAAATGGGCTTAAAATAGTAGCAGAGGTGGTATGAATTAATCCTGAAACAAACAATAGTTCTGCCATACAAAACTTAATTGATCTAGGAACTAATAGAGAATTCTGTAATATATAAGGTCAAAATAAGATAATCGAGATATTTTCCTTGAACCGAAATCTCACAGGTTTAACCCTCAGGCCTGCTCAGAGTCAAGGGAAGTAGAGACTGTACTTTTACCATCAAATCAAACGGCACTATGTCAAAGGCACAAGGGAGAGGGAAAGGTTTAGGATGGAAACCTGAGAGTTGAACCATCTCTTGATTCAGCTACGACTGTGAGGTTTATGATCCAAATGAGCAGAGCCTCAGCCTTCGTGACGGGTACAGAGTCTGCTCTCCAGGTTAAAAGTAACCTGCAAACCAGTTGTCTCAGTGAAGTTCACAGGTTCTTCACTATCCCTTCCCCACTTCTCATTCTTGCAACACCCAAGTGAAACAAGCCCAGGGCAAAGGTTAATTAGCTGATTCCTGGGCCCCTAAAAGAGCAAAGCCATGCAAGAGAGAAAAAAATACTCATGCAAAGTAGGAGGCACCTGGTCCATGAAGGTAACACAGGGTCTCCAAGTCTATTTGCTCATAATTCATCTGGGGAGATAAGATGAAAATGCAGAATAATTAGTGCTATGAAAAGTGCCTAAGACCTAAACAGTCTTTAATTAATACTCACTAATGAATAAAAAAAAAAATGAATGATTGAGTGAATTAATAAGTGAAAAGACTAATAAGGCAATATATAAAAATGCCAAAATGTCACAGGAACAGGCCATCCCAGGGGCTTGAAAGAACAAGGAAGGCATCACTGGAAAGGTGGAATTGGGCCCAGCTTTTAAGGATAGGCCTTTAAAATATATATTCCCATCTATATTTACTATATTAACTGGCTTTTATCAGGCAAGAATAAATTTATCCCAAGTGGTAATGTTTATAAAGAATTCATTTACTAAGGAAATAAAAACCCACTTTACTTGTAAATTACTAGTATTATCCTTAGATAGTTAGTGGCTGATTCTGTATAAATGCCCTCAAAATTAAGGTAAGAATTATGCTTCTGATACTTTCATCATCTGCCAAATATGAATGATAATATTTGTTTTCCATTGTCACTGAGGCACTGACATAACTAATATTATTTTAAAGTATCTACTGATTACAAAATGCAAAACAATGATAATAACTCTTCATATGATTCTTCACAAAGTCATTAAACACTGAAGAAGTTTCTAGTACAAAAACCAACACTACTTTAATTACCTTTCAAGAGATCTCTGCTATTTGCAATTCTCTTACTACACTGCTCCTGCTGTTGTATATGTTTTCTGCAACCAGTGTACTAAAAACTGTCAAAGTCTAATTGTTATAATTTTCAAGCTCAAAAAATGTGCTAATGATTTTTTTGCTGTCAGCTAGTTGGATGGTTGCAATATTGAGAAATGCATGTGTTCCCTTCTCCACTCCCATCACCATTTACCTGCATGTATATTTTAAATACCAGGGGGGCTTCTGAATATATTTTAAGTATCTGGGTAACGATAAAAAACAATTTGCAAGGCAAATGCATTTATCAGCCTGATCTCTTGACCTAAGGTTTTGATGATGTTTGTTAAGAACTTTGGGCCTAAACATTGGCCTTTGGATCTCTACTGTCTTCAAAATTCTAGTTGTGTTATTTCCTTTGGCTTGGGAAAAACAGAAGTTTAAAAGATTTATAGGGTAAATATGGAAAAGATATAATAAATGAAGATCATGCTAGCGTGAAAATAATTCACTCAACAACAGAATTAGTAAAAATGAGCAAAAAAAAAAAAAAAAATTCTAACCATTAACAGCCAGTGAAGTGGTAAAAGCTTGTTTTTGTCCTCTCCTAGCCAGAATATAGGAATTCTAAACAGGAGTTTGGGATTATGGAATAAGATCTTTGCTGTGATTTGTTACATTAAGCTTTGCTAAACACTTTATTTTATTTTAATTCTGAATATTGCAAAGAGTGACATTAAGTAACTGTGTTCTAGAGGAAAAGAAATATATACTGTGCCCCTTTAGTAAAACTGTTTTTAAATTCTAATAGAATTTCAAGGTTATTATCTATTTCAGATCAACAGTGGGGGTCAGAGTTCACAGCAGCCAGAATTTACAAACCTCCAATGGGTTTTGATTGACAGCAATCAGCATCTCTTCAGCATCACTGAGGGAACAAAGTACAGGTCAAGACAGCGGGCGATTTCATCTGTCATTTTTAATTATCTAAATGATATTCACAGACAAAACCTTTCCCATCCATCAGGGCATCACATTACCATAGACAATGTTTGTTTAAAGAAGAGGCCATAAAATCAAACAATTATGAATGCAGACAAGCCTTGCTATTGACTGCATAAATAATCAAGCGAGAGTTCCAAAACTCTCTGCTAATGAGTTGGTAGATTGCTGGCAGGAAGTGGCAAGTAATAATATAGACAATAGTCTAATGTTCTTATTGACTTTTACTAAAGCGTGACTACAGTCGAAAAGATTCAAAAATGACGTCAAGTGAGGTTTCCATAGGAGCGATATTGATAGCAGTACACAGCTAAAATACAAGTAGTTAACTCTTGACCTTATGGTAGGACCAGAGATCCCCGGAGAACGCTGAAATGCTAGCAGGATAATACATCATGAACTGAGCCAGCAGCCGCGGGGTCCCTCACAGCATTACCACACAGGCAAGGGGTCTTTCTTTTGCCATTTATAACATAATAATCTCTAATAATTCAGCTGCAACCCTGAAAATTAACTCTATTTCAGTTTGTTACATGAGTAAATAAAGTTTTCTACCCCTCTTCTCCTTTTTTTTTTTTTGGAACAGTGAAGGAAGAGTATATACCTAAACTACATGTAACTGGTAGCAACTAGCTGAAGTGGAAAGGTCTGGAAGCAGAAGGAATTGGTCCTCAGAAATGGCACAAACACTCCAACAGAACTTGCAAGATGTGATGCACAGTTGTGGACAACGTCTATCCTCTGGCTAATGTATGCCATCCACAGAAATGCAAATTAGTGGCATTTGTCTTTGTAGCACATCCTTATTTCTTTATTCAACTATCTTCATAAGGAGTCTCTTCCTCCCCCCTTTTTTAAACTATCAGTAAAGAGAGCGACTCCAGCTTAACAGATACCAATTTGATGGGTTACGGAAATCATCAATTAATAATGCCCCATATTAAGTAAAACATCTTGATATAGACATTTTATTAACAAGCTGCTAATTGACAGACGTTAGCCATTACTTCCCCACTGATCACTTATCTCAACACACACAACATGTTGTCATATTATTTAGTGCAAAATAATTTTTAAAACAAATATGTTTCTTTGAAGTATATCTTCCAGAGAAAGGAAAATTTCTCATCAATATCACAAAGGAGGATTTAAGGAGGGATTTTGCATCTAAGAGAAGAGTTCACCCCAGCAAATATGATTTCCTACAGATGCGCAGCAAATCACAAGCCACAGCCATGGCCATGAGCCTGAGAGTGTCATTTTCTGCTGTTAACCTCCAGGTTCCAAGTTCACATTTTATGAATTGAGAAGACATGGCGTAGGAGAGGAAGGAAAAACATGGAGTGGTAGAAGGCAAAATTCAACTGTCAGAAGACCAGAAGTGAGTAGAAAACAGGATAACATGAATGATAAAATATAAACTCTTTGTTTCAGTAGACACTATGTAAACAATACACTATAACATAGTTTCATCTAGTAGCTTCTAGGGGCTTTCCAGGCTTCCAGACCCTTTGGAAACATGGAAGTAGTCATAACAAAGCACAAAAGTATGTTCTACTAGCTTCAAGAAAAAGATGATATTAATACAGGTCTTATGCTGATAAATTCCTAATTCAATCCTGAGCTTCAGTACTTCTTAAGCTATTTTTGCATTATTTTTATTATATTAAAATTTAAATGTAAATAAAAAGCATAGTCACAGGCACTAGAGAGACCTAGGTGCAGATCCTATCCTCATCATTTACCAGCTAAGTGACCTTGAGCTTTTTTCTTTTATCTATAAAATGGGATTCTAACAGCTATTTCATTGGGAGGTTGTGAATGTTAAGAACTCAGTTATATAGCATCTGATAAATGCTCAGTATATATCAATTCCTTCTTTTCCCCTCTAATTTATATTTGTTTAATATATACATGTTACAATCCAGAGGTAGTTTTGAGAGTAGGAAAAATGAGCTGCCTTTTACTTCTGTACAAAGTGGGCTATGACAAGAGGAATTATCACCACATGTCCTTGAACTATTGAGATAATCCTTCTATTAGTCTAACTTTCTCAATAAATATATGATCTTGTAAGAATTTTAGCCATTTTAACTTGCTTTCTTTAAGCTGAAAATGTCATCCCTAATCTGGAAATAAAGCTCTAGAAATGTTTCAGTTGCTGATTTATTAGTAAATGTTTTTATTCAATAAAGGGATCATCTTCATCGATACAACTATTCTCTTATTCATTTGAAATTCAATTAGCCAAATTGTGGTATGTTTGAGACAAAGTATATCTGGGAGTTTGATCCAAGACCTTCTGCTGCCATCAATATATTCAAGGGTGAACATTTCTCTGAAGTTCCGGAAAAGCCAAGAAAAAGAACATGGCATCCCGTAGGATTCACTGCAAGGTTATTACCATTGGCCTCACTTTGTGCTTTTTCTATATTTGACCATAAAAACTTCAACACAATGTCCTCTTAGCCCTGAAAAAAAAAAGTATCACCTCTCTTTCTGTCTCTCTCTCTGTCTCCCTCTATGTCTCTCTCTCTCTCTCTCCTTTCTTTCTCAATCAAAAATTAGAAAAGGCTTTGAGACAGAATGGACCTGAACGAAAATTAAAGTTAATAATGTCGGTAGTGAATTAAGATATGTGCCAAAGATCATGGACTTCTTTTTTCCCATCGCTTAAACCCCTACTCTTGTCTCTGACCATTTGACTATTTGCTTTGGTATTATGATGTTTCAGACTTCTGTGCCTTAGTGTTCCCCTTCTTGTTACCTTGACAGACATTATGCAGCTCAAAGGTATACACAATATAAGAGGTAGGGACAGATGAAGAACAAAATCTGCAAATCTTCCAAGGTACACATTTGTAAAAGAAAGTACAGGACATACAGTGTGCCTTTTTACATATTTTCTTAGGGAACAGAACTACAGTTTTTAATTAAATTGCAAAGGAGTGGGGGAGATGCAGTTATTTTAATTTTGAGAGAGTTCAGAAATTAAATACAGTGATAAAATAAGAAAAAAACAAACAGGTGTCACCCTTCTTTTCTTAGCGTAAGTATAGATTCCAGATCCTAAAATTGCAGTGTAATATACAAACACAGATGCATACTTCTCCCTACATTTTAAAGATGGGAACACAACAGCATCCACAAAATTCTAGGTATATTCCAGGCAAAGATTAAAGAGAAGGAAAACGCATTTGGAGGGGAACATCCATCGTGTGCATACTTGGTGCAGTACACCCTACAAATTGGCTATTAGACCTGCCCTCATCTCTCTACAGAGGCAGCTACCGCTGGATCAGATCTATAATGTAATAGGGGGATGAGGTGTCTTTGGATAAGGGCCAGCATCTTAATTCCTGTTGAAAGAAATATTGCTGATAGAAATATTGACTGCTAAATTATTCTGAAGCAAGAGCACATTCTTTTCTCTATCACTCTAACCTCATATAGGAAGCCATAGTCTCCTATGTTTTTCTCAGATTGCCATCTTTTGTAGGGAGGTGGCACTCTTTCTACTCTATTACTACCAGGAATCTTGTTTGCATCTTTGTCTGCATGGCAAAAGACAAGGAAGAATAGGTACTGAAAGTCCCAAAAGGAAGCGTGTGCTTTTTTGCCATAAAATAAAATCATATCAGATTAAAGAGACTCAACATATAACAATTGCTCATCTTTATTACAGACTGACTGCATTCTGAAGGGACTAATCCCTTTCCGCCTACCTTAGGTCAATCCTGCCCATCTCTAATTTCCTCATATCCAGTTTCTGTGATACTGTTGTATTTCTCTTTTTAACGTGAGGCATTCTAGATGACATCTGAAGAATAAAATTCTTTCCATGGAACATTCGGCTGACAGATGACCATATGACACCCTTCAAACAGTACAATATGTCACTATCAGAACATGACTGCTGGGAAGTGTATATTCGAGGTAATATTTAATGTTCAAGTCAAAACATAATGGAATTATACCAGCACTTAGTATGAACACACATAAAGAGAGGGAACAACATGCTTCACTCAAACATTATTTGTGTTTGGTTTACAAAAAAAAGAGAAAATTTGTTACATTTTATAAATGAGAGATAGCTAATCATGTTTTGGCTCTAAAATTAAATGAAAAATATTAAGCTTGTTTTTTTTCTAGGATGAAGAATAACTGAGATAAATTTAACCTATTTGCTTCATCTTAATGTCACACTAAAATTTATTCAATAAAATTAAGATTGTGGCTTCCACAGCCCCTGCAACTCACTTGAGCCCCACAGGACAGGAGCGCTGCAGTAGGGCCCACTTTGTAAATGATGATCCGAAGGGAAGGACAGAACTGAGGCGTCCAATTCTTCCACTTTTGCGGTTGAACATAAAACTCAACACAAAGTTCCTTTTCTAATAACATACATATTTTGGGGGTTTTTAGGAAGGCCAGTGAATTATCTCGACCACATTCTCATAGCAAGGCCTGCTTTCCCCATGGTAAAGCTGGTTTCAAAGGGGTCTGAGAGAAGTGACTTTGTCATTGTTAAAAGTATTTTAAAGGAAACACACATAATTTCTAAAACAAAGTACCCATGCTAGTATATTTTAGTGACATTCGTCCCAAATGACTAACATTTTTATATCCCAAATGAATTAATAATGATCGCTCACTTGTTTTAAAGTGTTATCATTATTTACCTCCTTACACAGTCTTGCCAAGAATGTGTTATATATCTTACACAACACCAAGACATCTGTGTTTTTAAGGACAGAACACTCACGGTGCCTTTTGCAAGAACTGTCCTTTCATTAGCTCTGTGAAGCTTGAGTCTACGGCATAAGCAGAGGTGATGCGTCCCATGAAAGGGAGACGAGGGACAAAGTGTTACAGTAATGATAATGATGAAAATAGTAACAAAGGTATCAGATATGGAGCCCTTGCTATTTGCCAGGCATAGTAAAAAGGGCTTTACACGAGCTATATTATTTAATTCCCATATCACTCCTATGAAATAGGTATGATCAAAATCTGTTGTTTTAAAATTTGAGATCCCATTCTCTTTACCACTGCCACAGAACACAGTCTCCATATCGGGTTGTCTGGGTTCAAACTCCAGCTCTAACACTTGCTCTCTACAAATTTGAATGAGTTACTTAATTTTCCCAAGCTTCAGTTTCCCAGTCCGTAAAGAGGAGTGAGATTATTTTTTCTGAAACATCTCAGCTCTGTCTCCACTGCAATCTCACCATAACCTCCCAGTTCAAGCATCGTCACCTTTACCCGAGACTATCCCAACCACTGCCGGTTTTTTCCCCTGCCTGCTTGTTCTTTATTCTCCCCTATGCACCTCCCACAGAGATCCCAGTTATACCTCCAAAGTTTTTCATGGCTCCCCACAGCCTTCGGGGTAAAGCCTAAATCCTAGGCCCCAGCATTTGGTTTCAACTTGACATTCTATCTAGACTCATCTCCTGACCCACCGTGCTGAAATCACTACGTGAATGTCAGTCTCCCCTATAATACTGTATGTTCCTTGAAGGGGGGAGATGTCTTACTTATTACTATTTCCAAGTCCAGCTCTAAACTGATCCAAAATAAGCACTCAGTAAATGCTTTTCGAATCAAATTGAATAGAATGCCAATGCTAACTTCTATAGCCCCCACGCTGTATCCCCACAGAACCACTCCCTACATCTTTGCAAAGCCCTGAGCATCTGATCATGCCATTCTCTCCACCTAGGAGTTCTTTCTATTCTTTTCCACTTGGTAGAAGCACACTCCCCCACCAAGCCCTGCTCAAGGATCACACTGCCTGTGGCACCTTCTCTGATTCTCAACGTAGAATTCTCCCTCGAGGCTTCCTTTACTCTGAATCTTCCATGACTCTAGTTTTGCATCTCGTTGATTTTATCACAATTATTTATTTCTGTATCTGCTTCCTTAACCTGACTGGAGAAATTCACAAGAATGAAGACCAGAACTATTTCTTGGTTTTTGCAGCTCTAATTGCAGGGTCCAGAACTCAGTAAATAATTACATAAATGCCTATGTGATGGATTAGTATGCCAATTAGGGAGCATGAACAAACTATCATTTCACTGAGAGGCCCCTGTGGTACAGGACCCACCACACCAACCCTCCAGTCTGGGGACTGTGGGGGCCCACCCTGGCATTGTTTCTTTCCATAGCTCTGCCCCTCTTCTCCTGCCCTCTCTGTAGGACTTAGGGACAAGTGCAGGCAGCCCCAGACCACTAAATTTCTACATCTGGATGCCTGAGCTGAATAGGGACAGGGACCCACTTAGATGGCCTCCTGCCATACATGGTACAAGCGATATCCTGGGGGAACCGCCATTACCAGCCATTTGGGCCAGACAAATGGATAACTAAATACTGAGGTGGACTGCAGCACAGAGGTTCTCTCTGGGTAAGCTCCAGGCTTCTGCATTTTGCCAGCGTGGGGGATGGAGTTGGAGGAGAGGATATACTTTTCTTCACTCAGGCCCAGTGCTGCCCTAAGCACCCAATCCCAAATACCCAGGCTGCCATCCCCCTTAGGCCATACAATCCTGATGATGGGTAGAGCAAACTCTGGGTAGGAAAGGTGTGTGAATATATGCGAAACTTTGAGTTACATCAAAGTAAAAATTATGAAGCCAAGGCCCCTGTCCTGGCTTAGGAGGCAGGTCATTGAGGTCCTGGTTCCATGCTGGTTGTTTCACCTTAACATAAATGTTTCAATGATAAGATCAAGGGCTGGACTAAATCAACCCTGACTGCACACATTAGATCAACAGGAATACCACAGATGTGGCCACACCCAGGACTGACAGAATACATTTAAGAATGACTTAGAAATGTCATTAATGCTAAGAGTGCATACTTTCTTTGCTAGACTACCTAGTTGCAAAAGGAAACACGGAACACATAGTTATGAAGAGCATTGAGGATGCCCACCTGAGACCCATTAATGTCATCACCATTATGTGCAAAATCTGTGAACTTCCCTAACACATTGTTTTTATAACTCAACTGGCAAGTAGAAGAAACATATCAACTTAACCAAAGTCTCCAAAACTGTTGATAAATGGGTTCCCAACATAGAAAAATAAAAAAGAATAAATAGCACAAATCATTCTTTTCTCCTACACCTAACTAGTTATCCATCAGGAACCGATGATTTCAATAAAGATAGAAGGTTACATAAACAAATGACTGAAATTGAAAGTAGGTACATAAATTGGCCCCCAATGCATACACTTGCCCATTGGTCATCCCTGTTCAAGACACTAACTTGAGATAATAACCAGAGATAAACCTGCGCTCTTCTCTTTTAAAGAAGGGTTCTGGGGAATGAAAGAGATGCAAAGGTGAACTGTTTATGGTGAGTCACTCAGCTTGCCATTGGGGCAACCATGGTGAGATAAGAAAAGTACTTACTGGAAGGTAAATATTCACATTTTACGGACTTGAGCCTCTCTCTCTTCTTTCACATGAAAGAGGAGATTTGTTAACCAATATTCTCTGATAGAATAAGCACGTCAAGAGTTTATTCACCATGCACTGATTTAAATCATTGTCCAAAATCATTTGGTCCTAATTTTCCTTGAACACTATTTCATTGACCAAAAAAAAGTCATGATTACATAGGCGCTCAGGTGCGCACACACAGTTACCTGTGCGTGTACATTCTTCACCACCACCACCTCCTCCAATGATGGCCATTCAGAAATGAGTCACTGTGGGTGCTTAATCCCTATCACTCAAAGAGCCCAGACTGGTCTTCTGAAAATTAGCTATCATAAGGCCAACATGACTGCTTCTGAGAGCTGTCTTAGCAGAGAGACCCAGACATAGAGCTGTGCCTCTCCTGCTCGTGCCCTGGTATCTGTGTCAATTTGGATGCCAACTGCTGGCGTAACCCGAGCAGATGCAGGACCCATATGTGCAACTTCAGATAAGATTTCCAAAGCATTGGCATCTGGATGTCAGCTTTTCTTTCTTGGCCCTACAGCTGAATGTTCTGCTAGCCCTGACTGTTTCTCTGCTGGGGGTCAGTCTGCCACCGCCCTGTTGTGCTCTTGGCACTGCCTAGACCTCAGAGTTTGAAAACAGTAAGTTAGATAACCACCTTACACTGCAGCACACCAGGAATTTACCTGTTTCATCAGCTTTTGTACCTAAGTCTATCAAGGAAAATCTGAAAAATATCGGTGCTATTTCTTCAATTCTTAATTTTTAAGGTTTTTTTTTTAAACCTCCATTGATTAGAAACATAGGGTGCAGGGTCTAAAACAGGTATATGTAACCTTATATTTACATGCATCAAGTTTCCAACAGGGAAAATTAGCATGAAAAGAAAATGCACTATGGCAGATACATTGTGTCAGTGTTTCTCTGATTCCGTGGCAGCTTCCCCACAGCACCAGGACAGCCGTGTGCCACCAGCCCCTACCCTGAAAAAAAGCAAGGAGAGTCCTCATCTACACATCATCTCTTTTCACTTGCTCCTTTGCAAATGAGCAAACGTTTCCTTCCAGGTGAGAGTAACAAAATGAGAAAAAGGGATGCTTCCTAAGTGTGAATCATCACAGATTAAAAATGCTAAAGCCTTCCTCCAGGGAGAAAGAATAGCTTGATAACAAATTGACAATGAAGTGTCCTCCTGCTCATCTGTGACAGTTTTCCCAAAGCACAGACCCTTCTTTCTCTGCAGACCAAACCTACTCCTTATCAAGGGATGAACAGTCTCCATCCTGATGCCCAGTGTGTGGCCCATGCCTCAGTGAGGAAGAACTGGGAGAAATGAGCTTTGTTTGACTGATAGGAACTCCATCAATTAGATTCCTGGGTGATAGATGTCAATGTGATACATATACTGATATTTCTGTGAGGAACATAAAATGGATATAAGATTTAAATAAATATTGTACAAAGATTATTTTATAAAAACACACACAGAAACTTTAAAATAATACCATGGGCTGACTTTAAAATGATTTGATCTTAAAATAAATTCAAACCTCAAAATCCATCATTTTATAGAAATTGAATTAAAATACAAAATGAAAACACACAATCTCAAGATATTATTTCTTTTATATCCTACGGTTGGTGCCTTCATTTAAAAATGAAACGGAACCACTTTTATCAACTATTACATGTTTCTTAAAATGAACCTGGATTGCTACCAAGCATTTCAGCAAGTAATAACTTATATTTGGTGTTTTAAACTTAATTTATAAAACATGAAAAATCTCAATCATTGCTATTTTATGCACATAAACAGAATCCAACAGAGGCAAACAGCTATGTATTCCTTCAGTGATAGCATGTGGATCTCAAAGTTTATTTATTTATTTATTTTTTGGTGAGGACAACCAGCCCTGAGCTAACATCCGTTGCTAATCCTCCTCTTTTTGCTGAGGAAGACTGGCCGTGGGCTAGCATCCGTGCCCTTCTTCCTCCACTTTATATGGGACGCCACCACGGCATGGCTGACAGGCAGTGTGTCGGCGGGCGCCCGGGATCCGAACCAGCGAACCCCGGGCTGCCAAGCGCGGACTAAACCGCTGCGCCACCGGGCCAGCCCTATTTTGTTTTTTTTAATACTCTAGAGAACAGCTGGCATGTATTTTACTCCCAATATTGTCTTCTGGCAGACTGATTCATGTAAATAAAAAGGCAGATTATAACACATTGGGAAAAGAAACCGTTAGAAGGTTAAGTTTTTCCAGTTACGAACAACTCAAGAATAAAATCACCCCTGGGTATTTTAGGAGTGGAGAAGGGCTGACCAGCCTTCAGGAAGGTGGGACACCTCCGTTCTCGTGTTTAATATTCCTCCTAAGTGCAATCACGCAAAGCCTTTAGAAGGAATTGTCCTCTCTTTCAAAGAGGTTTGACTTGAGCACAGTTAATCATCACTGTGATGAAGCAATTAAAAGTATTTATAATTAGGATGAAACCAAATGTAAGTAATCAGAAAATTAAGGGGAAAATGACATTATGATGGGACTGTTTTCTTTAATGACCTCTTGACTGAGAAGGACATTCTCGCATTGGTGCGTGGGGACTTGGGTGCATAACGGATTAACCCTAGTAGGAGCCCAGCATGTAAATGTCTTCTTCAAGTGATAAGAATACACCTTGGAATCATTCAGTATTGCTGACTTCTTAGTAACATTGCCCCAAACATAAGAGGCAATTAATGATCAATCTGTTAGAAGTTACATGCATTGTTGACACAAATTCAAGTCATTCTACAAACCTATCAAGCACCTACTAAGAATGCAGCATAGGAGAAGATACGAAGATGGAGAAGACCTGATCCCTGTTTTCAAGGTGCATATGATGTAGTAGGAGACATAAGACACACATGCAACCATTTTGGATTTTTCCCCAAACACCACACATGGGTACATCTACCTGTATCTAAACGGGGGAATTTTTATGTATGTGAATGATAGCTGCCCTGAAAATGGCATTCCATTTCCTAAATTTTACTCAATTGTAAATGCGATTAAGTAAATTGTAAATTTTAGATCCTGTCTCCAGACCTGCATCTGTAATTCCAGGTTAGGATACGAAAATTTTTTTATGAATTTTTGAGAGAAGGAACATTTAAATAGTCTCCAAAGCTGTATTTGGTGTGCCTTACATATAGCAAGCTGTCTATGAATACTTATTTAATGTCAATATATTGGGTCTATATTTTTCCTGCCCCAGCTAAATTGGTCTACATTTAAGAGGAGGCTGGTTATACATATTTTCTACAATAAATAACCTCACCAATATCGAAAATAATGGGTAGTGATGTCAGTGGCAAAACCTGCCCCCCCCCCAGCCCCATCTCCCAATTACAATAATCCAGAAGAATCTCCAAGGATGGAGGAAACACAATCTAATAATTTAGATATTGATTGAAATAAATAATATAATCTCCCTTTAGATTAATTCTATGAGCTAAAGATCTCAAGGTTAATGCAGATGTCAGTGGGAAAATAAAACCTGGATTTTTGTTAATTAAATGGATTTTAAACAGTTATTTTCAATGGGTGTGACTAAAGGAGAAAATGCAGCATAAACAAGAGTATCCTCTCCCGCTGGTATTTTCATGTTAAACATGGCACTCTTTGGGGAAAAATTACTTTTTGCTTTTTAAAGCTTCTTAAGTTTCTCTGAAAATCAGACTAAACTCTCCAAACATAGTTGTATGAGATTCTATTAGATGCTTAGCTTTGTTGATGTGGCCCAAAATGATTTTTCCCCTTGTTCAGCCTCTGCGGGCTGCCCCAAGTCTCCATTTCTGTTAATGACCTATTGCTTCTGTCTGATTCAATACAGCCCACTGGCTATGGAAATGGCAAGTCTCAGCAGGAGACAACAAAACGGTCAGCAAACAGGGCTGAGCCATGTCATTTTCCTCAAATACTTTCCCAGGAATGAAATGACAAGCTGTAAAATGTTGTCTTCTGCTCAGGGCAAATATTTCTTTATTAAACAAAAGTGTATGTCCTGTAGTTTCCATTCAAACCATAGCTTAAAGTATGTCACTTGAAAAACTTCAACTGTAAAATAATTTAATACTTAATATTCCCCTTATAATTCCTTTCTCTTTCTCTCTCCCACTTCCACTTCAGGGTTCCAATCCCAGCTACTAACAGCTGCAGATCCGGAAGCAAGTCACATGACCACTTTGAACTTCAGTCTCTTCATCCTTAAAATGGAAATGATAACAACACCTAATTCAAAAGCTGGGCGAGGGGACCAATTGAGATAAGGCAATGTCAGCAGCTCACTCAGCGAGTGCCTAACACAGAGTAAATCTCAATAAACCTGTGCTAATATATATTATTATTCCCCAAACTTGCATAGTTCGGTATTGAAAATCTGCATCCAGGGAACTAGGATCAAATTACTTTCTGCTTGGATCCAATTTTAACATTTCAATTTTAGAGAATCCAGAAGTTACCTTACTTTCCTATATTGTTAGCAGAATGAATCTTCTCCAAAGTTTCCATTCTTATTTTAATAGAATCCTTTGGATACTTTACAGTGAAGTCATAAGGAGCAGCAGCAACCGAGGTGTCCTGCCAATTTCAGTAGAGGACACGTCCTGAGAACGGATTGTTTTATTTCAGCCTGAAATTCTTCCCCACTAAAATCTACCTGACTATACGATAGTCTCCAAGTAAAGCCAGATTAAATGACTATCAGTTAGTTACCAATCTGTCACATAAATTCCCCAAAGTGATTAGCAACGTTCCCGTACTGAGAATAATTTGATCTACAACAATCCAATTCCCTGTAAAAAATAATAGAGCTTAGCTGTGGAACCAGTGAAACTAATCATTAGGCAGAGATAACTGGTACCCACTCAAAGGACCGGGTCTGGGTACTTTATATTTAGAAAGACTCAACAATGCCTTCTGGAAGATTAAATGCTGTCTAAATTCTGGATTGGGTTTTTATATTCAGTCCACCTAAATGTGATCTCAAGAGAGAATACAGTTGATCTTACTCTGCATTATTAAATAGTTACTGAGTTTTATCTCCTATGTGACTACAATTCTAAAAGTATAATTTAAAATGTCATTGAACTATCCTTATGGATTAAAGATGCAATTAAAATAGTCATTGATATTATCATTTGCCTTTGTATTTATGTAGAACTCACAGGCGTCCCGCTTACAAAAAAAGAATTTTCTGTTTCTTTAGGTCAATTCTACCCTTGGTCTAATCTCTACACCAGACTAAATTTACTAAAACATTGTATCACCCTAAAATGAAGTATGGGAGGGGATGATTTCAGAGGGCATTTTTCTGGTGGCCTAAGGGGTCACCTGCATTTTTTATATCTTTAGAAATGAGGGAAACAGCTGCTCTGACCTGACAATTCCTGCTGTAGTTCTCTGTCCTCGAAGGAATTTGACTAGTTCTTCTGTGTGGGTAATCCAACCATCAGCTACACATTCTATTCATCCATAATAATAAATGTTTATAATAAATTCACTAATTCACTTAAATGTTTATTTTTCCCAACAGAGGTAAAGCAACATGTATAACTTTTTCTTTTCTTAGGCAGGGTTCTACTCTGCTGTCACAAAATAACACTGTCCCACGGATTCCTTACCTTGCAATCCTAAATCATCAGACCCTGAATTGGCAATTGTCTGGGAAGTGGTATTCACAAGGTTTGAGCACACATTAATAAAAACAGCTGGAGTCTTGGTGACCAGGAGCATCTGACTCAACTCCTGGGCTGGCTGGCAGGTGCCTGCCTGCAGCTGAGAGAGGATGGAGCCTAGTAGTAATCCCTTCACCCTCTAGCTGGACCGTTATAGCTAGCACCTTCTTATTACAGGTGCCTACAGATCTCGGTTACTGAAGTCTTTAATGGGTATAGTATTACCCAGGTCAGGCGCAGAAGAATCAAACCATTTGCAAACATGTATCAGCCAGGATGTTCTGTATAATTTCTCTCTTGAAATCAGCTGTTCCTTCAACAACTGTTTTCAAGAGACAAGGATCACAGTCCCATTTTGGTTGATTTACGGAAAGTCAAATGTAAAAAAGTGAAACAGAACCTTTGGTGGAGAAATACTTGATTTTCATTGCCTTCATTTTGCTTGTATTTGTTGACTTTTCAACATTTTCTTCCTTTTTTTTTTTTTACTTTATGCAGTTAAAAAAAGAGGTATTTTAACACACACGTGTGCACACATGCACACAAATGCACACACACAAAGAGGGGCAACTACTTATGGAAAATTCTTCTGCAATAATCTTTCTGTCTTTAAAAAGCTAGTAAAGTAGACTACTGTAGTCTACTTTATTATTGTATAATAATTGCTCAGTTCGGTGTTCAATTTGGCTCTTATTGTATTTAGAGTATTTTTTTTTTTTTTTTTTTGGTGAGGAAGACCAGCCCTGAGCTAACATCCGTTGCTAATCCTCCTCTTGTTGCTGAGGAAGACTGGCCCTGGGCTAACATCGTGCCCATCTTCCTCTACTTTATATGGGACGCCGCCACGGCATGGCTGACAGGCAGTGCGTCGGCGGGCGCCCGGGATCCGAACCCGCGAACCCCTGGCTGCCAAGAGCGGACGAAACCGCTGCGCCACCGGGCCGGCCCCGTATTTAGAGTATTTTTTAATAACTTAAACTAATTTTGATTTGATTCTCCTAAGCCAGACTTTCCCCAAGTATGTTTTGCAGACTACTACCACCGTCCCAGGATGCTCACAGGTGTCTGCAATTAGCTTAGTTTGGTAAACAAAGCACATTCCCTACCCTGCTCCCAACCTCCAATCTTTGCTCAAACCCAAATGCTCGCAGAGTCCAAAAGGCTTGCAAAGTTCTGGAGACTCAGATGGGAAAGCAGCCCTGGCCATACTGACTGAGTTTTGGGTCCAGGATAAATGATAATCAGCTGGTGTCACTCTGTTTTATGTCATTCCTAGCTGATGCTGGTAGCAAGAACATAATGTTTACTACCTCCAAGGGCCACTCTAAAGCCAAAAGGAACACTATAATGTGTGCAGCTATCTATATACACCAGGAAATTATTCACATTTATATTTGATGCATAACCCTAAGATTTTCTAAGACCTCTGTTCACTTTTAAAATTGAAAGTATAATTATCCTTCTTTTCCTTTTTAATCTCCAAACAATTTGGCCACCCTTAGTGCCTGAGAAGGAATTAAAGATATGTTCTCATACCTTGCAAACAATCTTCCTATCGGCAGGCCCCAGACGGAAGCTGCCCAGTCACGATGATCTTGCAGCTCCTCCCCGCCTCCCACCATCTCTACCGTATGTGACCACACTCAACAGCATGCACGCATGCTGGTGAGTCTAGGACCCTCGAATACTCCCACGTGAACACCAGACTTAACAGTGTGTGTTGTGGGTGAACTTTGTAATTTTACATTTGTAGCCACAGGAAGCACTTGTTGACCAGCCCCAAGTTGGGTGATCAGATTCTCTCCTATGGCTTCTGGGGTGCAGCCTGTCACAGCCAACTTTTGTTGAACACTATGTGCCAGGGACTGTGTATGCTATCTCACCAAGTTCTCTCAGCAGTCTATGAGGTAAGAATTGCTACCATCTCCTTTGGGGTTGAGGAAACTGAGGTGTAGAGAGTTGAAATAAATTGTCCAAGTCCATAACTAAGAGCAGGGATGCAAATCCAGGATTCAAAAGCCACTCGTCTTTGTTACACTGAACTATGTTGGTCTGTTTTATTACTGGTCTTCTCCACTCATACTGGGAATGCTGAGAAGCAAAACCCTGACTCATCTTTGTATCTCAGTGTTTTCTCCAGTATCTGATGCAAACTAGGCACTCAATAAATATTTACTGAATTGAAGTTTAGTATTTTTAGATTTATTGTCTCATTTTCCTAGATCCTGGCTACCTCAATTAATTTTGTGACTAGAAAGCTCTCACTTATGAGCACTAGTTCCAGTCACATGTCCAAAACCCATAGCTTACCTCCACAATAAGTTACCTCAAACCCCTTCCCCTCACCCACACCTCTCATACTACTTCTCAGTGAACGATGACACATATTTACCCTGCAAATCAAACTTAGTAAGGTACGTGAAAACCCAAAGGGATATGTACCTGCCACATATACACACATACCATCACGAAAATCCTTCTGGAAGTTCTCCCATCTGCTCTTGATGTGGAGAGACAGAAGATGGATTTTGTACAACACGCAGGAGCAGGATCATATGTGCACTTCAGTGTCTACTCAACATAATTTGTAGCAATGGAAGATGACTGCTTCTACCTTCTAGCTCTTCTGGACTTCTGATTGGCTGTTTATTCCCATTTTTCTAGGCAAATTGAGGAGACTGTACAGTATGATGAGAAGAGTGATGGCATATCACATTTTGGTCTAAAGGAAATGTTGATTCTGGAGTCCCTTTACAAACTCTACTCTTTCTAGTTACTTCTAGGTTGCTAATGAGATTATTCTGACAACTCTTTTGGTTCTAATGAGAAGGATTTTCATTCTCAAGGTAAAAATATATTCTTACTACCACATTTAAAATTTTTACTGTGAACCAGTATACACTACCAAATATAAATACTATTTATGGAAACAAATCATTTATGTTGTGTTCAATGAAAATTATTTATCTTGCTTTTAACCTGAGACAATTTTATTGATAATGCTCCTATATTCGTGTATAGGTAATGCTCCTGATAAGCATTAACATTTTTCTTCAAAAACTTGAGCATTATTCTGGACTACCCAACACAGAGACAGGAATACTGGCAGATGTTTATTAAACGCATTGTATATACCAGGTTCTGGACTAAGCACTTTTAACTACACTATCTCATTCAATCCTCATGTGCTTGTCAGGAAACCTACTCTTTTCTCCATTTTGAAGATGAAGAAACTGAGGCTTAGAGAGGGCAAGAGACTGTTCTAGTTCTACTCAGTTAATAAGTGAGCAACTCGGGATGTGAACTCAAGTTCGTTGGGTGCCAAAATTCACGCATTAAAAGAATCTGCCACACTCTGTCCCTCGTCCAGAGGATACAGATAAAAACTAGGCTGGAAACACAGAGGAGAGATGAGGCCCTGGTTCTGGGGTTAACTGTGACTCTGTCTGGTAAGAATTTGTTCATTCATTCATTCACCAGGTATTTCTTAAGCATCTATTACACGAAGGACTCAGATTTTTCACTTGGAATATACTACTATTCGCACTTGTTCTGGCCCTCCGCGGAAGGATATAGGAAGCTTATACTGAATTTAAAGAGGTTTGAGCTTTTTGGAGAAAAATTTCAGATTATTATTTTTCCAGATTGTGGCAAATGAATAGCCCTAATGTCCCCTTCTGTTTTTTATATACATTGAGTTAAAGCAGCAATGATTTTTTAAATGACAGGTTTTGAACTTTCAGAACCATAAAATGTTTTCTCATAATCATAAATATGATTTTATATGACGTAAGTTAATTTTGAATAATAAATTGTATTTTTTCCCTTAAAATGAAATTCTCAGGCAATACAGTATCACAAAATAATGGTTTAGCCATCAACCTCTGTGTGCTTCTGGTTTTCAATTTTGAGAATGGAGATTTTGATAAAACATACATTCTTGAGTTAATGTGAAGACCAGTGAGATAATTCTTGGCAGATCACGCTGAGATTCTCCAACGAAACCAATTTCGTAAGTATGAAACATTAATCTAGATAGAGAATACATGCCAGCGCCGAGTGATGCCCGCTTCTTCAAATTCCAGCAACTTCGATGACACGCACATTGCAGGGGGGAGACCCAACTAACTCCTGAAATATTAGTTTGCCAAATTAGATAAGGGGCCCATCACATCCCTTTTACACACCTTCTTTCAAAAATTATGATTCATTCTTATACATATTTCAGTTTAAACCCAGGTCATTTACTAACAGAAGTTATGAATTAACTTTCAACATTAAAAACATTGTCCTAAATGTCAATGCTGATATCTTATTTGAGGTAAGGATGTGAGAGAGGTGAACAACAGACTTAAGAAATTTCTGCTTTTCTTTCCTTTCTTTTTAAATGAAAATACTGTAAACTTTACCTCCAATTGTTTTACAGCTCAATTGATAAGGTGTGTTCCTTTTTTTTGTTCAAGAAAATTTAAAAGCAACTAATTTAAATATGCAAAATTATCTTGAGTTGTTCATACGTGAACTTAAAAGCCGTGCAACACAGGAAAATTAAGTAATTATGCCTCCAAGTTATTTACTGCAATTAAGCTCATTTATCATATGCAAATTAGTGCAAACTGGTCTCATTAGTTACTAAATTACTCAATATGAGCTGAACAATGTAGCACTCCAGTTTGTAATGAAAAATCCCTGTAGAGGCAAGCAGTATCAATTAAGCTAATTTGCATATGCAAATATATTCACTAACTTTCTCTTTTTCTATATTTAGTTCTACATTTCCTTACCATTCTGGATCATAGGGAGACTACAGGGTCACTCACCTTTCTCTCCTTCCTCTATCACAGTTAAAGAATGCCTCTATCATTTGAAGGTATTTTATTTTATTTTAGCACCGATGTCCAGCAGGATACCACTGTGCCAAGGTCCATCAAAAGGAAGAAGATGCAATTTCCCTACAGATGATCATTTCTTTTATAATTTTAAGTTCCAATAAAATAATCAAGATGAAATTCCAATTCATCACTAAACTAGAAAAATAGACTTGAACATATCACTCAGTATCTCTCACAGAAGTCTTTTGAAAACCCTACCATCAAATGTAAAATGAATGTGGACTCGATTAGGCCTCATCTTAAATAATAATTTGTTATCTCTGTATTAGTCAGCTTTTGAGCTGATTTAGGTATTATTCACTTTTCTTTGTCCAGAGGTTTGAATTGTACTAGTCAACCTTTTATTTTCTCTTGCTGAATGAGATTAAAGGAGATGCTGATGATAACAGATTTGGTATTCTCTACCCTCCAGCCCAACATTGTTATAAGTAGCTTCCTTTGCCTATACATCCAATCTACTTTCTGTAAAGAATCTTCTTAGTCTTCTGCAATTGACTGGTTCTCAGAGACTGAAGCAGGACTGTGGCTAGAAATACTTGAACAATATCAAAGATATAAAATATCACAAGATACTCTGTATTTTGTTTTCCTTATTACATCAAACACAAATTTTTAAATATTTCTGGTAGAAAACCTGTATGTTCTCATTTGTCTAACCATAATTCTGCAGGACCAAAACAGTATATAGACCAACTAGTCATGATTCCAGGGTATACTCTTTACCCAATCTTCAAAATATGATTACTAATGGAAATGTAGCAATTTAAATATAAATCCTAACCTGACTTTTTTCTAAATCTGATTCATAAAAGCCTCTTGTAAACCTAGGCTCTTCTTTCCCATGAGATATGACTTCACTGTGTATCCCATGGCTGAAGGTGTTGAGGAAAGAAAAACCACATCATTGAAGTCTGACATTTCATTGAGATCTATGGTGATGTCCATCTCACCCACACAAATCTCTGACTACTTTGTCTATCAAATAGAACAATAGCCACATTTGAGTTCCCTTCTTCCCCACCATTTTCAGAAAATACATACTTTAATTAAACTGTTCTGCTAAGGTAATGGCCATATCTATGTCTTCTACAAGAGAGTTATTCTACTAATAAATGATCCTTGCAAAAACAATTATTTCCCTAGTTACGCTGGGGAAGACAGGCAGTCATGCAATCATTCTGCCCAGCCTTTTCTGATTCACTCCCAGCCAGAGAATCTCAGGTGTTATAATCTTAGAATGTTCTTGGTGGTTCTCTTTTGATCTCACTCAAAGGGTCTACCCACGGGATTCTCTGGCAGTTTGGGGCTTAAATATTCTAAGAACAATGCAAAAATTCCATAATGTCTAGAAATAATATAGGGTCAATGACACAGATTTGGGAGGGTTCATACAATATAGCTAAGGTCAGAACTGACACAGGGATACCAAGCTTCTGTCATTATCTCCCTTTAAGGCATTTCTTATAGAATATTCTTTTTATTCTCCCAAGACTTAGTTTAAATAATAAAACATGTGGGTACTTATAATTATATTCATCCGCCTCAGAAAATTTCATTTATTTTAATATCCAAAACTAGTTATGGATAAAGACCATCCTTTGATCACTTTGTAAGTATGTAATAGATATTAGTAATGATATGTATTACGCAATGTCAGAAATATAGCATATACATATTTATCCATAGTTCACCATAATGTGTTGACAATGAATACAAACATAAACCTTAAAAATCTTACACATGTGAGATTTGATTTCATTGTTTTATTTTAACACCTGTGAGGTGAGTAAAGCAGCATTACTATGAAGTATGCAAAAACAACTGCAATTTTATATAACAATTATATAAGCATTATTTACAGAAAAAAACTTAAGCCTTTCTGCTAAGGGCATGCAAATAATTAAAGTGCTCCATTCATAAATCTGCACTAAGAAAAAGTCATTCCACTAGTTAATTTTATGAGTTACAAAGATGATATTTGTTACCATTTTGTGTTTCGTTAACTTTGATAAAGTAAAATATGAATATTCTATCTGGTCTCTAAATTGGAAAAGTAGAAGTCAATACCACTCATTTTTTCTTTTTTTGTATTAAGGAAATCATGAAATGGGAACAATAACACCCTAAGGGAGCTTTTAAAGCAGGAACCAAATTAGTGCTGAGTCACGTGTACTGTATTCAGGAAAGATCCCACATAATGAACTAACGTTCTTAGGTTTTTACTTAGTTTGTCACAAAAAGCACAATTCCTAATCTTGACCCTTTGCCCTTCTGTTCCTCATCTGATTAATAAAAGTCAAAGAAGAACAAAGTGAATTAAAATGCCTTGACTCAGGCCCAATGCATACACTCCATATCCTAGAGCTGTAAGGCTGACATCACTTAAACCCCTCAACTCTTCTGCAGAAGACGCTCTGTCCTGAAATTCAGGCCTGAAATAGCTACAGTTCACTGGGGCTATAATACCCGTCACAGTCAGTAGTGAGGCTTCTGTGTGCATGATGTGAATGGTGGCCCCAGACTTGCATAGTACACAGCCTGGGCAATGGCCTTGCCTACGTACACCAGTATTGGATCATTAAATTGGAAAATAACTTTGTAACAGTTGGTTTTATATTGATAGAATCACCATTAAGTTTAATTTTTTCCCTCTCAGTAGGAAAGAAGTCAAATTTTAAAGGATCCACCAAAATCTCTAAATTTTCCTAAAAGAATATATGACTAATAAGATATATGCAGCAAAAACACATATTGCAGTCCACAGAATGGGTGGACCCCAAATTAAGAAGCCCATCTTCATCCCCCACCCCTAAATCTCTACATTAAGAGGTCCTTAGCACGCTCTTCCATGAAACATCCCTGGGGGCGCAGGTAGCTGGAAAGCTTGGCACCTGGTACAGTGAAGTCATGGGCATTTCCTGAGCCCCACCCTGGTATTCAGAACTGACCTCTACTTTACTTTCCAAATTCCATCAGTTCCCTACTTCTGTCCATTCCAAATATAAATTCTTTCCTTTTATTACCATTGTCTGTAAAAATGTCCTCATCTCATCATTTCTTGGGAAGTATAATCTAGTGTTAGCATCCTGGGTTCAAATTCAACTCTCACTTAACTAGTTATGTGAACTTGGGTCAGTTATTTAAGTTTTCTAAGTCTTAGTTTACTCAATTTTAAGATGTGCACAATCACAGCACTTATCTCACAGGTACATATTTTGAGTATTCAATGGGGATCTAAGTAGAGAACTTGGCACGATGCAGAGAGTTTAATAATACCCAAAATTCAATAAATATAAGCTAATATCAATCCACATTTGGCTTTTTCTAATTGAAACACACACACACACCCTTGACTTGGTATTTGCATTAGGAATGCAAATATATAGATATAATCAAAATATTTGATGACAGGAAAATGGTTAAATATATTATGATACATCCATGTTATGGGATGGCATATAGCGACTAATAATAATGAAAGCTTATCCTTTCTTAATACAGATATGACCACAAGATACTGATTTTTATAAAGCTGATTGCTAAAAAGCATATAATTGGCCACTGCCTGACCCCATGAATCTCAGACATATAAACACACTCTAACAACATTAAAAACAAAATTTTCCCTTCACAATCCCTTCTCATCTCCCACATTGCCTTGACCACAAACATCCAGACACTTCTTTACCTTCTATCACTCTTTAGGTTTGTCTTCTGCAACTAAAACTTTACTGCAACTGTTTCAATTGACAAAATGTATGACGTCTCTTCAGTATTTATCCTACTAAAGGATTTATCCTTAGCCACCTTGACATTGTTAATACTCCCTCCTTAAACAAAATCAAATCCTGTGGTTTCTTCTTCCCTTTCTGTCAACTCCTTTCTCATCTTCTACTTGCATCTTAAGTGATGACATACACTGGGGTTGCCTCTCCTCAACTCTCTTCTCTTTTTGTTCCACATCATTTCCATGGTTCACAACTCACTGCTTGATTTGAACTATCATTCATCTAAACACTAGTGATTTGTAATTCCCAGCTCTAGACTTGACCTTGTTCCAGAGGATCAGACTCAGTTTTCCAACTGCTTATCTCCTTTAACTTGACTGTATAAGAGAATATCCCTTTCACCCCTCTCAGCTAAGAGTATCATCAGACATCTAGTTACCAATCTAGAAAACCTGTGATCATTATTAACGCCTGTCATCCTCTAACCTTTCACATCTAATTCATGACCATATGCCAATAATATGATCTCAATTCCATACCTGCCTCTCCATTCACAGAGCCTCTATCTTGGAGAAGATCTTCATTTGGACTCTTGGACTACTGTAATAATTTCCTAAATGGTCTCTTTATATTAGCCTCTCACAATTCAAAGACTTTCTACATACTGTATTTTGATGATAACTCTAGAAACAAACCAAATCCTTATCTTGTCCCTCTTTTGTATGAAAGCCTTCTCCATTGGCTCATCACTGGTTACAGAATCCTGGCTTGGCTCACTAGGCCTGTCACAATACGGCTCATACAACTTCTCCATCTCCATCTCTTACGTGATCCCCTGTGCGTGTGAAGCAGCCATCAAATCGAGCACCTTAACAGTCCCTAAACAAGATCTATTATTACTTGCTCCCATGCCTTTGTGTTTGACATTTCCTTTATTTGGAATATTCTTCCATTTTCTTTGCCTAATAATCTCCTATTCTTCCATCAATAACTTTGAGAAGACCTCTTTGATGCTTTGTGGCAAACTCAGAGCCTGGCTTTTTTGTAGCACCATTGTAATTGACCAGTGTGATGCTTCTCACTTTATGAGGCCTCGTTGCTCCTCTTTCCCCAAATGATTGCACGCTAGTTAATGACAGCAGTCATGTCCCTTTTACAGTGAATTCTGTGTTCTTACTAAGTATTTGAAAAAAAATTGTTTTGTAATGATGATAAACTGAGATTAGAGACCATGCCTACTTTGTTGACCACACAAGTTTTTATCAGATATTTGCAGGTGAAGGAAGGGTAGAAGAGAGGGAAGAAAGAATTCATCCCAGTCCCCATGAATCAACCAGATTCAATCATGGACCCTCCTGAAGGAAAATATTGAAACCATCTTATCCTTGCCGACCATTGAGATATTGTTGAATGTGGTCTACGGGCTCAAGAGTTCCCCTGCTAGGACAGAAGATAATTCATCAGATAGCTTAGAGGAGGCCCTTCTTGTTACTACTACTTTGCAACCTCTGCCTGCCCACAATTCTAATATTTCATTTAGAGGGGTATATACAGCTCTTCCACTCCATAAGCACTGGTGTTAGGATCAAATGATAAGAAGTTTCAGTTTCTAAGAAAATTTCAAGATTATCTAGTGCAACCACATTTGGATGCCTGACTTTCTTGAATGCATCCCTACCAAGTCACCTATACTTCCCTTAAAGCCAAAGGCTTTGAACATATTCCAAATGTGGACATTCCTATTTAGAAGTTTTCTTGTATGGAGGTGATTTTTTTTTTCTCTTCAATTTTCACCCCTTTCTTCCACATTCTGAAGCCACACAGAATACATCTAATCCTTTTTTTCACATGAGGTCTTCAAATATAGAGACAGGACATCCCTTTTAAATCATGTGTTTTCCAAACTAAACTTCACCAAGCCCTTTGCCACCACTCATGTAACATTTCTAGTTCATGCACCAGTCTGATTATTCTACTTTAAATGACATCCAGCTGTCTATGTTCCTCTTAAGGTGTGTTGTCTAAGTCGGGTGTGACCAATCCAAAGACCAAAAGAACTCAGAAATGGATCAGACTCATTCTAGATCTAGATTCATTCTAGATCCTCTATTCTCTCAATGACACCTAATGTTGAACTGGCATTTGGGGACAGCCATTCTATACCACATTTTTACATTCAACTTATGTTCAATTCAAACTCCTAAATTTTGTGTTTTAAATTAATTTTAAATTCTTACATTTCCTAAGTCACCCTCCCTTGAAGACTTTGGACTCAAATTTCCAGAAATAATCAGAGGATAATAATCTGGGGCTACTGTTTACACCATTTCTTTCATCAAATAAGTTTTGTACACTGACTGCTTCAGAATATAAACAGGAGTCATCCTGAATCTTATCAGAATCTAATAATATATATACGGCATGGTTCATTCAAAACTTATAAAGAAGATTCTGAACAAAGTATGTACAGGAAAGAGGGAAACAAAAATTTGAAGATATAGAAAGAAATGTACTTTTTGTATTCCTGAAACTAATCTCCTACAAAGATAGTTCAAAATTTTATGTGCACAATAGAATAGCTTTCTCTTAAGGTGTATTTCAAGACAATTCAGTTGTATGGGATCTTAATAGATATTAGGGGAGAAATGAGAAATATCAGAATAAACAAAATAAAGCTTTTCAGGGCCTTAAATTTGCAAATGTGAATTGTGACAGCTCAGATCTAACGAAACATCAAAATTATCTCAAAAGATGATTGTTAAAAATCATAAATTCCTGGACTTCACCCTGAAAATTCTGATTTAGTAGGAAAGCATCCTTTGAACAAGTGTCTCAGATGATTCTGAAGCTGCCAGCCAAGGAACCGCTTCAGAGAATCACTGGGATTTGACCATAGAGAATCTGATGATAACAATTTCTAGGGCACATATTTTTGGCAATAATATGCAAGATTCAATGCTACTTATGACTATCTAGAAAATGAAAGTACCCTCGAGGCCATTTTTTTAAAAACTCTGAATGGACAGGTATCTGGAGCTTATCCTTATTTTTACCCCATATTTGATCTAAGAAAAACATAACCATCTTTTCCAAATAAGCTGCCTATAGATCCCAAACATGTCTGTTTCTCTATGTTAAAAAGGTATCTTACATAATAAAAATAAAAGCTTTGGCCACATCAACAGTTACTCTGGAAGCACAAACAATGTAGAACAATTATCCATGGATGTGTTGAATTGAGGGCAAAGTCTTAAGAAAAAAAGTTTGAGTAGGTGAGATGCTGAGTATGGGATGAATCTTCTCTAGGACTAAGTAATTGCAGTCCCATCATAGTGACGCTCACATTTGTCATGAAATTCATTGCTACGTCAATTATTATTATTTGTCTCCTTTTACTTCAAAAACATACTTTAAAATTTCATCCTGAGAAAGTCTGTAATTTAGGGGGGTAAACATTAAGATCGGACACACTTATGAATACACTCAAGCAAAGAACTGAAATTTGGCAACACATAAAAATGTCACACTGCTGTCACAATATTTTGCTCTTCCAAAAACAATATATAGGTCCAAAGACACACATATATCCACTTACAAATGCAGCACACACACAATCATTCTGGGAACAGCCAGCTACTATACACTGCACATCAACCGAATAGTGCAATTCATCTCAATTATTACAGCACAAATAATACTTGCCCTCCCTTTCTCATTAATATTCTCTCAAGGGATGGCTTTCTAAAAGGAAAAGAATAAATTCATAAGAATTTCAGAATTCCAAGATGAAATAACAAGTCATATACATAGCTGAAATAAAAAAGACTAATATAAAGACTAAATATATGAATTTTTCTTAGTAAAATATAAGCAAGTTTCTTTTTCTTTTAAAGGTACCTGCAAAATGTGACTTCCCAAATGTGCTTCAAACACTTCAATGGCCAGTGCACTGGGGCTTCTCCTTCGTTGTGCACCTATAACTTAAAGAAAAAGAAAGAAAGAAAGAAAAGGAAGAAAGAAAAATTAAGTTGGAGCTCTGATTCACACGTTCAGCTTAGTTTCTCTCTCATTGCAACACTAGCTAGTTACTACATTAACAACATCTCAGAGAAATGCAACCCGGTATTAATTTTGGTTCTGAGTTGCTGGAGCATAAGAAAAACCTAGGCTGAACTTTCAACTCAGAAAAGCAATTTCTACAAACATTAAAAACCACATCCAGACTTTTTTTTAAAAATTTTCATTTTGGACTGTTTTTCCTATACTGGAGCAAAAACATATGAATGTTCACATTCCTTTAAAATAAATTAGAACTGTTTTTCTTAAAATTTAGGTATTTTTAAAGCATACACTTACTGCCTTTTCCCCCAAGATGAAACCTAAACTTTTCATATCCTCCAGGCTAGGAAAAAGCAAACAGGAAAAAATTTTTTTAATGTTCTAATGCAATAACTTTATCATAACTTAATAAGCACAACATGTTGGATAAGAGATTCTCATTAATGACTGTTTGCACTAGTGTTAAGTGTCTCAAGATGGCTGGATTTCGTCTTCACTGAACATCCTCGTGTAACTATTCCTACAAGACCGCAGAGAAGCCCCACAGGACTCTTGCCACGCATGTACCTTACGAGGTCAGTGTCTGTTTTCGCATCGGAATACTCCTGTTCTCCTACTAACTTCTGGTCAGTTCTTCTCTTCCAGGCCTATCCTATATATGTTATCTGCAGGCTCCTGCCCTCAAAGAGCCCCCACAATCCTTAACAAAAGTGAGCTTAATGCACCATTTTTGTGGGATCCAGAATTGAGGGTCTTCTCTTTACAAATTTTTTTTGCTTGGGGTCACAATTTGCTTTTAAATCTGTTCTGGGTATCTCCCCTGTGCCGCTTTTTTTCAGTTCTCAAACATAAAAATCTGTTTGCTTTCTAGTAATTTGAAAGGAAATATTGAGATCTTTTCCATATTTCCAACAAGTAAATTCTCCAAGTCTTCCCGCTTTTCTTGAAAATTTTATTACAAACCTCTGCTCTCTCAAACCTAGACACTACGAATTGAAAAAAAAATCAAAGTCCCCTACTTCCTTACTTCTAAAAACACTTTCAGCTAGTTAACATGAAAATTCCAGTAAAATGCTGGCTGGGATAATTCTGCTTCGTTTCAGTTACCAAGTCAGTCAGTTGGATCCCTAGCTTAGTAGGGATTATAATATAAATGTACTTATGATTATTGTGCTGTGAAAAAGTAGGCAGTTTACCCCTGCAATTGTGACTTAGTGTCTGCAATGTCTGAAAGGCACTTTGAAAACAGCATGAGTGTTAAGTATCATTATTACTGGCAAGAGGAAAGAAAAGGGGCATTTTTTTCAATGGGAAATTTTATAAAATATAATTGAAGAGTGATTATTATTAAAGAATTTTCCAACTGGAAGGGATCTTAGAGATCTCTGTTCCAACTTCCTCATTTGTGTCAGAAGAAAATACACAACTAATAATTTTATAATAGAAAAATCAGTTTTCTATCCTAAGACTAATCTTTACTATAAGTATAGACACAAGATTTTAAAAATTGTAATATTCAGATATACTTAAGACAGTACTAGTGTGTGTGTGTCTGTGTGTGTCTGTTTCTGATTAATTTCCTATTCTAACATGCACATTACTCCCTTCAAAACTCTTTTGGCATTTTTGATAATGCAGCTGTCTTGCTGAATACTGTTTTCAGTTTCTAGAGTGTTAATTGCACATTATGGTAGCTTGGTGTGAATGATCCCACATGAATAAAATCTGCAGACTTTTTTTTTAAGATTGGGGGAGGCTTTTGGGAGGGAGAAGGGGGGAGTTGAAAAACTTCAAGTGTCCACTCTGTTTTTGAGGCAGTAATTAGGATCCAGAAAGCTCCTTATTAATGGTTCATAATTTGGGGGCATTTAAGGATTTCCAATTATGAAGTTCAAAAGGAACCACTGCACCTCACAAAAGAATATGGACTAATTTTAGAGAACATACACTATTCTACAAAGAACTGGATTAAAAGGGGGCCAGGAGAGCAACAGCCACCAACCTATAGAGGACCCTAAACCATCACAGAAAACATAAGGAGCATGTTTATTTACTAGATGGCCCAAGAAGCATGCTCCAGAAACAACAGATGGCAGCTCAAAACCTTCTAGAAGCATGGAAACAGTTGGCTTCAGAGGGGAGCTACAGGGGTTAGTCAAGCCTGGCCACTAACGGTCTTTCTTTTCCTCACTTAGGGCTCAGGCTCCTCTCTAAGTAAATGTTGCTAATGCATACATATTTAGGGATTTTATTTAAAAAACGTATTAGCCAGCCTGGGGATCCCACCGGTCTTCATGAGGTCTTATATCCATGAGTCCTACCTACATAGTTGTTCTTTGTGCTTCAAATCCTCTAGAAATCTGAGTGTGCATCCCAGTACATGCAAGCAGAACACACAAGTATCTTGTAAGTGATTTCATGCTATTCTATTCAATGGCATTTTTATGGCACTGGAACTTCTCTTGATTTATATGTTTTGCACTTATGCAGGTGATGTGGGGCTGTAATGACAGTTCCTAATTTTACAACCAACATAAATATGTTAAACAGGAGCCCATTATGCCCCTGGTAGAAGCCCAGCTCTGACTCTAGCATTATGGTAACTGAATAGATGTTAAATGTGTACTTCTTATCTTGTACATTTTATCCTATTGCATCTGAAATTTTGAGAATTGAGACAATAGTCTAATAACTCAGGAACAATGCAAATATAGTTATTTTGTTCCTCTATGTTAATCTCATCGTGTTTGTAGAGTACCGTTAATGCTGAAAGAAAAACTAGAGAGACATTTCCTCAACGAGGTCCATCATTCTCACAAAAGTAACACACTGCTTATGAAGCTCTCTCAGATTTTTGTATTTTGGAAGTTGACAGTTTCTAAAACTATTTGGTAGCCCAGACACAATGTACAGTTATTATTGCTGAATAGGTCACTGTTTCATCTGATCTACTGACATATTTCATTACTCGTTTGTTCAATTAAAGGACACTACTGTTTGAAATTTAAAGAACACTAACTAAATTAAGCCCAAAATTGCCCAGCACACTGCTAAATAAACGGAACATGTAATCCCTTATCTGTGAAGATCATGTCCCTAACTCACTGAGAGTAAAATGTTAGAGTTGTAAAAGTTGAACAACTTATATAAACTATTAAAAGTAAAAAAAAAAAAAAGAACATCAAACCATAGTAATACAGTAACTCAATTTCCAATTTGATTCAGCATTTACTGAGTACCTATTTGATGCTGGAAATTGCTAGCTACTGTAAGGTAACTAGTGTTATAAAACCCAATAAACAGTCCAAAAGAAAATTTTAATCAATTTAAAACAAACCTAGGCCTAGATATAATTATCAACAAACACCACAACACTATTTGCTCAGATTTGGTGAAGGTTAAAAATAAAACATCTAGAGTTTAGAGAGACTTTAAATGGAAGAGACATACAGGGAGAAGGATTGAAAAAAATCAACTAAAGAAATCCTGATTATGTGAGATATCTGAAATGATATGATGAATCATGAGGACTATGCATTTGGCCTTTCTCTCATTAAGAAACGGAAGACACCGAAGGCAACCATGATCTTAAACGTGTATCTGAAAAATTGGTTTTGTCCCTCAACGTCAGCATGAATGTTCTAATCTAGACTCTTCTGCATAACCTTGCGAGGTGGTCTTTGAGAATTAATTCAGTGCAGTAAAAGACGGTCCCTCTTTTGGTAAGTAGACCACATACCCCCAGTCATATTCCTCACAAGTGCTCGTCACCTTCAGGGATGCACAAACGCCAGGAAGGCTGAGGATTAGCGCTCAGTGGGAGTTTGACCTATTCAGCCAAAAGGTCAGCTTGCCACAGAAGAACCCATTACAAACAGAACTAGGACAGCTGAATGGACACACACAATGAAAGGGGGAAAAGTCACGAGCCCTACTTGCCTGTGTCTTACATTGCCCTTTTCCTTCATAATTCTCCCCACCCCCATTTCCACAGAAGGTGGAGCTGCCCCAGTGCCTCACCAGCATAGTTCACACAGGGAAGGTAAAGCACAGGCAGGGAGAGAGAAAGGGGCTCGTTATTTAAGGGATCAAAAGTGAGGATGAGTATGACCTGTGAGGCAGGGTTTCCAATGGATTGTTTTACCAGGAAAAAGTAGTCCCTGGCAGATGTGGAAGACCATTTTAGAGAGATTTCTCATCCAGCCCCCCTCCATGGGGAGCAGCGTGGCAGCACAGGTGAATGTAGCCATAAAGTTCTGCAGGCAGTATTTCAAGAATGGAATCATCCACTGAGTAAAAAGGCAAGCTTCATGCCAGGATGGCTGCCCTCTGAGCCCGTCATCCAAGGGGTAAGGCTGTTCCCACACTGAGCTCGGGGGAAGGGAAGATTAAAGGGCATGCTCAGTGGAGTCCAGGACATCACTCCCTGGGCCTGAGCACTTGGGCTAAGCAAAGTCAGAGTCTGAGAAAGAACAGACTAGAGAATGCTTAATGAGTCTTTCCATGGCTACCAGAGAAAAGAAAAGGGATTTCCCTGGAAGAATCTCAATTAGCCTCCCTCACTGTAGGGCAAAAGAAGCCAGGGAGGGTTTTCCCAGGAGTCTCAGAAGTTTATGAGATATGTATTTGTGTGTGTGTGCATCTTTATGTGTCTGTGTTTCCCTATCAAAATAAAACTTCTGTTTTCATTTAATATCAGACCAAATCTTCATTCTGAAACTGGTCCTCACAGCTCTGCCTACTGCCCACATTCACAATTTCCATCCTTTCAACTCTCAACTCCTCATTGTTTGTGCATGCCTTAGATACTGGGGGCGTTTCAGATGGGGATGGAGACGACACACTGGAAAAATTAGTGCTAGGGACCAGCTTAAACCTCACGGCGGCACATTAACTGAATCTCCATTGTCACGAGCATGATATGTGGAGTTTCCACACAGTGCTTCATGTAAATATCTCAAAACAAACAATAACAATGTACTTTCACTGAGCTTAGTTTTTGCCATTTAAAATATAGGATAACTGATGACCATGTGAATGCCTGATTAACAATAAATACAAGAAAGAAAACCTCCTATATTCAGGAATAGTACACTTTGGGTTTATTTTTAAATTCATATTTAGATTTTTTTAAAAATCAAAAAAATACAACTTCATAATTCATATCCCAGAACTCATTAACATATTATATTGCCAATTTAGTCAAAAAGAGGTATTTAATCCAATAAAATAATTGAAACTCTAAGAAGTCTTATGCTGATTCAAAAATTCTTTGATGCAACACATATTTAAATTTCTCTCACAATTTAAGCATGGATTGAATGCATTAGGGAAAAGCATTAGGGATGATACGACTGTGCAAGTATTAATACTTACAAATGAACTGCTGAATCTGGGAAAAAGAAACCATGTCTGCTTTTCTCAAAAAAAAAAAATAATAATAACATATCAGTATGGCCTTAACTAGTAAGAACTAAGTGGAAAACAAAAACATTCAACAGATCTGTTTAGTAGAGGGCATGTTTATCATGCACTTCTTATCTTCTGAAAACATATTCATATGAGTTTTTGTAAACTTTTCCTTACCATCTTCTATATCAAAATAGCAAAGTTGTCTAAAAGTGAAACAGCAACTAATTATTACTGTGATAAGTCCCGAGTGCTTTTGTGTACTTGATCAGCAATAAATTGCAGGGACTTGTTTTTAGTACAACATTTCCTCTTTAAAGACTCATTTTATCCACCCTGCCTTCCTTTTCCACTGAAGAAAATTAGAGTTTCTAGCTCCCAAAGCTCAACCTGTAGCTGGGTACTAACAATTTGGTAGTTACTACAGGAACTATTATATGTCTCTGATATGGTCTATGTATACGGTAATTAACATTCTTCATGAGAGAACCCAAACCTCCTCTTAACAATGAAATTCTTAAGACAGGGGGTTAAGCTACTGTTTGGAGTGACAGCACCCAAGGGAATGATGAAGCCCTGTCAGTCAACATTTCTTGGACAGAAATCTCAGGAAAATGCAGGCATGATCCAGCCTGGGCTGAAGGTTGGGGAGTGAGATCCATGAGGGAAATCCTCAAGAAATGCAAGGAGGCATGGGGGGAGGAGAGCAGGCCACTGGACCAGACTCATAGCTGAGGAAATGCTTTCCTTTCCTGTTACTTCAGTGTAATTGTTACAAATCCAAGGAGGACTTTTGAAAGGAAGGTATTACTCAATCATTTCAATTTTACTTTCTTAATCATTTCCTAATAAAGTATATTAAAAAAGGGCACTTTTTAAGAACTAAAGTCCAACAACAACTTATAAGACATTCAAGTCTTTTCTCAATGTGGTTCTTGGCTTCAACAACTTGATGCTACAGGGATTGCTTTTGGATGTGAAGTTTAAAATTAACTACCTAAGGGGACAGCCTGGTGGCGTGATGGTTAAGTTTGCATGCTCCACTTCAGTGGCCCAGTTAGCAGGTTCGAATCCTGGGCTCAGACCTACGCACTGCTCATCAGGCAATGCTGTGGTGGCATCCCATATACAAAATAGAGGCAGATGGGCACAGATGTTAGCTCAGGGCTAATCTCCCTCAGCAAAAAGAGGAGGATTGGCAATGAATGTTAGCTCAGAGCCAGGCGTCCTTAGAGAAAAACAAACAAAATTAACTACTTAATTCCCTCTACACAGTGAAGGAAATGAGAATTTCCTCTTTCTATTTATATAAAATAAATAAAAGGTAGAAAATTGGTCATGGCTAATTCTTGTTTTGGATTCCCAGCTGAGACATAGGATGGCATCCCCTCTCATTCTGGGAAAGATGTAAGAGTGAGGCATTATACAGTCACTTCAGAATGAAGAAGGTAGAATAGGAGAAGGTTCAGGTGGCAGAGAGTCTTAATTTTTATCTAACATGAACTCTGCAACAAGATATAGACTAATTAATTCCGGCTTCAGGGCTATAGCAACACACATGCAGTGAGCCTTACTACGTGGCAGGCACTCTGCTGGGGACTCAGAACACAAAGATGACTGAGACGCAGTCCACCGAGCGAGGCAGTCCCAGGGCACAGAGGTCCCGTGGGCCACAGCGCAGACAGGGGCCCGGGCTTGAAGCCTGAACATGTGCCCAGCGTGGGAGGTGCTCTGTTCTGCCGACAGTCTGCCGGCTGCAGTTTTGAGCTTCTTCTTTCGTCGTTCTTGCTGTTCCTGTTCTTATTTAAACTCCTCTTCTTCCAGTGGCCACTTTCCTCTACAAATCACCTACCCCGTGTACGTCAGGAGGGGATACCGCGTGTTCTCATGAATTAAGGGCACAGTTCTAGGAAAGACACCAAGTCTGACTACAGCTATCACAGGGAAAAATAGAACACATCAAATTCAGGATTTGAATGCAGCACTAACTTTGCAAAGTTGAATACTTGTCCTCTAACTGGTAGAAATGACCTCCCCCGTGCTGAAGAAATTTTGAGAAGTTTAAATTTTTAATGGGGGTTAGATTTGGTATGCTCCCTCCGTAGGGGCCGAAAAAAAGATTATACTTTCATTTTGAAAACTGTCTTGAAAGCCTCTCAGTTGAGTGCTGCCATGCTTCCATCTCCCCTTCTGACCTTGGTGGCACACAGACTGTTGGTGGCGCAATTCTGCCCGGTCAGAAGGGGTGGGGACGATCATTAAATCAGTGCTGCACTTGCGGTGTCAGTCTGCATTCGCTGGGAAAAAGAAGAGGTCTACGTCTGTTATCTTGATTTTTTTTTCAAGCCTGATCCCCAAACTTGATGTTATGACATTTGTAACATCTGCTACAAATACTGAGGTAAGTCAGGCACAACCTTATTACTTCCAGTCTAATGCTCCATCCATCCTCCGGGCTTTCCTAGGCCACTGATATGACAGGGAGCTAAGAAACACTGGATGTACAGGAAGCAGCTTGTGTTTCTGTGGGAGAAAAAAGGCAATGTCTCTTGCCCTCTCCCTCTTCTCTATCCTGTTCATCCATTCATATGTTCAGTCATATTCGTATTTTCCCTCTCTCTCTTTCTCTCTTGCTTTTGGGCCACATCAATGCTTGGCAGGATTTAGGGACTTTCTTTCTGCCAAAAGAACAGTCAACATAAATAGTTCCATGAAGCAGTGGTGTGTTGGCCCAAAGGACACAACGCTCTTCTTTTAATAGCACCTGCTTGACAAGTCACTCTGATCAATTTCCAAAGCTTAACCATCCCAGGCTATGGTATTACATTTATTCATCCAAAATTTGGTGAACACTTATAATATGAAAGATATCAACCTCATTGACCTAGGTGCTAGAGATATCAGCCAGGCTCCCATTTCCATTTCTAGAGGCTTTCTTTATATGCAGCAAAAGAAAGGTAGAAGCATCCATGCAAAATATGCATTGAGCTGCTTCTCTGTGCTGGGCACTGTCAGAAGATATAAAAATGAAAAGGCATCATTGGACCCTCCAGGTGATCAGAGTCTAGTGGGGAGACTGACACAGAAGCAAATGAATAACATGCAATAAAGGTGCAACTCTCAACTCAGCATGGGGGCAGGGAGAGTGGAGGCAGCAAAGGCCTCAGAACAGGGGTACTGATAGAACTGGGAGTGCAGCGGGAAGTCACATAGGCAGTGAACTCCGACGGTCTAGACCCTGGTCAGATATGAAGGCAAGGACAGACGCACATTAACACAGCTACACGTGCAAGGTTCCAGGCTCATCATCTTCAATTTGCTTTTCCTTAAGCCACACCACCAACGGATTGTCACACTCCTACAGACACTTGCAGGGCTGGGTCCCTCCCACTAATACAGTGCCTTCTTAGGGCTCAGTACCGCAGCTCAACAGTCACGTGATTACACCCAGGAGGAGCAAGGTCCATGCAGCTCTGTCTGAAAACTCTAACGTTACAATTCGACCTCCTGTGCTACTTAAACACCACTGCTCGCGTCAAAACCCCTGAAGAGCACACGTGCATCACAGCATCCCACTTGGCATTGTGTCAGACAACTCAGTCACCAAATGGACTGTCCAATCACCTCGGAGTTCTGAAAGGGACTATCGTGACTCAGGTCCCTCATTGTAGGACATGCGATTCCTTCCCAAGAGCTGCTTGCCCTGTGTTTGCAGGGAAAGTTCAACGGGAGGAGTCTCATTACCGGGACATAGCTGTGCCCAGAGGAAAGGATTTGGGTTCTGGAGTCAGGCTGACCAAGTTTTAAGCCCTCCACTTATCTCTAATTAGCTGGGTAGTCTTGGACAAATTAGGCTCTGTGGACCTCAATTTCTTATTCCATCTGAAGGGTTAATGCCTCGTAGAGCTGTGGTGAGGACATGTGACATGTCCTGCTCTGCTTTACTGTTCTTTCTAGAACTTACTTGCATATTGTCTCTCTCCTCCACCAGCACGTTACCTTCGTAAGCTGGAGGAATCACTTGTGCACTGCTGAAACCCTAGCAGTTAGAATTGGACCCAAGACACAGAAGGTGCACAATAAATATCTGTGCATAAGTGAACACTCTAGAGCACAGTGCCTAGTCCCCGGGAGGCCTTCAGCACACATCAGCTCTCTCCTCCTTGTTATAAAAAGCAGAGGCTGGGCCTACGATGACCTTTCTAAATCATTATCTTTATCCTAATTTTAACAGGAATATTAGGACTATTTATTTCTTAAAATATTTAGCAATTTTCCCCAAAATATCAGAAATATTTTGTTTCGCTGTATATTGTCCCTATTTTCTGCCCTTCCTACGGTGTGAAATCAAATCTACAGTGTCACCACAAGCCCTGCAAGCCAACTGTAATCAGGGCCTCCAACCAGTGCAAACATTTCACACATACTTGGGCAAAGAGCCAGCAATTCACTGAGTGTCAGCAAGTGCCCACTGAATTTTCTTTTGAAGGATTCACTCATGCCCTATTCCAGCAGTAATTGGTATTCGTTTTAAGATGCTGAATGCCTCAGACATAACTTGATTAGGTAAATGTACACAGCTACCACCACTGGAAACCAAAATCAGCTCTTACAACCCCACCATCTTCCCTCTGATTTCATATAAACAAAAGCCCACACAATCATCAATAGTAACTGAGCGGGAGCTAGGTCTTACTTATGTTAGCAGATCAAGGCCTGCATCACCACTGCCATCTGTCCCTTGGGGACCGAAAGAGACTATGATTAGGCAGAGTGAGAAGCTAAATAAGAAAGATGAACATTATTTGGAAGATAGAGATTAGTAAATAGGCTGACAAGACCGCGAAACCTAGAATTAAGAACCCCTAAGCATGAACTTTCACATTCACCACCATCATCACCGCCATGAAACTTATCAAGGAGAAGAAATCTAACTTGAAGACCTACTATTTAAATTCAAGGCTAAGCTCAAGCCTCTCTCCATCAGAGGTTCTCAACATGTTTCTTTCTTTAAATAATAGAACTGTTTAAGCAAACTCTCTTCCTAAGGCAATATTCAAACAGAAAACTTTGCATATACAATTATAAAAATTCCAGACAGCCTCTGAAACCCACCCATAAACCTCAGGCCAAGAACTCCTGCTTTAGGTGAGTCAAGCATCCACATATATCGTGTACGAGCCTGGCAGTTAGTGGGAATGAACAAATGATTCCTTGAATGAATGAGTAAGTAATCAAATGAATACTCAGATGAATGAATGCAAGAGATTCAGCCAAGAGAGAATACACAACTAAAGCAGACACTTGTATTCTGTGTGGGACTGTGAGACTGAAAGCAGCAGCCAGTTAGTTGGTTTATTCACAAAAATTGCTTTGTGGAATTATATACTGCTCCTCCCCTTCTAAATGCAGACGGAGGGAGGAAAGGAAAGAGAGATAATGAAGGTTTGCAAATGAAGTGGGTACAACTGTGCAATCAATCAACATTTTCTGAAAAAGAATCTGCATCACTTGCCAAAAATCTGAACTGAATAACTGAACCAGCATTCTGATGAGAACGGACTTTGCCACTAGCCAGGCCTTTTTATTTGTCTTCCAGCTGTCTTGCTTCTCTTTTTCAGGAAGCCACTGGTCTCTTCAGTTTAGTGGGTTTGTGCATGGGGATTCATTTAACCATGGTCAAATGCACACTCTATGTTTATTCTTTCAATAAACCTTTACTGAGTGTTTACTTTGTGCCAAGAGTTATGCTACTTGGAAAGGATACAATTCAATCATTCATCTAAATGTTCACTGAGGGCCTACTAAGTGCCAGGTACTCTTCTAGTGACAGGCCATAAAGGAGCCAACAAAGGAGACAAATGTGCCTGCGGGGAGCTGAATCAAGTGAAGGGGTGATGTGATGTCCATGTGAAGGGAAGACAAAATATAAAGGCCCTGAGATGGGAGAAACTTATCAGGTTCAGGAAAGGCAAGGAGCCAGTATTGTCAAGGAACCTAGAGACTAGGGAGAGAGAAATAGAAACTAATAAAATAATGATTTACTTGGAGGATCTCAGGAAAGGGGGCATGTAACTCCCGTGAAATTCAACGAGGTGAGAGGAAAAAGGGTATCTGGGCTGGAAATGAGTAGAAATTTTCTAGGCAACAAGCCAGGGATTAGAGGGATGAAGGGAATGGCTGAGGTAGAGAGAAGAGCACATGATGGCACAAAGCCAGCAAGATGTATGTGTTCCACATGGAGGGATAGAAATGTCAGATGACATCTATAGGCTAAGTCACAAATGGCCTTACAAACACTGCAAAGGAGTTCACAGTTTACACACAGTAACTGGAACCCATCTGAAGAGTCTGGGGAGGGACACACCCATGTGTGTGTTAGATCAAGAGGGCAGTAGTGCATAGGGTAGAATTGTGTTTGGAGGAAAGATGAAAACATGGCTATTGCATAGTCTAGGCAAGATGGGATGGTGAGTTAATCCTAGTAAATAAGTTAGAAAGACTGTAGAGAGGAGTTCGGTTCTAAAGGTATTTAGGAAGTAGGATTGAGAGAGTTTTGTGATTGACTTTTAAGGAAAAAGATGAGTCAAGTACAAATTCCAGGTGTTTGGATTAGTAAACAGTATAGATGGTTCAATCATTTCCTGCAATATGACATTTAGAAGGGAAGAAGGTGTTAAGGAGAAGATGGGACACTGAACTGGAGGTGTCTTTAGGACAGGCCCATTGAGATGAGATGTCCAGTAGACCTGAGGCTCTGGGTTGAGGTGTAGCAGAGAGGAGTACTTGGCTGTAAGTCATCAGCATACAGGTGGGTATGGAAGTCACAGGAGGGCAGAAGGAGGGGAGGGCTGGGACCCGGCCTGGGTAACATCTGCATTTATAGAGAGAAGGGGAGCGAGCAAAGAGCCTGAGAATGAACACCCAGAGGGGTAGGAGGTAGATAAAGAAGTGATGGTGTCCTACAATGAGGAAGAGCAGAACACTTGAAGGAGAGACTCATCAACTATGTCAAATGTCACAGAAGAGCATGGAAGACCTTGAGTGGGGGCACAGCTGTCAACTGAGGAGTAAATGAGAGGTGAAAACCATGAGTTATACACTTTAAATTCCTTTTCTAGAAATTTCAAAGTGAAAGGAAGGAGACTAGGGATGAAAGCTAGGCGAGAAATAGAACTGGGAAAGCACTGGGATAAAGAGATTTTTTTTTTTAAGTGACTTGAGGATGTTTATACCTTGAGAGGAAGAAGCAAGCAACAGCTATGAGATATAGGAAGATGGAAAACCCTCAAAAGGAGCTACAAAATTCCCCAGAGATTAGATAAAGCTGAGAAATAGGTAACATAACTTTTTTAAAAAGTTCAATATTTTACTAGAAACTGAATCTACTGAAACAATGCTCCATGTGTGATGGCCCATCCAGTCAATAGAAACTCAGCTTCAGAACAGTTTCTTCTAGATGATAGTCAAACAACATAACCTGCGATCAACGTTCAGAAGTGTATTTCTACAGGGAAAGCTGCCTAAATACATCTAAATCAAGCCGTCCTCGTCCTCCTGAAAGCTCCAGCCTTTCTCCTCTACTGTGAAGAGTCTCCACTCTGCTGGTTCTGCAGGCTCATTACTTCAGGACAAACAATCTCACTCCTCCTTAGTTTTCTCCACTCTGTAAATAGGGAAATCAAGCATTCTTTCCTAAGATCTGGGTCTCCACCTCTGGAGTGACTTTCTGCAAATTTCATGCAAACATGGAACTCCATAAACATGAGTTAACAAAGATGCCAACATGCTAAAAAAAGCACAAGACCCTACTTTTGTATGATGCGATTTTAAGACCTCCCCCTCACCTCATGCTATCAACACTGTCCCTCACTTCACTCATCAACTAGGATGCTCTCTCCTGCTCCAGTCAGTCCCCAGTCTCTCTATCCTCGTATCTCTTGCCATGCAAAAGCTTTTAAAATATCACAAACGGGAGTTACTTGGAACTGCCTTTGGAGTCCCTATAACTCTTGGATCACAAAAGCAATAAGTACTTCTTCCTTGCAGCCAAGATCTGTCAAATACCAATAGGCAAGAATTGCAACAGATTAATAATATACCCAGGTGTGAACTAAAAGAATATTAAGTAATCACAGAAAACGAAAATGCCTTTCATTTGTTGGAAAAAGCAATTGAAAAGGGAAAGAAGAACCTCATATCCCTCCTGCATTATTTAATGAATTTTGATTAAGCCAATGAAGAAAGAAGCCGAGAACTGCTATGTGAGGGACAGAATAAGACTTTGTTTCCCAAGAAATATTTCTTACAGAAGGCAGTCACCTCCCCTTCAGTGAGGTTGAATTTTCTAGGTGGCAAGAAAGACAGTTTTTCCTGGAATTTCAGCCTCATCCACAGAATTCCGAGTCCCAAATGCTCACCTTCGCTCCTTCAACTTGCGCCTCTTACCTCTCCTCCCTCTTGCTCTCCCTCCCCTTGAAGACAGCTCACTTTGGGGCTTTCAGAATCTGAAGGGACTATGTGGTCACTTTTACTTTCTGGGGCCAACTTCACTTTTATTCCCTTACAGCATTGCTGCCACCTCCTTTTTTGTCCTTCGCAATTGAAACCATAGTTGAGAGTAAGTTCTATATATTGTCCTCAGAAGTTTATCCCCCTCATATACTGACTTCACTTTAGCAGAAAGAACTTCTCCCATGGTTAGTATCTCAGCACAGGTCTAGCTCTGTCCTCTGCAATACTCTTTGAAGTATCTTAACATTTTCCTTCATCTTAGTCTTTGCGTGTTTAGGAGTACTTAAGAAAGTGGTAGGCCAGCTGTAGTTTAGTATAAAGAGCATAATTCTTGGAGACAGAAACCTTTATTTCTACTCTCAGCTCTGGCATTTACCAGCTGGTGAACAGGGTAAGACTCTTGACATCTGGGTCTTGGTTTCCCCATACTGTACGGTGATATAATCATCCCTCGTCCAAAGAGTTGTGGCCAGGGCTTAATGCCAATGTTTGTGACAGTTTTCTAGCACATACCTAGCAAATAGCGAGGAATAAATAAACTTTAATGCAATCTGAATTAAAAAAAAAAATCTCTCTGTAGCAAAATAAGAACAAGTGCTGGTAAAACGCTTTGAGGAGGAGGATTAAAGAAAGGCACTAGGGTGATATTTTAAAAACAGGACTTTTCTGTCATTTCCTAGGTTGTGTGCAACCTTGAGCCAGTTAGAAAAATCTCAGGAAAGTATGGTTACCAGAAAGATGAACATGTTACCACTCACTTCAGCATGTTATTTAAGGATTAAATGAGATAATGTATGCAAAGTGCCTAGCATGGCATTTGACACAAATGAGGTGTTCACTAAATACGTTTCCTTCTTCTCCCTCAAAAATATATGTTTCAGGAATTATGTGCAAATTAAAAAAAAAATCCGCAGATTTTGTAGAGTAAATCATGTCATGGCCTTGTTCACAAGTCAGAGTAATAAAACGGTTATTAGACATAGAATATTTTGGCATCTATGAAAATCCTTAAGACTATAGCTGACCTTTGAGTCTACATTGTGGATTTTTAGCATCATAACCTTTTAAGAGAGTAAATGGAAGAGGGTGGAGTGGTGACATTGGGTGTATACAAACATATGCCATGTGCATGTACCTGTATAAGCATGTGTGTACATGTCTATATGCATATTTAAAAATCTGCACTTATATCGCAACTTCTAAACATGTACATACATGGTAGGTACCGGGAAGTCTGCTCAATGGTGGCCGCCTAACGCAGAGATGCGGGCACTTAGGCACTGCCTACTACAACAATGGTTGCAGCATAAAGGTTACCTTCCATTTTTTGCCAGGTAGGATGAACAGTGAGAAACCAAACAGACCCACACATTCTGCCCCCTCTATTCTTCAGTCCTGACTGGTCAGTCAGGTTTGCTGTCGGACCCATCTGGACAGCAGGTGTGGTGCTGCACGGCTGCGTGTTTGCTTATTGCCCAGCGAGTCCTTCCAAAGGGCACACCAGACTGCGACAGACCCTCGGCAATAACGCGCGGCAGCCTGCCCTGTTTACACGTGTGAGAGCGAAAAATAAAAGAAAGCCGATTCCGAATTTTTTAAAACCACATTTTGACTGGAGGCTTTTAACAAAGCTTCCACATATATCAGTCAAAGAGTGAGCCTGGCAAGCTTGCGTAGAGTCTATTAAAGGGGGAATAAGGTTCATGAATTTCAAGCTTGGAGGGCTCTAATTACCTCATGCTCAAACTTTAACTACAAAACTCAGATAAATTGCTGCACTAAAACCATAGAAGATCCTCCACCTGATTTGTGCCAGTGCATCTAAAGCTCAGCGAGGTGATCCCAGGGAGGTTTTTCAAATCAGTCCGGAGGGGATATGTTCTGGACCTGTCTCTAATGAGTACGTGCGGATTACTTGGATGTTTTGGTAAAGCTACCCGGTAAATTAGTCAATCTGAAATTTTATTAGCCGCAAAGCATTACAGCAGTCAGTCACATAGCCCAAGAATACTGAGGGAATTAAAGTCGTTTTAAGCATCTATTAGCCAGGTACCAGGAATCTGTTTCAGGCCCTGGCTGGTAGTTGTAACATTAAACTAATTGGCTAATAGTTATAGCTGTCTCCTCAGTGTTTTTGTTCTTAGAGGTGTGACCCCTTCTTGAACCAATTTATGTACACCCAGAGGGGGGTCCTATATTTATTCTAGTTCAGTGTATGATTTGGATTCAAAAACAAAACAAAAACCGAAAAAAGAAAAGTCTGTATATAAAAACCACGGTGCGAAACAGCTAAAGCTGAGCTTACATAATGACAGCCTAAAAGTTGGAATTCAGTGAATACGGGAGGCAGAAAACAAACACCACTCCCAAATATTCAAAGCATTCGTATTTTATCAAAGATGCACTGAGGAGGAATGTGGATTTCCCTCTGCCTGGCATAACCCTCTCCATGTCTATTTATCTAGTTACAAACTTTTATAGATGTGAAATATTTTAAGAAGTCCTTTAGAAATGGCCTGAGGTAATTTCAAACTTAACAGACCCTGTCCCACCAGAGCTCATTACAGTGAATTTTATAACAAAGTACCCTCTACTTAATTTTCAGAGCCTAGCCAAGCGTACTAGAAATGCAGCTGCATTAAGTGCAATTAATGGTACAATAAAAGCAGTGGAGGGCTGTTTAACACCCAAGAACCAGCAGTAAACACGGGCTCCACGCTCTCCAACAGTCAGTGATGTGTCAAAGGACCTGGAGCGTGAGATTTCTGTATCAAAGGGGAAACGTCTCTCTCCTGCTAGAGAAAAATCCTCTGTCCTTCAACAATTCCACCCAGAGCCCATGGAAAAGGATATAAAGTTATTCCCTCCGGTTATGCCACGAGCATCTAGTCCCTTGGAGCAGAAGGCCAACACAGGAAGCTCATACCCCCATCAGTGAGGGCAAAGAACAAATTCAATTTCATCAAAAATGAATCTAATGGCAAGTGACTCATAATACTGTCAGATGCCAGAAAAAAGGAAAGAAGTATCTAATCAGAATAGTACGTTCATTCTTTTCAAACAAACCAAAAAGACAAAAGGTGGGGGATGGGCAGGAACAATTATAATGACGTTTGCAAACCTCTTTAATGATGAAAAATCACCATTAATATTTGAATATGAGAGACATCCAGAAATGAGCAAAAATCTCACTGGCTGATGCAATCGTGACTGTTAGAGCATTTGTCAATTACTTAATTTGTTAAATACAATATGTAGTCAACCAGGTCTGGAAAGATGATTTTATATACTCATCTCCTATAAGTAATTAAAACATTTTTATCATGAAAAGTAGTATTTGACTATAACTGTTTCTTAATAGTCCAGTCTGCATTCAGGGTCCTATCCCTCTATTTCCATTCTTAGATAAAACTGGTCACTTAACAATATAAGTAGGCTAGGAAGTACACTCAAGTTACATTTTTAACTAAAAAATCCCTACCAATAATTAAAGTGCAGAGAAATCTTCCTAATTATAATATTATAGATATAGTGAGCCTAAATAAAGAAAAGCCATTGACAATCCCCAAATTTCATATTACTAAATACATGCTTCTAAGCACCTTCCTCAACAAAATCCTCCCAAGAGCTTTTACAACAGTTTTAGTTTCATCATTCTTCGACGAAATGACTCATGAGAGGCTCAGAGAAAACACCAAGAACCTGGGAAGTGCACCATTGAAAACCCAGGCCAGAAGTCACGGGAGTGAGCTGGAAACTCCAAGTGGAGGTGCTTTAGTGACACCAACTGAGTCCCTCTCCCCTAACAAAATAACCCTGACCACTTCCCCAGACAGAAAGCATGCCACATCCCTAAAGACAAGTCAACAAACTGATAAAGGGAAGGTTCTTGTGTAATTGGAGAGATGGTCACTACGGTCTAGAGGGAACTCTACACCTTGGCATGGCCACTGGGTTCTACGAACAACTGGAAATATAGGAGCTACCATGTGAACAAAGACTTTTTTGCAGTAGAATTCTGTTGCATTTTACAGAGAACATCTTAACAAAAGACAAAACTACACACATTTTCAAAAAATAAATAATGTTGTTCTAGACAACTCACTTTGTTTCTGAACGAACTCAAAAATGGTTAAAAATAAGTCATTTGTACCACTGCTTTCAAAATGAGGGCTTCCATTACTAGTCCTCCCTTTAGAAAGTTTGCTAAATCATGCCACTATTTTTGTGAAAAATAACATTAATAAGTCTTGACTGACATAGAGTTTAAATAAATGTATCCACGTGCAGACAATTCTCAACTAACACTTATGAGTGCCCCATCCCAACCTCATTCGCTGCTGATGCCGAATCCCCAGGGAGGAAAAGTAGGTGAGAGGCTGCAGGATAATAAGAGTGCAGGCTCCACAATCAGGCAGATCAAGATTGCTATCATGGTCTTGCTATTTACCACTTACAGGATCTCAGGCCAGTTACTTGATCTTGCTGAGCCTTGATTTCCTGCTAAGATGTTTGCTCATAGGGTTGAGAAGAGAATTCAACTATACAAAGTGCAGGGTATGTCCTACGTACTCAGGTGTTGATTTCCCATCCTCTTTCCCTCCAAAGTGGAAGAACTCTTGAGAAACAGGGACCTCCCCGGAGGTCAGGCCCCTGCTGACTAGCCTTGTAGTGCTTTTGTTTACACTATTCTCTTGGCTCTGAGGACCCATCACCCTCAACTAAGTTTACACAAACCCTGTCATTCCAGCCTCATGCAGAAGCCTCACTCACACAGCCCCCCCTCAATGGACAGTGGAAAGCGTCTTGTTCTGCTCTGAGCTCCTACAACATAGTCCGCACCGTTCTCCCAGCTTTCACTTTATACCTTGTTTATAGTTTTCTACATTTTAATTTGTGATGTGACTGCTCTTATTTATAACCCACAGTGCCAATAAATATTTGAGTGGTCTTCCTAAAAACATTTAAGAAATGTTTTGAGCTTTTTTCCCTTACTTTTTGATACAGTGTCTGAAATAATACAAATAACCCTGGTTAAAATTTGTCTGATTTAACAACATGCTTGTTTAGAAAGTGAATCTCCTGAGTAGGTAAAAAGACTATTAATAATTCACACAGCAGTGTGCATTGATGCCAGTAGTTTGCTTTTGCCTTAATCCCTAGAGGAATTGAGCTGTACTAAGAGAAGTGGAATTTTGATAACGTGGAAAAAAGAGATAATTTTTGAACATGAAACTCTTTCAGGGTAAGGAGGTTATCTTACCTCTCTTTTCCCCTAAGGGTAGACTCAGGGGAGTGACATAGAATAGCCTTAGGACAACTGGGTACTTGTGGGCCTGAAGAAACCTTACTAGCAGGTGAAGGAGGGAGGCATCAGCAACGTTGATAGAAAGGTATTCCAAACAATTTCGACCTATTTCAAAATGGTGCCCAGCACCATGTTAGTGCCCAGGTCAAGTGATGAACTCCCTCCTACCTCATGACCATAAGGAAACCTGCTCCCAGGGTCTACAGACATGAAGGGATGGTCAGTTTTATCACTGAGTTCCATGATGGGCTCTGTGGACTGAGCTAGGAACCCAACCTCCATTTACACTATTTTTTTCTGGAATGAATGCACTGGTTTTATGAACTGAAAGCTGAAAATTCATGTTTATAAATCTTTCTAAAAGATCCTAATTTCTTTTAGGGCAAAGATCACAGCTGAAACGCTCCTAACCCTGAATCAAGGTTTCTATGTACCCCACATGGTCTTTCCATAAATATGTGATGTTGATAATGATTAATTTCCAGCAACTGAGAGTGGCTAGTGAAGAATGAAATGAGATTCCAAGAAACAGGATCACTTAAGATATTTTTAGTTAAGTACTTAGCTGAGATGTGAAACATAAGGGAGGAAAATTTGTGGTCTCAGCAGAGGGCAGCTTGCCTCTTGAAGTGCACATTCATCCTTTGGCTGGTTACACCAGCTCATATGCTCCGGGCAGAGTAATAAAAGCTTAATTCCATATCCTTCCACCTGGCTAACCCAGGTTTTGTGAACACAAGAGAGGAAGTTAACTTCAAGAATATCAATCTACTTCCTTTCATGAGCTATAAATGCACTCTAAAGTAAAAGATACATATAAGGATCTCCTGACCTGGTATACCTTTTAGCTTTAAGTGGAATCGACTTTATTTTCCTGTCAACTACAATTTTCACTAAAGACTCCTGACTTCTTTATGGCATAATAAAGTTTTGTCTGGGATTACAATAAAAAGCTTTCATAATGTCCATGACCTGAACATTCTCGATTAATTTTTAAATTGCATCTGAAAATCAGTACAAATGGCAATTCAATGTTTATACCCTTGAAGCCAGCTTCATCCCCTTGCCCCTCTCATTTGGTTCAGATCTTTTAGGGCAAGTTTTATTATGTAAAAGGCAGGTTTGGAAGAGAGCTTTGCATAGGCTCAAGTAAAGTTTACATTTATTTCAGTTTGATGTATTTTTTTCTAGAGCAAATTAGTTATTCCTTGTGCTCCCTTTGGGAAAATATATTTTTGAACATATCCTTTTGCCACATTCCTTCCCATTAACATTTCCCTTAAACTACTTGGCGAAATGAGAAGGAAAGGAGAGGAATTGTGAGCAGAGCCTGCACACAATTCCTTTCCACTCCTTTCACTACTGACCGCTGCCCCTCCCTATTCTTGGCACCCTCCCTTTCCACTCACACATTGAGGAGGAGTGGGAGGCAGGGTGACATTTGACTGTAGTGTGACACATGAATAACATTAAACCTGTGCCTTCCTTCTCTCCTTCCAGTATTTCATAATGGCATTAACTGTGCAAGGAGCTGGTCTTATAGTAGGTCCAAGGAAGTGGAAGGGAGTTTCTTATTGACTTATGAAAAGCATCTGATGACATTGTATGCAAGTAAATCCTTTTAATTCTATGGGAAGATATAAGCCGATAAATAAAACTGTTTTATTATTTTATTCAAATGTTAAATTTCACCCTAGCATACAGCATTTTATTACATGAGCAAGTAACATGAATTCAAAATGTCATTCCCATATGCCTGAGGTTTGCTTATTCAGTAAGTATGTATTGATCACCCACTATACTCCAGGGACTCACATGGCACTAAGGAAATAACTAGGAACAAAAAGAGACATGGCCCCTGCTTTCACAGGGATAGGTTACAGTCTTCTGGATTGGGGTTACAGCAAATGGAACCCAACTACAAGTATAGCACTGGTTAGACCACAGCTGTTATCATATATTCTCAAAATGTCAAAACATGGATGTCACAGTGTTGAAAGAGAAATTTGCCGAATATTAAAGTAACTGGTTGCAGAGTGTATTCCATAAGAAGAGAATAATAATTTTTACACATGGACCTTCATGACTCTAAAATGAAGAATTAAGTTCCACATTCACTACTTACACTGAGAATTATAGTGCAATTGCACACAGGCCCTATATCTGCCATTTTTTTATTCAACAACTTCCAATCCCTGGTTAAGTAAACATACGTGTTGCCCATCCAAATGGAACCAAGTTTGTGCTCTATCCCCTCTTTTTTGCAAAGAAAATCCTGATTTTCTTGGATAGCTAATGTGCCCATTTTCAGGAAATGGATAATAATTGGCTTTAAGTCAATTCTCCCATATCTGTGATCACTCTAAGTATGGGATCATGACTCAGTTCTGCTCAATAAGACCTAAAGGGAAGTCCCCTGTGAAGCTTCTGGGAAATATTTCACACTTCTTCACATTACCTGTTATGTGAGGACCAATGATTGGAGTTGCAACAACCATTTTTCCACTATGACGTGACAAGTCTTGAGTGGAAAAGGCAATGCACTGCAGATGGCAGAGCAGAAAAATAGAAAGAACCTGGGTCCTGGCTGACCTTACTGAGCCACTGCAGTACCTGAAGTTACCTACCCACAGACTTCTTTACTGTGAGATAATTAAATCATGGTATTGCTTCACCAACTATAGGTTGCATACTCTATTATCTGTAGCTAAACATATTTTAACTGATATACCTGGTAAATTTTGTTTTCAAACCACACACAAGAGCTTGCAGAGTCAGTCAGTCTCAAGGTGTCCCCCTCAATTTTGGCAGTTTTAGAATTTTCCGCTGAATGTTCCAAGCTTGAGACATACCTTGTCATAAATGCGTACTGTAATTAATTTAAGCCTAACACTGGAGGAAAATGGTGTGTTAGGGTAGGGGAAGAAGGGGTGATGGTGATGTACGTAGAGAAAGCGTATAGGAGAGGAAGACTAAACTGAAAGAAATGGGATATAGAAGTGGTGGTACTTAAATATTAACTTCATTTCTGGAAATAGAAATGAGAGTCTTACAATTCAACCAGATAAGGGAAAAAGAGTTGTCATACGAGACTAGAGACAATGAGAATAAAAAAAAAGCAGGAGAGGGTCCGCCCGGTGGCGCAGCGGTTAAGTCCGCGCTTGGCAGCCCAGGGTTCGCGGGTTCGGATCCCGGTCGCCCGCCGACGCACTGTCTGTCAGCCACGCCGTGGCGGCGTCCCATACAAAGTGGAGGAAGATGGGCACGGATGTTAGCCCAGGGCCAGTCTTCCTCAGCAAAAAGAGGAGGATTGGCAACGGATGTTAGCTCAGGGCTGGTCTTCCTCACAAAAAAAAAAAAGCAGGAGAAGTGCCCACAAAATAAACCCTAACTCATGTCTATAGTTTCAAATAAGCCCTAGTTTGACAAAAACCTAAAGTAGCTAAACTGCCCCACATAATGCATCCTAGGAATGCGTGGATTCAATCACTGAGCAAGAGAGACTACCAGCAGCAAAGACGTTATTCTTGGAATTTCAATGCAAAGCAAATGTACAGATGTTGGCATAAAAGTCAAACTGTCTGAAATGAAATTGAAGAGAGAGATCCAAGGAGAAGATTAGAAGAGAGAAAGAATTAAATATGCAATAAGAGACCCTGACATGCATGATGGCATTGAGGCTGGGCCATCAATGCCTCCTGACACTCAGATGCTCATAATGGTGACATGTATGGGCTAAAAAAATGGGCAAGGGTACAGAATCAAACAAGTACTATATTAAAATCACTATCTCTGTGGGCAGGCTGTAAAAATCATATCATTCTCATTGAAAAATAATTCATTAAACTGCACCCCAGCAGGATGTAAAGAACACACAGCATACAAAGATACAGAGCAGCAGGGGGCAATAAACTTTATAAAAACTATTAAAGCATGCAACAAAGCAAGACAATACAAGGAGGAAACAATGGAAATGTCAGCCCAATTTATAAAATTACCATGTTAATACATAAGTGCAAACACTTCATGAAAAACACACATGCTCATGACATTAAAATTCACGCTCTGCATAACCACCCTTGAGATGTCAAAGCTGACCTGCCACAGGGCAGCGAAATAAAAGCCAGCGGGTTGTCATGTGGAGAGGCTGGTCCAGAAGAGCTTCACACCAGGTGACCTACTGAAATGCCATAACTGTTTGCAGGTATCTGAGACATTGCTCCACTCACAGACACACAGGTTAACTGAAAACAGGGCCGCACACATTCCATGACCAGTGCTGTACGAGGACACTTGTAGCTCTAAGCTGTTAGGCATGAGCAATCTTGCCTCAAATCCAGTTTCTCCCCATATTTCAGGTGGTTCAGTAAGTAACCCTACATGGACAACTGTTCCTGGGTAACGTATAGCTTAGGATCACTCGAAGTATGGAAGGCATCCACGGCCCTGTCTCCACATGGTTTCCCTCCTCTGCTTCTCCCTGAGGATCTGAACTTCCCTCTCTTAAAAATTTTTTGGGGATTCCTTAGACCCATTATCCCTGAAGGCCACTTGAGAGACACTAAAGTTAGTGTAACTAAAGTTAAACACTGTTTAACATTTTAGCAAATTATTGACCAAATTTCCTCCTGCCACCTTCAATGGGTGAGGAGGTGGGAGGTGCAGGGAGAGGATGGGCATTAGACCAGGGAAGAAGGGTAAAAGGGAAATTGTGTCTCCCTGGGCATCATGGTGGGGCAAGGACTGGTGACAAGATGCTAAGAAACCAGAAAGATGACTGAAATAAAAATAGAGCCCTGAAGATAAACTGTACCTAGGAGGACTTTCGTCTACTTATAATGATTCTGAAGTGGCCAAGATAAAACTAATGGAAAGGGCTTTCAATGATCCCTCATCTCTCCAAAATTATTTCCTAGCTTTTAAAGGCCTAACTGTGCTATCTGGGAATCTTCCTCACACCAACAAGATGTAGGGCAACAGAAACAGAACCCAGGATAAGAAATCTACAGAAACCAGTACAGCCGTTAACACCTGCCAATCCGACAGGCTTAGCAGATAGGTAAATACCATATTCCCTAATTAAACATGTCTCCACCCAATAAGCTTGTGATGAAGCAGCCATTCCCATTAACAGTCAGGATCCCTGTGTCCCCCATTCCCATCTCTGTCTCTCCCTCCCTTTCTTTAATTTACAGGGGCACTAGACCATAGAATGGACAAATGGCCTACCTATGTTTGCTTTAAAGTTTTTCCATAAAATCATGTTCAGGACCTTAAGCCTTCTATTTCTGTACCTTTTAGAGTACGGAACAAAAAAATAAATCATTTTAGCCAAATTTTCTTTTAAGATTCCTGCTGGGTTGAGATTTTGGAGTTTAGGCTGGAATGAATTTTTATGGCCATGTTATAAACACCTGATACTCTGCAGGTGCCACTAAAATGTATAGTTTTGAGATTACATGTGGCTTCCCTAATTTCAAAAGTTGATCTCCTTGAAGATAATTTGTTTTTAAAACTGTCAAAGTACAAAAGCCACTACATTTCCTTTCACTAGCTTATAAAGATTAATTGGAAGTAACACAGGATTGCAATTTATAGGTCAAAGAAAATTTTGCCTGTTCAGGTAGAATTTGGCACAGGAAAACCACACATCCTCCAGCTCAACACTGAGATCAAAGAAACCAAGAAATAAAATATCTTGAAGGATGTGTGTATTTGTTTGTTTGCTTATTTTATTGTAAGATCGGAGGTGACAGGTGTGTGGCTCTCTCACTAGAAGGAGCAAACATTTTTACTTAAGATCACCAGAATAAAACAATCTCTTCTCTGCTTTAATTATTTCTAGATTCCTTTCACAAGCCCCTTGAGCTAACAGTTTCAACATTATTCAGGTAAATGGCCTAAGAAATCATACCTAGCAAAACTGTATCTATGGGGGCCGGCCTGGTGGCACAGTGGTTAAGTTTTCGTGCTCTGCTCTGGCGGCCCGGGGTTCACAGGTTCGGATCCCGGGTGCGGACATATGCAGCACTCGTCAAGCCATGCTGTGGCGGCATCCCACTCACAACATAGAGGAAGATGGGCACAGATGTTAGCTCAGGGCCAATCTTCCTCACCAAAAAACAAAACAAAACAAAGCAAAACTATATCTATGGAGTTAACCCATTAGCATGCCAAAGTAGAATTTTACAGAACTGATCAGGCAAGGTTTGGATTTTAGGATGAAAAATTTAGGGAATCTTAACAAAATTGTCCTGTTCCTTTCACCAAAATAATGTCTTTAGGTACTTTCAGGTTATATATATATATATATATATATATATATATATATATATATATATATTTAGTGAGGAAGATTTTCTCTGAGCTAACTTCTATTGCCAATCCTCCTCTTTTTGCTGAAGAAGGTTAGCCCTGAGCTAACGTCTGTGCCCATCTTCCTCTATGTTGTATGTGGGATGCCACTACACATGGCTTGATGAGCAATGTGTAGGTCTGCGCCCAGGATTCAAATCTGCGAACCCTGGGCTGCCGAAGCAGAGTGCGCGAACTTAATCACTATGCCATCAGGCTGGCCCCTCCTGTTTTATCTTTTAACCTATAAATAATACCTGAGAAGTAGTACGCAGTGTTAATACCTGGTAAATTAACAAAATATCAGATGTTTAACTTCACAAAATGAAAGCAAAAAACTATTGCTACCTAAGAAGAAAGAAGCTAAACAAATCGCACACATAAATAAACACTAAAATGCTATTCTGATATAAACTCTTTATACTGTGTGAATGGTTAAAAAAATAAAACAAGTATATGCTTTCTCATTTAGCAAATGGAGACAACAGCTTGCATGAATAAAAAAAAAAATTAACTAAAACTGCCCAAATCAAAAAACTCAAAAACCTGTCCAACCATTGGATGGAAAGGAAATAGTTAAGCTTTTTGTCTCTGGCTCACAAGGTATTAGGACTTCATATCTTGCATCCTAATATCCTGGACATCATCTTATTCATTAATTTGGATATTCTAATGCATCATATTCATATTTTATCATTTTATCATTTAAGTCATATGTTAACTTTAAATTCTTTAATACACACATATGCACACATCAGATTTTCTTAAAATATGGATTCAGGAACAAATTTATAGGAAGAAGTGAAATGCTGGTTTGATGGGAATTTTATATATTAGGAAGAAACTCTAAACACAAACACCATTTGGTATTTTTTTCCCTCCAAATTAGACCAAAACCCTCCTGCTGATTATTTATTTATGTCATTTGACAGGATTAAAATCAGCCTGTCTCCAAATTTTGCAGCCATCCATACTTTTTCTAATAAGAACTAATTTTACAAGGTCCTTTCTGGCCAAGAAACTTCCAACCACTATAAACTAGTCAGACACAATACAAGATGATTAGACCAGAGTATATAGACTATGTAGCATAAACTGCCAGTTAAACATTATAGCATGCTTCATTTTAATCATGTAGCTTTCATCTTTTTTGAACACCCTTTTAGCATCTCTTGAAAAAAGAGGCTTTGAAAAAGCTGAGCTACTGCTAAACATTATAAGCTGATGCTGCTATACTGTGCTTTACCCACTGCCTCCCAACTCCCTTGAAAATAAAAAAGATCACTCTCAATACTTCAAGGTCTAATAATTGTGGTCTTAAATGAGACAGCACACTATATTCAGATGAAAGGTCAATATGAATCAGGGTTGAAATGCAATCATGTACCATATTCAGATTCATCATTATTATGATAATGTATTTAGTAAACAATAATAAATAAATGGTACTAGCAGAAAACTTTATGGCATGTATTATTACACATTTAATTACAGGGTTAATTTATGTTAGGCCAAACACAATACAATTAAAACAAAATTCTACATTGCTAATGCCACAAAATCCCAGTAAGCCACATAATTTTGGTGACTTCATTGAAGATGCCTGCAATAAATGTCTTAATAGAATGAGAAAAGATGTCTGAGCTTCAGAATATGTGATTTCTTATAAAGCCTAAGGTGAATGCCTATGTTTTCCCTATTTGATGACCATGCTGCTTGAGAATGATTCTTAACGTAGATGTCTTCTTTGATTGTATGGTGAGTTGGAGCCTTTTCAATTCCCTAATATGTGATTAGAAAACAAATTTCAATTAAAAAATCTTTTAAATAAGATTAATTTTAGTTTGCTTGTTCAAGATGCATAAATTAGTATGTCCTCATAACCATAAAATATTAAAACACAGGATAGTATTTAAGCTTACAACATAAGGCTTAATCACCTTACTGCACAGAAGAGTTCAGAGAAATTAACAGATTTGCCAAAAGTCAAACAGCTAGCTAGCAATTAGATTCTAGATCTTCTGACTTCCAGGCCAATGTGCCTTCCATTTTTCCCTTGGGAAAAAAAGAAAAGGAAAAGTTTTGAATATGTCATATTTGAGTATAAGTTATGACAGATAGCATACCAAAATATGCCTAAAAGGGTTGGTTAACATCAGAGACAAAAATCAATAAAGATCTCCATGGACTGGGAATCACTGGGATCTTGGCAAAGACTTAAAAAGAACTCTCCACCATCCCCCTCAGCCATGAGTATTTAATCACTTATACAAAAACCAGAGCCATCACAATTCTTAGGAAGAAAGCAAAGAGAACTCAGGTCTTAGACAAAAGACAGTTTTCAGAATAACTATTCAGAAAGGACACTTACATCTAAGAAGCAGATACACATAACAGGTGTGATTCAAGTTTTATTTTGAAGTGATGCCAAAAGTTGTCAAGTTTGCTCTTCACAGGGGTCTTTCTTTCAACACTGTACTAGAGGTTCTAACCAGTGCAATAAGGCAAGAAAAAGACATTAAAGCCATAGAGATTAGAAAGGAATAAATAAAACTCTTTATTCATAGATGACACAATCCTAAATGTAAAAAAATCCTAAGGAATCTATAAAATAATTTTAAAAATAATATATCTTAAGCAAGGTATCAGGAGAAAAGATCAATATATAAAAATTAACTATATTTTGATATATTAGAAAATATTTGAAAATTAAATTAGGAAAACAATTCCATTCACAATAGTCATCACAAAGAATAAACTGCTTAGGAATGAATTTTAAAAAGGAAGTACAATAACTGTATGTACACTGAGAACTACAAAACATTGCTTAGATTTATTAAAGAAGATTGAAATCAATGAAGTGATATGCCATGTTCATGGGTTGGAAGACTCAATACTGTTAAGACAGCAATTCTGTTCAAATTGATCTCAGTGGAATTTCTATCAAAATTCTAGCAGGCTTTTTCACAAAATCTAACAAGTTGATCCTAAAATTTATATGAAAATGCAAGTGAGCTAGAATAACCAAGGCAATATGAAAGAAGCACTAAGTTGTAGGACTTAAACCACCTGATTTCAAAACTTACTATAAAGCTACAGAAATCAAGACAATGTGTTATTGGCATAAGAATAGACACATATATCAATGGAACAGGAGAGAGTCCAGAAATAAACCCTCACATATATGGTCAAGTGATTTTCAACAAACGTGTCAATAAAATTCAAGAGGAAAAAGATGGTCTTTTCAACAAATATTTCTTGAACAATTGGATATACATATGCCTAAATAAATAAACTTAGACACTTATACTATGCACAAAAATTAACTCAAAATGGATTACAGACCTAAATTTAAGAGCAAAACTATAAAATTCTAGAAGAAAACATAGGAGAAAATCTTTTCAATTTCAAATTACGCAAAGATTACTCAGATATGACAAAGGATAATCCATAAAAAAGAAAAAAAAGATAAATTGGACCTCATCAAAATTAAAAACCCTTGTCTCCTCAAAAGATACCATTAAGAAAATGAAAAGGCAAGCCCCAGACTGGGAGAAAATATATGCAAATCATATATCTGATAAAGGACTTGTATCTAGGATATATAAAGACCTTTATAATTCAACAAGAAGACAAACAACCCAATAAAAAGTGGGCAAAATATTTGAATAGGATTTCAGCAAAGAACATATAAGAATGGCTAATAAGTACATGAAAAACTGCTCAACGTCATCAGTTATTAAGGAAATAGTGGCAGGCAGAATTCTAAGATGGGCACTCAAAATTCCTGTTCCCTGGTTTACGTATGCTGCATATCCCTTCCCTTTGACTATGGGCAATACTTGTGAATATGATGGGATTATACTCCTATAATTAGGTTGACTAATAGAGTAATGGTGAAAGGACTCTGCAGATGTAACTAAGGTCCCTAATCAAATGACTTTGAGTTAATCAAAAGGAAGATTATCCTGGGTGGGCTTGACCTAATCAGGTAAGCCCTTTAGCAAGGATCCATGTCTTCCTTGAAAGAGAGATTCAAAGTGAGAGGGATTCTTCTACTGTCCTTGAAAAAGCAAACAACCATGTTGAGAACTGCCTCTGGAGGGGGCCACATGGCAAAGAACCCTCTAGGTGGCCTCTAGAAGCTGAGAGTGGTCCTAGCTGATAGCCAGCAAGAAAATGGGGACTTCATTCCTACAACCTCAAGAAACTAAATTCTTCCAGCAACCAGTGAACTTGGAAGAGGATCTCGAGCCTCAGATGAGATGGTGGTGCCAGCCAACACTTTGATTTCAGCCAATGGAACTCTGAACAGTGGGCCCAGTTAACCTGCATTCAGACTCCTGACCCAGAGAAGCTGTGGATAAAAATGTATGTGGTTTTAAGTTGCTAAGCGTGTGGTAACTGGTGACACAGCAATAGAAAACTAATGAGAAATACAAATTAAAACCATGATGAGATACCACAACATAGTAAAAAAAACTTGAACTGACTATAATAAAACAAAACTAGAACCATCATACATTGCTGGTGAGAAAGTACAATGGTCCAATCCAGTCACTTTGGAAAATAATTTTTGCATTTTCTTTGAAAACTAAACATGCATTTACTACACAACTCAGAAATTCCACTAGTATGTATCTACTCATGAGAAATGAGAACATACGTCCCACAAAGACTTGTACATGAATGTTCATAGCAGCATTATTCAAAATAGCCCAAATCAGAAAGAATCCAAATGTCTATCAACTGGTGAATAAATAAATAATACATGGTATATCCCTGCAATAAACTACTACTCAGCAATAAAAAAGAACAAACTATAGACACAAATAATAACTTGAAACAGACTCAAGAACATTATACTAAGTGAAAGAAGCCAGGAACAAAAGACTCATATGGAATGATTCCACTTACATGAAATCTCTAGAAAAGGCAGAAATATAGACAAACAGAAAGTGGACTGGTGTTTGCCTGGGTTTGGGGTAGGAACAAGGACCAACAGTTAGTGAGCATGAGGGGACCTTTTATAATGATAGAAGTCTTTTAAAACTGGATTGTTGCAATGGTCACACAACTTGAAATTTACTAAAAATCATCCAACTGTACACTTAGAGAGTGAATAGTATAGCATGTAAAACATACTTCAATGATGCTCTTAAAAGCAAAAAAAAAGGCTTTTTCATATCAAAACACCCTTATAAATAGAGTGAAACAGTGGGATATTTGTACTATCATAAGACAAAGTGAACCTGCCATACCTACTTCCAAATATTTAGATGTCAAACATTGACTCAGTGACAAGTCAACCTTTCAACTCCTTCTTATTCATTAAGAATTTTATCTTATAATGTACCTGGCTACAAAATTTTCTTTCCCATTTACATTCTACTTCTGATGCAAAATTTTCCAGGGGGGAATTATGACATGTGTCGTATCTAAAAGAGGGCGGTAATAGTTAAGAGTCAAACTAGGCCACATCTCCTTCAAAACTCCTTTACCTGTACCTTTTCTGATTTGTTCAATTGCTTCAATAAAATGGACTTAAAGTCATGCCAGTGTTCATAGATTGGTACTAATCAGAAGTGATGCAGATTTAAAGTTATATGTCACATCTACAGTAATATGGGTTTCTGGAATCCTGACAAATTTTCTTCCTTTTAGGCAAATGAAAATTCTTTGAACTTCTAACAAAAGAAAACAACCAAAGCCAAACTGTTGCCAAAAAACTGACCCAAAACATAACTCAAGAAGCACGTCAAAAAAGAAAATAAAAGCAATAAATTACAACGGCAGCTGTTGGGGATATTTTCTATTAAAGTCACTTTTAAAGAGTATGTTAATATTACTTCCCAATCAACCTCTTAACTATTTGGAGATTTAATGATGAAATAAAACTGAGTCCATCCAAATGAATATACTCTCTCAAGGATTCTTCCATACTAAATGGACTCCCAGGAAAAAAGTCAGGGTATGAGTCTTGGCTCTGTCACTTAAACTTGTTGAGAAACCTTGGGATAAGTCACAATACTGCTCTTAGCCCCCATTTCCATATTTGTAAAATAAAATTAATGGTAGTACCTGACCTACCTACTTCATAAATTTTATATGAGAACTAAATAAAACAAGATAGGTGAAAGTGTTTTATAAACTCAAGTAGTATACAAAAATCAGCTATTTAGAAAGGGAAAAAAAAATGATGCTGACCATGTCAAACATCCATTTGCTAATTCCAGGGCAAGTGTCAATCTCCTCCATCAAAGCATACAGTAGTCACATGAATCCACAGGTTTATGTCAAAGAGCTCAAAGCACTTCATATGCATCATCTCATATATCCTCATCCTATCCCTTATGTGAAACTACTGTTCCTACTTAAATAGTGAAACCACTTGAAAAGTTAAATGACCGGTGTCAGTGTCCCGGCATGCACACCAATGCTCCAATTCTGTCTTCAAGCAGGATTATAGATGCTTTGGGATTTGTGTGCATTCTAAGGCAAGAGGTGATAGCTCAAATTTGTGTTCACTGTTTTCTGCAGTGTCTGCTTAGTAATTGCAGGAAATATCATTCTTCTTCTTTCCTTTGTTATCTTTACAGACAGAGAAAGTATCCAAATAGTAGGGAAAGCAACGAAATGCCAATAAATATATTTCCTTAAACTTGGAGGTCATTACCAAGGAAAGGTTTTTTTTTTGTTTTTGAGAAAGACACTGCATAGTTCAGTAGACAGTTAGACCAAGCCCGTGTTTGCTTGGCACCTGGGTCCTAGCGAAGCAATTCAACTGACTTGTAAACAGGCACGATGCCATCCAGCCATATGGGTGCACATAGATGCTGCCAAGTGACCATGTAGGAGAATCAGAAGCGTTTATTGAGGGCACCAGTCCCAGTGTGGGACATCCAAACAGCTGTCTACCCTGAGATTCACACGCCTGTGGTTAAGGGGACGTGACATGGTTAATCTACGTTGGATTAATTTTAAAACATAAAAATCAGCTTCCTTGGCCCCGAATGGTCAGTTGGGTACACAGTTGAATCATCTAACATACTCTCCTCTCTGTGTTTGCCTTTCTTCCCCTAATAATCATGATGCGTTTCTATTAAATGGCTTTCCAAGGTGTCTGACTACATTCCATGATACTGATCAAATATTTGAAAAGAAAAATAGTCTTCATAAATCCCAGTTACCTACATTCTTAATCTGAATTTTTGAGAAATATGGCCATATTTATCTTTGTAAAGATAAGTATCATTACAGTGAGATGCTGGTAAACTTATTTTAGTCAAGAGGTCAAGCCAACCAGCTGAACCACGCTAAGAAATTTAGTTAGAGAAAGAAATAAAATCAGTTTGGGAATTTTACAACTACAATAATTTTATGTGAGTTTAAAGTTTGGAGCCTCCAGAAGCTTTAATTACTAAAATTGGGGGGAGGGCTTGTTCCTTGAAAGTTTTATGTAGAACTATCAAAGATTTCATTTACATACTCAGCACACAAAACATAGGCTAAAATATTTTCAGGAATAAGAGCTGCAAAGGAAATTAGAGAAATGATTGGAGTTTTTTTTCAAGGTCTCTAAAGGCATCATTAGGAAGAGCATTTCTTTTTGGAGGAGTATTATTATAGGGCAGAGCATGAGACCTAAACAGAGTTCACAGTTAGAGAACTGTTTATGTTGCACAAGCTCACACACATATACGTAAATAAGATGGCTCATTCCAGAGAGGGTCTCTGTGCCTTAGGTAAGGACATTTTACTCATCCAAAATGTAAATGAGATCAAGAAAACTGTGAAAAATGCCTCTGAAGAGCCAAAAGAGAAATCACGAAGTCCAACTACTTTATTCACAGAGGAATCCTTTGTCCTCTTATCAGATTCTGTTAAAATTTCAACAAACCTAGGTGTCAGAGCTAAAAGCATATCTGAAGCAGCAAATTAAAAGGGAGATCCAGAAATGCTAATAGCAGACAGGAGTTATAGCTGACAGAAAGGGAGGAATAAAAAAAAAAAAAGGAGGGGGGGAGACAAACAACAGTGAAAAAAGCCCTCAAAATGCACTATAATCTGGGCCAATTTGGTATCCAGTCAAAGCAGCTCTCATAGTCCAATGGTCCCTGAGGACATCACACCATATTATTTTCATGGTAATGAAATGCATACATAATGATGCTCCTAAGTCATAAAGAAAAGGCTCAATTATCTTCCACATAAAAAATTCTTTCCAAAATGATTTAAATAAAAAGGAAAAAGTTTGGTGATTAAAGAATAGGCCCCCTTTTATCCAAAACAACAATTTCCTTTAAGTTCCAGATAGCTGGAGTTTTCTTGTACATGTACTATATTCATATGTATAAATTATGAACAACTTTATAGCCTTAAAGATGTCTGGATACTGATGAGATCTTACCCTGATAAGATGATTCCTGATTTACAAGCTTGAATTTCAAGAGTTACGATGCAGCATATAAAACGTTATTATAAATTGCAACTCACTGCTCCCCTTACTACTACACCAGTTTGAGGAATGTTTTATCTCCTTTGTACTAAATCATCTAAATGTAAATAGTTTAAATTTTGGCAACTTTTGTTTCCGCTCCTCCACCTCCAGCTTTAAAATGTATGCCTTCATTAGAATGCTTTCCTCCTTCACACCAGCAAATAATTAATTATTCTTCATAAATAAGTAAAATATCTCTTTACAGCTAGGTCATTGCTCAATAGAAATTATAAATTGCAAGCTTCTCTCTTTTGTCCTCACAAACAAATAAATCCAGGAAAAACAGACTCTTTGAATAACCTTTTCCATAAAATTCTACTCCCTGACCCTCCAAACTGAATGTTAAGTGACTATCAATTTATTTGTCTGCTTCTGAGAAAGGCTGTGGAATATGAGATGTCTAATAACTATAAAAGTGCATCTATGAAGACAGAAAAGTGGGTCTTAGTCTTATTTTATACTTTCAGATTTTTAGTATACAGTGAATGGAATTATCCTTCCAAGTAATTACAAATGGAAGGAATTATGAACCTAAACAGAGTATACTGAACTATAATTAGATCATAAAAATAGCCACCACTGAGTGCATATTATGTGCCCATCATCACGCCTGCTGCTTGACATTATCTCATTTAATGCTCACAACAGCTCTGTAAGACTGACTTGCCCAGGGTCACACAGGAAGTATACAAAAATAAATCTGGAGATTGTTAATTCAGAGAACCGAAATGTTTTTAAGAACCAACAAATTTAAAGGGTGGGAGTGGAGTTAGCATACCCGTGCAGTGTAGTTTTTATTTGTTCCAGCAAACATTTATACTGTCTAATATGTGCTGAAGCATTTGCAAGGCACGATAAAAGATTGCTCATTGTCATCTAACAATAACACACACTAATGTAAAGCCTACTCTGTTCCAGGCATCCTTCTAAGTGCTTGACAGACAGACAGACACACACACAAACACTATCTCATGTTAATCTTCAATACATGCTTATGAAAAAGGCTTACTCATATTATCCCCTGTTCAGAACCATCCAATGGCTTCCCATCATATTGAATAGACCCCAGCTCCCACATGTCCTCGAAGCCCACATGACTGGGCTCCTGCCTGCCCAGCCAACCTCGTCTGAGACTATCCTCCCACTTCCTATACCCAAGCTCCACTGGTTTCCTATTTTAAAAAATTTCTGTTCCTAGAAGAGACCAAGTTAGTTCCCACCTGAGAATTTTTGTGTTTGTTGCTTCCTCTGGACTACTTTGTCTCCAGACTTGTGGCTGGCTCCTGCTGGTCATCCAGGTCTCAGCCCAAATGCCAACTTTGGGAGACCTTCCTTGCCCACCCAACCAAAAGTAGCACTCTTGCCCCTACCAGGTTACCTGTGTCACATCAGCCTGCTTCATTTCTTCACAGTACTTATCGCTGTCCTCAGCCATCTCAGTGCATTTGCTTGCCTATTGCCCGCTCCCTCCACCTCACTCGAAAAGAAAAGCTTAGTGAACAGGGCTTGTCACATAGCCCATGTTGAGTAGTATCTAATGTGTCTAATCATTAAGGAAAATAGCAAAACACCATACGTGAGCTGTCAAGCTTAGGGAGTTTTGAAGGCACCATTTGCCTGAGAGGTAAGGAGTGTTCAAACACAGAACAATAAAATTAATGCACAAAGGACAGTAAAAAGAACTTTATATGTTTGGGAATTAAATAACATATTGCTGAAAATTCCTTGAGTTAGATATAAAATCAGAGAAGGTACTTCAAAAGATTTTCAGTGGAATAACATTGAAAACACTCCATGTCAAAATCTGTGGGACACAGCTAAAGCAGTGCTTAGAGGGAAACGTATACCTTTAAATACAAATTTCAGGAAGTTCAAAAGTTGAAAATAAAGGAGTAAGTTTTCATCTGAAGAATTTAGGAAAAGCACAATTGAGAAAACTCAAAAGAACAAAGAAGGAAGAAAATAAAGCTACCTTTTTCTTATGAAAATAATTAAATGAAATAGAAAAAAAGAATAGGGAAGACTAATAAATGAAATTTTATTTTTAAAGAATAAGATGGACAAATAGGGGCCGGCCCAGTGGCATAGGGATTAAGTTTGCAAACTCTGCTTTGGTGGCCCGGGGTTTGCGAGTTCGGATCCCAGGTGCAGACCTACACACCACTTGTCAAGCCATGCTGTGGCAGGCATCCCACATATAAAGTAGAGGAAGATGGGTATAGATGTTAGCCCAGGGCCAATCTTCCTCAGCAAAAAGAGGAGGATTGGCAACAGATGTTAGCTCAGGCCTAATCTTTACCAACAAAAAAAAAGATGGACAAATAAGAAGAATATACAGATGTAGTATACATAACATCTATAAGAAAATGTAGAAATAAATAGGAAAGATATACATATATCATCCAAGAAAAACAAGAAGCAATAATACAGTCATAAAAGAAGCTTTAAAAATGAGAATGATGCCCAGATTCCCCCAAGTCTCTGCTCAGGTAATTTCAGACCAAAGTTTTTCCATCATAATGTGGTAGCTCAGCATCACTGTTAACAATCAGGGTATTTCCTTCATTAAACTTTTTTAAATAAACATTTTATGTCCATTAAATTATTAAAATAATACCCACCATGATTTTTTCTAGGAACAAAAGAATTGTGGAACATTTTGAAAACACAAAATAACCAAGAACAAATTAAAAACCAACAGTAATCCCAGAGATAGTAAGTGGCTAGAGACACAAAATCAAAATAACTAGCAGAAAAAAGAAAACTGATTCCTAGTGAACTCATAATTATACCAACCAAAAGCTGGGTGGTATCCTTTTGAAATGTACCGATGATCTTGCCTTTATTTCTCACTATTCCTCCTTCAGGCACGCTCCAGCCCAGCCACCCTGGTTAACTCAGTGTTTCCTTAACACACCCACGGTGCTTTGATGCCTCCACTCCTTTCGCTCACCTGCTTCCTTCTGCTGGTGTTACCACCGACTCATCTCTACTTGCTCCAATTTTACCCCGTCTATGAAGAAACTTCCCCTCACTTCCTAGTCAGAAACTAGGTCTCTCTTCTTGGAATCCCGCTAGAGCTCTGGTGCCTCTGTTGAGGTATTCACAGCACTGTGGCGTATCTTTCCTGGCATGATTGTTTTCTGAATATCTGCTTTAGCTTTCCTGTGCCGCAATCCAGAGGGACAGAGCACTGTGCATGTACCTTTGTTTTCTCCTCGGCATCTAACCTGGCATCAGGCTTCGTATCAAGCCAGGAGTTTAAGGAACATCTCAACCTCAGTTTCCTCATATGTAACGGGGCGAGGGGGCAGGACTAAAAACAGTTCCTACCTCCTAACGTTATTTTGAGAATTAAATGACATGATGTACATACAACTCTTACCACAGCGTCTAGTATTTAGTAAGCACTCAATATGATACGCATTCACTAAATGACAAATAAAAGGATATCCTAACCTTGGATAAGAAAGGTACAGAAGCCTTTCAAAGATTTTGATAATTAAGCATGCAAAACTTGGCCGTCTGCAAGCTATATCCATAATAACATTTTGCCAAATTGCAACAATACTAAAGTACTATCAATTTTTAAGGACGTCATCAATTTACTATCAGCTCTTCTGGAAAGAAAAGAAAAACTATCATCCTAAATATATACATCAATTACAAGACACGTTTGCAATTTCAGAGACATTTCAAATTGCAGAAATGCAGCAATTTTCAAGCCAAGTTCCTCTCCTGGTTTGTAACACTCATCAGTCCTTTGCACACACATCCCCATCATCCTGGGGATAACAGGCAGCATCCAACCCCACTTTGACATGGATACCTGCTCCCGAATTTCTTTACAAACTCAATCTCTCTGTAAAGCTCTGGGCCCTGCCATCTGTCCCCTCCCTGTACTGAAAGTGAAGTCCACGGTGGCACAAGAGAACATGATTCCCATTGGGCATTCTTTCTCTTCATTTTCTTTCACAGTTCTATTGCTTTTGAAAGTTTTGACCACTTCTCCCTGTATCATGCTCTTACTGTATTGCTACTTATATTAATAGTTTAAGTTTTTGCATATTGTTTTATAATTTGCAAACTATTTTCACATATAATTCAATTTTCACACCTAAAAAAATCTTTGTGAGGTTAAAAACAAGCATATATTTATCCCTATTTCTCAAGATTAGATGGAAGCCCAGGAAAGATTTCCTGACTTGCCCGAGTTCATAGAGCTGAGGCGTGAAAACACCCAGGTGTTCTGAGTCCACACACAGTGCCTTTTGTGTTCAAGTTCAGTTCCACTTCACGCTTCCTCATACTCTCTCCTCTGGTCTCCGCACTGGCTGTTTCCTTCACTGACTTCTACTTCCCTTCTAAGCCTTCATTGTTAATGCTCCTAACATTTCATCTCTGTTTTTTCCCCCTTGTAGTTGCCATAGCTTCAAGCTTCAAATGTAACCTCCTCATAGAAGAGCCCTGATCTCTGTCCAGCATGGCAGTCCCTCAGTTCCTACGCTATCTGGCAATTTCACTTGTACACCCTGTCATCACATTAAATTAATGAAATGTATTCATTGGTCTAAAAAAAAAAAAAACAAGCAAGTGCTAAAAAACAGAACAAAACCCAATTCTAAGTACATTAAATAAACAGAAGGTTTTATCCTGTTCTTGAATATCTAAGGAAACTCTTTTCTCCCTTCTTAATCAAGCACTTTAATGGACACCAATATAACTACACTTGTGAAGTGGGAGTCTATAATAAAAAGTAACTTTAGAATCTTTGAAAAGGGTAATCTTTTGCCATCAAATTGCTTCCTCAAACTCTTCTAACCGATCTAGTGTCCACTCCTTACCTAGCCATTATCCACATACCAGTATATGGTCAAAGGTGGCAGTCAAAATATGTAACCATAGATGCTGACTGTACCCAATGGGTATGGCCGTCCAGAGAGTACCAGGTGAATACCATCCCTGTCCATGCGAACATAACTAACTCAACACCACCCCAAAAGACTTTGAAATTCAGAACTAAACAAACAAAAATAAAAACAAAGTGTAACCCAATGGCTTTGAGAATCGTGGAAACTTGACATATTTTGAATTTTTTAAAAGAATCCTGTCCCAGGAATCTGTATTGTTCTAAACCATTATTCCAAATACGACAGTAGCAAACACACACACACTAACACAAATATTCAGGAGTTCCCAAAACGCTGAGAAAGATGAAGAAAGGACACCAAAAGAGTCACATATACTACTCTATAAAACTCATAATTGACAATATTTAGCTGTAGTTCAACATTTTGTTGCAGCAATAATTAAATTGCCAGCAAAAGTAAGGAAATACGAATCTCTATTATTTCATTATTGTCTCTCTATGAAATCTTATAGCATAAAACAAATTCTTAATGACAATACAATCCCTGTAGATAATCAGAGGATTTTCACAGTAATAAAACAGGTTAGCTTGCAAAGTGTCCCATGTTCGGTTCATCATATGACACTATTTAGGGTATATAATCCTGAAAGGGCAATCCGATAATGACACTAGTAGCAATTTTGTACGATACTAGTGCTGAAAAGTCAATTTAACTTTCCAGCTTTATAAGACTTTGTTATTGCTATTGTTAATTATTTCTCGTTTAATGGGAAATTGGCAACAAGGTCCCCGACTGTCATTTTAAATCTGCAGTAATATCATGTGAAGCTTTTCGTCCTTATTCCCAAGTCCTGGATTATCAGAGTTAAATGGCAGATCCGGCGTTACAAAAGCTCAGGGGCAGGCACTGTTACACAAATTGCCAATTCAATTAACAGTGTGCAAATGCTCCACTGGCAGACTGCAGGAAGGACAGCCATTTTGGCAAGTGTCATTCCTAATTTATCAAACTGTCAAACCTTCCACTCAGGTGCCTGCGGTCACTGTCTGCTTCTTAATGCTATGTTGTAAAAGCTGCAGGAACCATTCTTGTAGCTTGACAAGGCACAATACTCAAAACTGATTTTAAAATCAAATGTACAGTTGTCTTAATTATTCTCAGTATAAATGATGTTTTAATTACAAAAACAGAGTGGGAATATTAAATCAGGATTGGATACTAGGTTTACATAGAAAGAAGAGAACTTGTTACCCGCCTGTCTTGAGAAGTAACAGAGGCAGAATAATTTATACTAGAGTAATTTGATAAGCCATAGCATTCCTTAATTTTACTAAATAACTGCATAAGCCTTTTGGCCCCCAAATTTACACAGTATTAATTTTTAATGCAAATTGAGCAGTAAACTTCCCCCATAGTTGTTTCTACGCTTTTAAAATAATCATGAGGTGTGACACTTGTACCCTAAGAGCCCTGTCCTCTCGCCCCCTTACCCCTGATTCTATGTGCCCACATTTACACAATCCCTCATATATTGATACTCCATTAGAGTTCTGTAAGGAGCAAAATATACCAAAGTGTTACCATCTTCCATGCACTCATCAGCTTAACAACTATTTATTGAACAAGGCACTGTGCTCAGTGCCTGAGAGAGGAGAGGTGGAAAGTTGTTTGGGACTGATTTGAGTATTTTAGCAAAAATTTCCCTCTGCTACTCATTTGACATTCTTAATATTCAGCAGTCAACCACTTTTCTCCGAGTATCAAGAAGATACCCAACATGGAGGAAAGCGATCATTTTACAAAGTCATTTGTTTCTTCCTTTCTCCACAAACATCAACGAATACTCTGCAAGGTGTGGAGGTACAAGCGGTGTGGATGGAATACGTAGATAAATGAGACACTAGCTCATAGTCTATTAGGGGATTTTGACTAAAAAGACAGACCTAGGAGGGAGCTCCGAGGGAACAGCCTTGGAGAGCCTGATGCAGTATGAAAGCACTCCATCAACAATTACTAAGCCCCTGTATGTGCCAGGTGCTGTTATAAGCCAGGCAAACATAGATGACTAAGACATGGCCTGTGTCTCCGAGGAGCTAAGTTTAGTAGAGAGAAGTGATGGCAATGTCCAAAAGAAAGAAGCATTGCAGTTTGTAGGCAGAACTTCTAGTTTAAGGTAAGTCAGAAAAATCTTTTATGATTTTTATCAAATGGGTCAGACATACAAACAGGCAGAAAGCACCTCTAACTCCATGGTCAGAATATAACCTGAAATTTCACCATGACCCAGTCATTTCTTTTGATCTACCTGGCTTTATGTTTTCTGTTTCACCTATCATAGTTTTACCTACCAAGTGTTAACGGCTTATAGGAACTTCTAGTTTGGGATTAGATAAACAGAGGTAGAGAGCACAGGTCTATGGGAATGGGAATGAAAAGATAAGATGTTTAGCAAAAGGACAAGGATGAGAAGCCTCAATGACAAACAGCCTTCTATAAAATTTTGTTTAAAAAGACTTTTACCTTTATATATGTATGTATGTATGTGTATGTAACACACATATACATCCATATACACAGTGTAAACACATACAGTTACACAGTACAGTTAACAAGGACATAATTGCTCCTTAAGAACGCAAATATTGGATCTGAATACCAAACTTATAATTTAGCAGCCAGTTTACAGACTAAAAAATAAAGCCAACTATTCTATGGTTCCATTACCATGAGAGCATCAACCTGGGTAGATGCTTTTAATCAGAAGGTCTGGCCAGAGGCAATGGGAGTCAGAAGCAGTTCACAGCATCAAACCCTGCTGGCACTGCAGGTCACTGAGACTTCTTAATTTTGTCACTGCCAGTAATTATCACAATTCCTGGTACAATTTAATCAATACACCTTTGGCCAAGTGTCTACTAAGTCCATGGCACTATACTAGGGAGCCACTATGGAGCATAAAGTCCTGTTCCACTGCTCTGCAAAGCAACCCCACCTCCGGCAAGGCCAGGCTCCTTGCTCTCTCACTCTTGTAGGTTTATTAGCCACCTATAGAATGCCTGCTCCCTCTCCCCTGTCCAAATCCTACCTATTGCTCCAGGCCTATCACAGAATTTTTGTTTGTGAGACTAATAATGATGTTGGTTTTCTGCTTGTGTCTTAAGGACATTCCAGTTATTGGATGGTATTATCTATATACTGACGTACATATGATATATCCGCCTAAAGAAATAATAGAACCATAACAGTAATAGTGACTAATATCAGACACTTACATTTATTGAGTGTCTACCTTGTGTTCAGCTGTATTTTCAGAGCTTTACGTGTATGAACCTATCACCACACACGTAGAGGTTCAGACAATCATTATCTCCATTTTACAGTTGAGAAACTGAGGCTGAGAACTGCCGCCTCATCTGCTCAAGTCACCCAGTTAGGAACTGACAAAGCTAAGCGTCGAATCCAGGCAATTTGGCTCTGAAGCCCATGCTCTCTTCCTGTTGCCTTATTATGCCCAGGGACGTAAATTAAATTAACCCTCAAATTTCCTCAAGCAGAGTTTAAGGACCACATTGTTCTACCCTTATTCATGAGACTGGAGAATCTGAATAAAGGTATGTCTTACCCAGGTTACTTCAGGAGTTATTGAAGAAGCCAAAAACATTGCCTGGAACACTCTATTTCCCATGGTTTCCCAGCCTATACCATCTCTTGAGGATAAACTCCATCCCATTTTGAATCCCATCCCGTACTGGTCAACTCTAGAGTATCTACAAATCTCCACAATCTTGCCTTGAAGTTATTTTCAACTAATTAAGCAGGACAGGCTCTAATCATTGGTTGATATTCTTTGCTGTCTATTATTTATTTTTTATTCCCCCATGAAGCCTGATGCCTGGGAAGAAGTCTTTTATGCTAAAATTTAATTACCTCTTCTACCCTAAGGGAGGTGTGCCAAACCCTGATAACAAAATAAATACATGAAGGTGAAAGAAACTCATCTTAGCGTGGTGTTTCACGTCACTCTGAGAGGAGCCATTCTCCACCATTTGCAGGACAGGGAAAGCATTCAGCATGGAAGCACCAGCTGGAGAAGCTAGAGGACATTCTAGCCCCTCTTAATCCAACCCCCCAAACTGCAGTCTCCTTATTTTGTTTGAAGTTTAAACATCTGACCATCTGTCTCACTACTGGTCAACCAATTAGCACAGTGCTACTCAATCAACAAGGATATGCTTTGTTTTACAGAAAGAAATGAGATTAGTTTCCCTCATTATATATGCCTCACTAGATTACAACTTCCTCATGCATGTAGTGAACATGTATTGTATGTGTTTTCCTCTGCCATGTGAAGTGCTGTGGGTGACACAGACAAGTGCTGTGGGTGTCAGGGTTCCTGTCCTCATCCAGCTTGCCATATATTTGGGGAGTCAAATCACATCATGTGTCCATATTCTCCTTTTTGCCTCCAATGGCATCATCTCTGAGGAGACAGTCATTACCTGAACTAGAGCAATGATTGCCCAACTATGTATTTCTTGTCTCTCCAATACGCTGTTACCACAGCAGTCTTCCTAAGAACAACCGTGATCCCTGTCCCAGTCAAAAACCTTCTCAGCTTCCTCACTGATTACTGAAATGTACCCTCTCCAGGCAGCCATTCCAAGTCAAACTCCCTGCTCTCTATCCTACTCTTCCTTTATGTACTCCACGCTCCAACAACACTGGACGACTCTCTTCCCTAAGCACACAGGGCTCTTCTTTCTCCCCAAACGCTGTTCACACTCTTCCCTTTCTCTGAGGTGCCCTTCTGTCACTCAACATTCTACCCTTGCTGTGATGGCCTCTCCAACCCTCCACAAAGTCCTTCCTGATTGACCAACCACAGTGGTAAGGAAGCTCTCTTTCCCTTATACCCCATCTCACTTCAGTTATACCTCCCATAAGGCGTTGGTCATATTCGGGTTTTGATTCATTCAGTCAGAAAACATTTATTGAGTACCTACCATGCGCCATGCACTGGTGATACAAAAATGAAAAATAAAACATGTTCACAAAGAGCTTAAAATTTATCAGGAAAAGCAAACACGTAAACAACTAACAAGAAGTCAATGCGACAAGTGTGAGGTTTCTCAACCTTGGCACTATTGACACTTTGAGCCAGATAATTCTTTGTGTGTGGCGGGGAGGGGGATCCTGTGCATTACAGGATGTTTAACAGCATCCCTGGCCTCTACCTACTAGATTCCAGTAGCATCACCCAAGTTACGACAACCCAAAATGTCTTCAGACATTGCATAACTGTCCCCAGTTGAAAACCACTATATTACAGGGCTTCACAAGTGTGCTGAAGGTGCATAGGAAGGTGGGCCCGGGAGAGGGATGTTTCATAAAGGAGGCGACACAGCTGGACCCTGAAAAATGAAGAGCAGCTGAGAATGAGGTGGTGTGGAGCACAGCCAGACCTTAGTGAAGGTATGGAGATAAAACACTGAAGGACATTCTGGAGATCTCAGAGTTCAATGGAGGCTGCATATTAAAGGTGTAGAAGGGAAACGGTGGAGCTGGACGGGGCAGGCCTTCATGTTTTAATGCCTTCATTACACACCATCTGATCAATATGGCTGTACAACTGGAAAGGGTCTTAGAAATTGACAAGGCTAATTTTCTTTTTTTTTTTTAATTTTCTATGTAAAGCATCAAGTAAAGAGGAAAAAGCAAAAGATTTGGGGTTGAATTTCTCCACTTTGTACACTTTGGGTAAGCAAGTTTCTCAATCCTGTGGAGCCTTAGCTACCTTACTTATTAAACAAAAACAGTAATAGTTCTACCATAGAATTTTTTGTTAAGGATAAACAACTAGCACCTCGCCTCACACAGTTACTTAATACATGCCAGTTTCCTTCTCGTAGGACAGTATGAGTAAGGGGCTGCCTCTTATTCATCAATACATAATCTCTATTATAGCATTTGATAGATAGAACAGTGTTTCAATCTTGCTTCAAGATGGCTGTAAATTCTTCGCTGCTTCTCCCATCCATCAATAGGCGGGAATAGCAGCAAAGAAGGTGAAATAGGTGGAGTCTATTTCACCTCCCCTTGGGTCTAGGCTGGCCTTGTGACTTGCTCTGACCATTAGAAAGTGGCAGAAGTGATGCTGTGCCAGCTTCTACGAAGGCTTTAATGGCGAGGTAGCTTCTACTTTTGCTCTCATGGAAGCCAGCTGCCATGTAAGAAGAGACCTCCATTGGGTGAAGCAGCCCAAATTGTCCATGTAGGAAAGCCAAATGCAGGAAAACCTGAACACTCTGACAGCCTCTGCCCATGTGCCAGGGGAATGCGACCTCCCAATCAATCTCAGGGGCACCAGCAGCAAACCTCGCCAGCAATCCACAGAGTCATGAACAATATTAAATCACTGTTATTTGAAGCCACTTATTTTGGGCTCCTTTGTCATACAGCAACAGATAATTAAAACAAGTGTGCACAATAAAATTGGAGGATATAACTAGCATGGGTTCTAAATGTCATTATTTATATAAAAAACAAGTCAATAGGAATTGGAATAGTCAGAAAATGTCTTAGAAGGTATCGAATTCAAGTTGTAACTTGAAGGATATTTGGTTAATACTTTAAATATTAAGACAGCATGGAATGATTTTTGTCTATTATATCTATACATTTTCCCCAATTTTTATTGTTAATATATTCAAATATACAGAAAAGTTAAAATAATAAATACCCATATGCTTTCTACCTAGATTCAATAATTATCAATATTTGGCAATAGTTGCTCAATCTGTAAATATAAGCATGCACACACACATACACACTTTCAGGAAACATTTGAAGGTAAACTGTAGACATCATGACTTTCTTTTAAATTGCGGTAAAATACAAATTTACCATCTTAACCATTTTTACGTGTACAGGTCAGTAGTGTTAGGTGCATTCACACTATTGTGTAACCAATCTCCACAACTCCCTTGATCCTGCGTAACTAAAACTCTATACCCATTAAATAACAACTCCCTATTCCCCCTCCCCCTAGCCTCTGGAAACCACTATTCTACTATTTGTTTTATGAATTTTCTCTAGGTGCCTCATGTAAATTGAATCATACGGCATTTGTCTTTTTGTAACTGGCTTATTTCACTTAACATAATGTCCTCAAGGTTCATCCATGTTGTAATATGTGCCAATATTTCCTTCCTTTTAAAGTTGAATAATATTCCCTTATATGTACATACCACATTTTGTTTATCCATTCATCTGTCAACGGTCATCTGGGCTGCTTTCACCTTTTGGCTATTGTGAATAATGCTGCTGTGAATATGGGTGTATAAATATCTTTTCAAGACCCTGCTTTCAATTCCTTTGGTTATATACCCAGAAGTGGAATTGCTGGATCATATGTCAAGACATTTTTCTCCTAAATACTTCAACATGCATGACTTAAGAATGAGGGTATTCTGCTGTGTAAGTTTCTCCTCTTAATGGTTCAAGGTTCATATTATAGTAGCTGTTAGCCGATGCCCTGAGTTTGCATTCTAGCCCTTCCTTTCACTTAGCTTTGCTAAGCCTTAGTTTCCTCATCTATGTAATGGGATAATAAGAACATCTACCTCCTAGAGATGTTGGGAACACTTTAAGAAAATAATACAGCCAAAGCCCTCAGCCCAGCATCTAACAGAGGGCATGTGTCCTCAGAATGTGAGAGGCTGCCGTGATGAAATATTTCTGCCACGGGGCACACTGGTGCTGTTTTATCATGATAGCACTGACTAGTCATTTGCCATACCCTTCACTCATCATCTTCAAATGTTCTTAAAAGAGAAAGCTAAGCTCTGCATTACTGTTTTCTTTTTCAGTGGAACCTATTTTGCTCAAGTCCTTTAGCAAGGTTAGCCTTCTCTTTTTTTCCCCCTTTCTCCCATACAGAACCTGAAATCCAGCCAAACTTGAAGGGGCATGTTTATACAGAATTTTAGAGGTGTGATCACTTGAGAAGTGATCTAATCAAACTTCCTCATCCACTCATTTCCCAGCCTTTGCTTGAATAACCACAGCACGGCTGAGCCGCTTCCAGTTCTGAGGTCTCAGTGAGACTGCTCTTCCTCCGACTAAGTCAATACCGACCCTTCTGGCTCACTCCTGGGGGTACTGAAGAGGGGATTCTTGTTTTAGATTAGAGAGCAAGCAATTGACCTCTGACATCCCTCCCAGCTCTAAGAGTACATGACATGCTTTCTTTATGCTAAAACATGCACAAGAGAGCCTGCAACTTTTTTCTAGTGATAGTTCAAGATTAGATGTGCCTCTCTTTGAGACATTCAACAGTCTAGACGAGAAACAATGCAACAATGGCTTGTCTGATGGGAAATGGATTGAATTTATTTTATTAGTCAACACTGAGGCTAGTATAGTCATACAAATTGGCATAGATTCCCATATCCAGAGCCAAAGGAATATTATTTGGAGCTTAAAAGTATTATCTCAAGAGTTATCACCTGAGTTCGTGATTCTGCAGGGCCTGAGCCTCTTTGAGTCTGCAGGATGCCATATAACCACCCCAGCCCTTATGTGATCCACTTTGCACAGACAAACTCAGGTAACACTAGAAAGAGAAATCTATTGTTAATCAATACACTGTCCACTTGCAGGGTGATACATATTTCAGGAGAGAATTCAATACATAAGCCCATGCACACACACACAAAAATCTATTGACTTCATTCATATCGAACCTGTTATGCAAACTTCAAATTGCTGAGCTAAGGTTTGAGGCACAATTTTGCAATTAAGGTAACTCATATATATTAATAGAAATGCTCAGTGAGCTCCTTTGTTTTGGATGATTCTGGGAATCACTAATTCCTCTTAAAAGACTAGAGAAAAAATTTAAGCTTTAATGTATAAAAGATAATTTCTCACATGAATGTGTTCTTTAAAGCTGCAAAAGGAAGTTATGATTTTAACTTTTCTGAGACACTGTTGCTCCACATTGAGGTTTTAAATGAATAAACCAGGTACTGTCATCAACTGGGACCTTTAGCCAGTTCTGTGTGGCACTAAAACAACTATGTCATAGTTGGGAACCTTGAAGCTAATAAATCTCATGCACATCATTCACTTCTAGAATTCTCAACAAGATGCAAAGTGCAAGTCTTTCTAGTCAACTCTTACTCTCATTTGTTTATGGATCTCCACTCCTCACCCCACTTCACTTTACCACCATAGCTTCTCCTGCTGGTGAATCTTCCTCTACCATCCATTCTACTTAAAACGAACTCCCTTCATCCTCAACCTCTTCACAGTACATACATTTTACCTCTTACTCTGTTTGAAGCCTGGCTCTTCCCACGCCCTCCTGCAGGACTCTGCTTCTCTTATAACCCTCCTAAGTGGAGGCTACTTATCTTTTTCTTTACTACTCTCCCAACTAAACACACAAACACATACACACGCACATGCACATGCACACACACCTGCCTAGGAGAAAGAGTAGCTTACCGCCAGACCATAACTCCTCTATTCTCATGCAAAAATTCCTCACCTGAAGCACACACGCCTGGTTTTATTACTCTCTCGCCTGCTTACCATCTAACATTCCCATCACTTCTCAATGACTCCATCGTCAACTTTGCTACGTAAATAATGCGATAAAGAGTCTACCCATTTGCTCAAAATCCTGAAACCCATATGTATCATCTACTGAATAAAACTGTCACTAGTAAACAAAGCTCTTCCATATAATTTTCCTTAAACTAACTTACATTTTCCATAAATTCCAGATGAGCATTTGATTGCTAGCTCCCTGAAACAACCCACTAACATGCCTTTTCACAGCTTTCCTTTTCCTTTCCTATTTGCCAATAATTCCAATTATTTCCTCCAAGAAGCATCCCCACATAAACCTATTGCCCACTCCAGTCTCTCCTTTTCTCTGTATCCCTTTAATATTTATATGTAGAGTTTTTCATTATGTTATCTTATCATTTGACATGATGAATTTATCATTTAGCGCTTTCACTGAATATTGTTCTCTACAAGTGGGTTATAAATTTCATGAAGGCCTGGATTGTGATTTCTATTTTTTATTAGTCTTTAACAAATATTTGCCAACCAATAAAAGCCATATGATTAAAATTAATGTATAGAGATGTTACTTTTATTGGTTTCTTTTTAAGAAGGCTTTCTTTTGCCACAAATTAGGCTTGAGTTTGTGAGCAAATCAGACCAAATTTTGCTAAAGGTTAAATAATAAAGTCAGAATGTTTCCTCATCAAATTGTGTTAGCACTGGAAGTCCAGGTATTTCTGGAATCCATTCAGTATGTTTTTAATATCCTAGAGCAAATCCATTATACAGATAGATAGATATTTTATACGTAGATGATATTCTATCACGCAACTAGAGTATGCTTTTTACCTGTATTCAGAGGCCAATGGGAAGGAGTAATTTTAAATAATAACACCAACCACCAGTACTTCACTATGTGTCACATGCTTCACATATGTTATCTCTAATTCTTATCCCAACCTTATAGATAGGTACCATTGTTATCATTTCACAGAGGAGATGAATGAAGGTCAAAGAGTTTAGGTAAGTTGTTCAAGATCACACACTTAGTAAAGAGATGAGCTAACATTTTAACTCTGTTCTGTGTGATTCAAAAACCGTGTTCTTTCCACTACATCAAAATAACATTAGTTAATCTGCCGTTTGGAAATCTGTTACTTAAAACAAGGATTTATATCAGAATAGATATACTTTGTATCTGATTGTCAGTAAATTTATATTCCATGTGTGGATATACTATTTGGATTTACTTAAGATTTTACCTATTATCACATAAGAATCTATAGTCAGACACTTATTTATAAAGTGATCTACCAGGTTTAGTCAAATAATTCCACATATATTTGTAAACCCAAGGGGAACCAAAAAAAAAAAGGCAGGAAACAGTCAAATAATATAAATCAACGATAAGAAAACTGCTGTACTTCAGGCCGCATATTGGAAACATTGCCTCTATAGACTTGGAATAGAGTTCAAAAATTATGGGTAATATTTGCAAGGTAAAAGAGAAACAATGCTAAAAAAAAAAAGCAAATATAACCTAAAGGGATACTTAAATAAAAATGTATCACAATTATAGAGATTCCTATTTTCCAAAACCAAAAGTAGGCATGATTCTCTGGTACGATGCCTCTACTAACCATTCATTTGTTGTTGTCAGTGCCATGGAATTGATTCCAACTCCTAGCGACCCCGTGGACAGCTGAGCAGAACCCTGCCTGGTCTTTATGCACCATCCTCTCATGTTCCAGCACTCTATCAGGCAATGCTCTGCTGCTGTTCATAGGGTTTTCACGGCCATTTTGGAAGTGAGTGGCCAGGTCCTTCTTCCTAGTTTGTCTTAGTCTGGAAGCTCTGCTGAAACCTATCCACCACAGGTGACCCTGCTGGTATTTGAAATACCAGTGGCATAGCTTTCAGCATCACAGCAACACAGCACAGTAAGACAACCCACAGACAGGGGGTGTGGTTCCCTGATCAGAAACGAACTGGGTTGCAGCAGTGAGAGTGCCGAATCTTAACCACTAGACTACCATTCATTACTTAAGGAATAATCCCCAAAGTTTGACACAGAAGAACAATTCAAGTTTGAAGTTCTGATAACTTAAATAATGAGAGGGATCATATCAAGTAACTGCAATTAGCCCCTTAGCTGTAAACACTTACTGATGCCGCCACAGTTACCAATGGCATGTATATACACTGAATTTCTGTTATAACGCTGTTGTCACTTTATATTCACAGGACCTTAAAGATAAGAACACCTTACAGTAAAGACTTCTGTATTTCAGTAACTAACACTGCCCAGATGAGGAGCGGGACAGACATTTCATTTACAAATTCCACCATCAGGAATCGTGCAACAGCGAGGTGCCCTGGTAGCTGATATCTAAACACTAATTCTGGCTGGTTTTGCTCTTAAAGGATCGCTTTAGATGGCACTGTGATTCAATAAACCACTGGGATACAGCATTAGCTCTCAGTGTGTTAGAACTTGAATATCCATTCATATTACAATCAGGGGATTCAAATGATAGATTGTTTCTGGATCAGAGTTTCTCCAGTCAAGAATATTTTTATCTGATGAGAATGACTATTTTGACTTTGAGATATAAAACCCATAGAGATACTAATTCAAATACATTTAATCTGATCTCCATGCATTCCGACACTTCACTGCTACATCCTAGCTATTCTTTATGGGGAAAAACTTATTGTACTGCCAAAAACACCCCCTGCCACCTCGAATGACAAGAGCATTCATGCATTTTCATGAGCTCATTTCAGGACAGGAAAAGCAAGTTCCACAATTCCCAATAAACACATTAAGATACTAGAATATTCTAAATGAATGCTGTAATTAAAGGACCAATCGCCACAATCCTATATATAATGACTACTAATAGAAAATCATAAACTCAAATGTCTATGAGTTAATAAAATTATGAATGGTTTCTCCTATCCCCTAAAGTTTGTGTATTTGTATATAAGGCTTTTATTTTCCATTTGATTTTGTTTCAATCGTCCTCACAACATCTGAGAAACATACTAATTATCCCACATACATTCAAGTACAGAGTTTCACTTCAAAGACTGGAAGAATCAATAACCACAGCATAAGGAATATATACTTAACCTACTCCGTAATGTGTAGCACATATCAAAAATAATACTGAAAATATGATCAGATCACGTAAAACTACAAATGATATTTCTATGGTCACGACCTTTAGGCAGTAAAAATACCAACTCAATGTTGAAATTTTTAATCCAAATAGTAATTAGAATACAACCATTTAGAAAAATAAAATACGTCACTTCTGTTGTTACAAGAGCCCACAGGTGTGATTATCTAGCTGAATATTTCACATACACACACACAACAAAATTGTGATTTTTATCAACCAAGCTGTAAGGAAGTGTGAAGAAAACTGCAAGTCTCATTACAAATGCAACCTGGGGAAGAACATCTAGAAATTCATTTACGGAAGCTGGAGATAACTGAGAGAAAGGACCAAAGCTAAACGTACAAAACATAAACGGGAAGTAAGAATAACAGTAGCACCAATAGTCATAATAAATAATAATCATAGCAATTCCTTAAGACTGTTCTTCTCTGAAGAGACCTTGAGTTGATTTGTTAATAGCTCAATATCCTCCGATAATAATACCCACGTTAAAATGTGACCACAGTTCTGACTGCTGTATTTCAGCAGACCAATGCATTAATGTTGCTCTAAGGCAGTGTCTTCATCTAGATCATTGGAAAATAAAGTTTTTGTAACATTTTCTTCCTTGTGTTATAGACCAACCAAATTGTTCAACCCTCCCCAAAATACGTCACACTCTTTTACCCCTCCATGCTTTGGGATGTTTATTTTCCCTTTACGATCTCCCTGATGAACTCTTACTCATCCCTCAAGAGCTATCTCAAATGTTACCTTGGTTGTGAAGTCTTTCCTGTCTCTCTCGGGCCAAGTTACACCTTTAGCACTTACCCATGGGTATTAAAATCATTTGTGTGTCTCCACCACCAGACTGAATTCCTGGAAAGCAGATATTGATTTTCATTCTTTTTTTTTTAATGTTCAAATCAAGTATGGCTCCATAATAATTACTCAGTAAGAGTCGGATGGATGGGATGGATGCATGCATGCATGAATAAAAAGGCCCTTGTATTTCAATCCACATTCTGGTATTTGACTTTGATTCTATAACAAGGTTCAGGGTTTTACCTAATGTGTACCTAGTACTGGTGCTTTACAAAGAGAAATCATACTTATGACTAATAATACACCAGACCAAACTTACACATAAAATGTGTACTTTTATAAATAAGGCTTATGATTAAACAAAAACCATAGTCCACCAATAGACAAATTAAGACATGGGTGCTCACTGCACCGTTTATCTGGTTTTCAATAAGTACATGGTTTGCACTTGGATTTATGATTTTTCTCTTTCTTTCCATTATCATTTCAAATTACTGAGAGCAACTTGCCAAAGGACAGCTGAAACAGGATAAAGACAAAAATCCAAAGAATATCCACAATTTCAGTAAGAGAACTCAACAAAAATATTCTGAGACATCCCTTAAAGCCCAATCAATTAATCTCTCTCTTCCAGGAAGGAAAGCGAGTGCACCCCAGGGTCCTAAGTCAGCTTTGTGTTGGCATCTGCAGAATCATATGCAGATGGTGCACCTAAGTCACCTACTCTCATCACTGAGTGCAAAATCCGGTCTAATTGATCTGGAGTCTAGAATGTAATGAAGAAGATGCTAAGGACAGAGCAAAGGCCCATTAGAAGGTAGTAAAAGATAGCTATTCTTTTTTAGTACCTAGGTTGCTCTCTTTGAAGTATCTCTTTGTGGACTGCACATTTCATTCTACTGAATTTCAGTCAACTCCATGGTAGACAACACCATCCGTCTTATTTCATCTTTTTAACAAGGACTTGATGAGGTGACACAGGACTGATTCTTAAAAACACATTACCTGCTATGTGAGGCATTTTGTGACAGGAAGAAGTATCTTAGTGACAGGCACCTGACAGCAGATTTGTTGATTTCATGGTCACTTCATTTAAAGTAACAACAGGGTGAAATATGCCATCTGATAATCTGTTTGAATGTTGACTGTGAAAAGCACTTAACATTTCTGCCAGCTACCATGACTACAGAATCTGTTCTTCAATATGTGAGGGTCTGTCTTCCTCTTTATTCATTTTCATCAATTCTCTGTCCCCATCCCCTCTTTCCTCAGAGGAAATTCCCCAGTAATTTTCTGGAAGTATATTATACAGAGAAATTTGGTGCCAAGGATAAACTGCTCTCCTTTAAGCCACACTTGTTAAGACACTATGCATTATACAGTTTGGGGCGACTAGCTGAGGAAGAGACCTGGGCCACTTTTCCAGACATCCACAGGCTGCCCTTGTGAACAAGTCACTTAACATCTCTGAACTCCCATAAAGGGTGAGACGTGTACGTGTGATACTGTGCTCTTCATTCTCTACCTGTTAGCTTGAGAAAATAATGAGTTCAAGCACCCGAAGACCACATTTCCATATATTTTATGGCCACATTTCTTTCTTTATTCTTAGCAGTAAAAGAAAAACAAACTGGATCCTACGAATGGTTTGAAGGCCGTGACTCTCCATGTATCACCCATCCATTGCATTCCTGCTGCTATGTGGGTGACGGAGCAACCCCTCTCCCTCTGCAGGACAAGGACTTCTTGTAAGAGAAATAAGACAATTGCCCCCAACTCCAAAGCCCCCTGAGCATTAGCCTTTTAACATGCCAGGGAAAGGCAGACTTCACAGAAGATAATTATCACCGTGTTAATCACAGTAATAATTTGTTCTTATATTTTGCAGTCCATTCAAAAAAATTAAGCGATACATATGGAATCCTAAAGGAAATCAGTGGTTACATTTGCCAGAAGAGAAGCTCCTTTGAAGTGGAACAGCAGCAGAAAAATCATACTCTAGGCACAGCTGGCCTATTTGAAGAGAAAGGTGAACTTACGGTTGCCTGACAAAATCCTCCAAATTATCTGTACCAAAGGTCTCCTTTCCTAATTGCTTGGAATCACACACCCAGTGACGCCTCAGGTGAGTGCGTAGCCCACACATCCGAGAGCCTCTTGGACATCAACACTCTTGAAGCTTTTTAAACAGCATTAAATGTGCACCAGAAACAGCCCAGTTAAAATTTACACTTTCTCTGAAAGGTTTTTTGACATATTCAATGCTTGTGAAAGCCAAGGGGCTGACGGCCCTAGTCAAATACAGTTGAGTGAGCAGACTGCCGGCCTCCCCACCCTCCACCTCCAGGGCAGGTGAACCGTGACATGGAAGGACAAACCTCTCCTGCTTTCTCTATTCCTTTTCCAGAAAATATAAAAAAGAGAAAGGGGAAAAAAACTTCCTTCAAACTATTGTTTGATGATTTCTTTGTTTAAATAAACATCTCAAGAGAAGGAGGCCCTGGTAGCAACTGGCTCCTCCAGGGCTT